>JAOWCC010001368.1:11268088-11672009 GCA_030867875.1 Actinernus sp. WN-2022 | reverse complement strand
AAGGCCTGAAAGTAACTGAATAAGCCCCGTCGGGGGGAGGGGGGGGGGGCTTTTATGGTAGTCAATATGGCAATGAACCTTTATTTAACCACGGTATCTTATCATAAAACATGATCTACTTAGACTTGACTTAATTTTCGTATTCGAAAACTACCGCTGAATGCGATGACTACAGACGCGTTATACAGGTTAGCCTCATTCTGACTGAGTTAAACATTCATAAATACCAGCGAGGTGTAAAATACGAAACTTCAACGATACACAGAGTTACGAATAAGCCACCTTGCTGTTGGTATTTATGAATATTTTCTTCAGAGTGAGACTAACATTCAGTGGTAACCTTCGAATACGACACGGGACTCTTTGTTATAACCAAAGTCAACCGTGTCCAGATCGTGATCTAGCATATGGCAGGTAGTGAAATGAGTACCAGTCCACCTTTCTTCCAATGCTAGTCGGTCACTTCTCCTAGGTAATCAGTTGGACTCAAGTGGCATGGCAATGAAGTGCGCAAAGCGCCGATAATAGAAATGATACTGCAGGTTTAGGTTTATATTTGCACGTCCTCGACACTGTCAGGAACTCGTACAAATGCAAGCTAAGTAAAACAAATTATAACATTTTATCCGAATACCTCCAGAGAGTTTGGGGAGCCTGCAATGTTGCGTGCCCCAGCTAAGAATTAATCTTTTGAACTATTTTATTTTATTTCAGAGAAAAGGAGGGGAGTTTATCTACCTTGGCTGGAGGCATAGGGAATCCGTATCACTTCCATTTGTCCAGGTTCGAGGAGTTGAAAATGGCGGCGGGCTCCGGCGCATTCCCTATGCCAGTTATTCAAAAGAAGAGTCGCGGCTGAGGGAGGCCACCAGAGTATTCTTCCCCAACGGAAAGAGCGCGTTAAAGAGGGCTCGGAGACTTGAAGACTGTAAAGTAACATTGGGTAACTTCACAGGAGAAGAATTACAGGAAGGTAGCTCAGAATTTTGCCTGTCTGAGTACTTACGAAGTCATGGCCTTTTTGCATATCGCGTTCGATTTAAGTTGCTTACAACGAGTGTGCACAGAGATTCAAGAAGCTGAAATGCGCAAAGATGATTACCAATCACCTGATGAAAGTCTGAAATCAGGGCATAGCAGTTTGTCGAATCATTCCTCAGCCATGACAGCTGCGCAGTGTGAATATGCAGCAAGCAGCAGAGAATTCTATGTAGATGGATATGACGGCAGGCGATCGTTGGTCTTTGAATTTGTTCGGGTAATAATATCTAATTATTCGAATGAATTGAGCGCCTTCTGTAGCACTGGCTGGGCATCGTGTTTCTCTGCTAGATCTGAGGATTTTTTAGAGGTGACCTCGGACAAATACCACCCATGTGACGACAATTTCAGCGTTAGGTCAATAATGCTAGAAGGGCATTATTATCTTCAGCCCATTACAGACTCTGGAACCGACGAGTTTTCGCAGGCGTTCCAGTTCCTTATGCAATGTTCATCTGATCCAGAGAATCCTCAAATTAGAATTCTTCATGGCCCGGACGAGCTCAATCAATGGCGATCAATTTGTTGTCGCAGTTGTTCTCAATGTCCACAACGAAATTGGAATACAATACAAGTGGTTTCTGAATGACACGCTGTACCTGGCTGGGGCCCTGCAAGCTAAATCAAGAAATCAAGGAAGTGATGCTTCTGTTTCCGGGGAAAAGGAACAAGAGATTCTGAGGTACACTAACATATAAGTGCGCTGAATTATTGCCACTGTTTTGTTTATCAAGTGAGATTAGAGTTTTTAAAGGCGCTGTGTCATGGTACTGCGCATGTGTGAAAATCTGATGATATTTGAATTATGTTCCGGCCCGGAGCGAAGTTCTCAGAGCTGTGAAATATCGATTTTTAAATCGACTGGCATTAGTGTTTTTTTTTAACTCATCTTTGCCTCCTTTGGTCAATTATGGAAATGTAAGATGTGCTTAAATAAGTTTTAGTTATTTGTTTATTCAAAATTAGTCGTTGCAGACTGCAACTCAACTAAAACAAAAAAGCATAAGTGATACTTACCCGGGGGGTGGGGGTGGTGGGGGGGGGGGAGGGGGAGGGTTTAGGGGGGGGGGGGGGGAGACGGCCACTGAGTACTTCTGAATACAGCAGCCGAAAAACGCAAGAAATTGGAAACTTTTTGGCATTCCTGCAATTTATTTTGATTGATTCTCATTGGATGTTACACAATACAGCTGTCAATTCAATGTCTGGAGACTGTGACATGCGCAGTACCGTGACACTGCGCCTTTAATTAGGAAAAAAGTCGGGAAAGATATCTTAATGTGTATATAAATACGTTACCCCCCCCCCTCCCCCAAAAAAATCATATTAACAATAATAATAAGAAAAATAAACCACAAGATAAGCAAAAATGTTTTTTTCTTTACTAATTCGATAAATGTTTTCAGCATCTTGACTAGTCGAGCATTCAGATTTCAAGAAGTGGGAATGCACTCTCGTTAGATATTCCAAACGGAGAGATTCCGTTACAGGTAGCCCAAGCATGGGGTTTGTATAACACTTTACAACATTTCTATGGGATTAACAGAGTTTTCCGTGTACAACGTAAATCTCAAGTTTCAGTAAAATTTTCTATCAAAATCCTAACCTATACTAAAGAGAGAAAAGGTATGAAGCGAGACCGCTAAACTCATGTTCAAACTACTCCGGTTAGCGTTTTGAGCGAGAACTTTGTTGAAATTCGCTGAAACTTGGAACAAGCATAGCTAAAGAACACAAGAAGACACTGTAAAGGTGTTATCGATTTGTATTTATGATTTACGTTGTACACGAAAAACTAATTAATCCATACAAATACTGTAAAATATTATACAAATCCCAAGCTTGGGCTACCTGTGCTTCCGCCCTTCGACGCCTGTTAGGGGGAGGGGGCTAGACCCGCCCGTAGCTGTTGAGCGGGTTACGTCAAGCGTATTCTGCATCTTTTATAGACGAAAGTTTCAAATAACTAAATAAGTCTGGCCGTGCACCAATTTTATTACTGTTGTGTCGGGCTTACTTTTTAAAAATATTTTAAGAACATAGGTCAAGACATTAAATGTTATCCAACTATTTATCCGGCAGATCGGAGAGTTTGCGTGACGACAATACCGTCCTTGAAATTTCCCTGGACAAGCTTCTAGTAAACTGGAAAGACCCTGTTGGTGTGGGCACCTTTGGTAGGTGCTTTGGTAAGGTTTATCATGGCAGTTGGCGTGGGACTGATGTCGCAGTCAAGAAAATTTCCCGCGGTGCAAGTCTGAAAGACTCTGTGCTTAGGGAAGCCAACCTCACAACAAATTGCACCATCTAAACATTGTAACCTTTATGGGCATTTCCACCCAAAAAAAGGACATTCTCCTTGTAACAAAGTACGTGAAGGTGAGCTCTTTGCAACATCACATCGACGACGAAACAAACATAGAAGCCTCCTTGAAAACAGATATTGTAAAATATATGTTGAAAGGTATGGCCTACATCAAGCCAGCAAACATAATTCTTCCCGAGAACTTTAAGCAGCAAAAATCTGTGACTTCCGTCTTGGAAGGGTCCGCAAGCAAGCTTCTATTTCCACGGTAAGTCTAAGACTTGGGGAGGAACTTCTTGAAGGAATGCCCTGCTATATGGCACCAGAATGCCTACTGCACAAAAAGCAATCAACACGTTCAAGTGACATCTGGTCTGTTGGCCTTACTATACTAGAGTTATTGGCAGTCGAGGATGCCTGGCAAGAGGTCCTAGAGCTCGTTGAAGGATCTACAGAATTAGTGACACTTGTGAATGCCCAAAAGAAATGACTGCTATCACTTTGCCTTGATAAGTTGTTACCTGTACATAAATCGAATGTTTCAATGTGCCTGAAGTACGAACACGAGAGGCGGCCATCGGCTTTAAAGCTTTTGGAATCAGTCAGTGGTGATATGTATCTCATTAGACCATAAATACGTTCTTCGAAACTCTCTGGTCGACCTAAGTGTGTACTACTCGGGCATTTTATAAATGATACAGGCTTAACTCTTGTAGGCTGTTTTTTCTTCGTTAGGTTACGAACTTCTTTTCTGCTCTAGCGTTTATAGTTACAGAGCAACAAGCCAAGATTCGTAGCGCGTTGATTGGATGATCGACTACGTTTTATAGAAATGATTCAACTTCGTTGAAAATTTGATTCCCATTAGGTGGTGTTTGAAAGCCTTGCCGAATACTTTATAATTGTATTCGGTACGGCATATTTACCGCTTCACTGGTTAGCTCAGTTGGCAGAGCACGGTTAGAGTGCGGGAGGTCGGGGGTTCGAATCCCGGCCGCGTCCTTGGGCAGGGACGTATAAGTCGTTGGCCTTGTCTCCTTCCTCTTCTAATCTATACGAGGGGACGTAAAAGAACCTGTTGTGTTATTTCGAGAAAGAGTTAGGGGATTGTCTCCTGACACAAATGCCTGGTATTCTGAGATACTAACAATCGCTCATGATTGTAAACTGCACGGCAGCACATTGCGCCACAATAGCAGTCTGTATCACAAAATATAACCTTGTGAAGCGCATTTGAATATATTCATATAGAATTTGCGCTATATAAATGAATACCTTTTACCTTTTTATATTTGTAACGTTTTGTCAACGGAAGCTGATCGAATGAGTATTTTTGGTGATAACCTGAAGTGCGTGCATGCAAACTGTTAAGTCACAAGTTGGACGTGCACTTTAACTTCAGTTCGTGATTGGCTCATTGTGTTTTTACTTGCTCCTGTGATTGGTTCTGTGATTACTTTGGTTTTGGTTTTACGACACACTCAATCGAAAACCTCTCTAATAGGGAAGATTTCGTATGATTGGGGCAATAGCCTTACATAGGACTTCACATAAGTTTAACGACAATACGGTACAATCCTTAGAGCAGATTTCGTATGAGTGGGACAAACTACGGCATGTCCGTAACGGTAACGGCAACGCGGGCTGTAACGGTAACTCTGTGATTTGTTTGGATCAGCAGTACAAAACCAATGGGAAACCATTTCAACGTTACGGCATGCCGTACGGTAACCGTGCTGTAGTCAGTGCTGTTAAGTTTGCCCCACTCAGACGAAATCTGCTCTAGTGTCACGGTAAGGACATATGTAAGGATTTCAATACAGATTAAAAAAACAAATCGTAAAGAATGCGTAAATAAGGGCAACTATATTACAAAGAGGTGAATGAGTTTCACTAAGTTCACGCAAGTGTACTAATGCGTCTAGTCCTGATATATCGAATATCACTTAGCTACACAATGCATGGATCTTTATAAAATATCAGTACGTATACCAAGGAAACTAACCTTTGCAAATCACTTTTTCTTGTCGACGGTCCTTCTTGTTGTTCATATCTTTAAAGTACGTAGAGGCGGTTTGTTTTAATATGTTTTCCCTCACGCAAATGTCTACCTCAACAGCGACTCAGCACATTTTCTTTTCTTGAAAATGGGGATTCAGTCTTACGTCATTGTTCTATTTTCATATTTGAATTGAATTCTATTATGATTGGCTGACAGAAACTATACAATGCGTACTCGCGTGATCGGCATATTCATGCTCAGGCCTGCAGTCAATTCCAGCGGTGCCCACCCCCTCCCCCCTCGGGCCAACTCCCAGGCATTAGACATTTTTTTGAATAACAAATTTCAAATTCTACACGGTGGAGCCAAAGAAATAAGGCAAATTCTCACCCCGGGCACATCCATATACGAGTACGAGTATGTGCTATTATCACATTTCGGCCATCATGGATAAACCAATAGTTTTCCCCGGTATGTGTATGTGCTTGTACAAGCAAGCACCACCAATTCTTACTTATTTATATGTATATGTTTGTTTGAAAATTATCAGTGGGTCTGCCTTGCAGATTTCACCGTTCAGCGATTGGTCGATTGAGCACAATGACTTCGTTCTCCGAATCTTCTCGAAAAAACACAGAGGTGTTGGATTCCTTAGGCACTCGTTCGTCACTGCTTCCGAAGAAAAGCCACGTTCAACAACAGGCTGCCTGTGGTTCAACTAGCACAGGCAGCCGATGAAAAAGGTCAAGCTGACGGTACCCGGCTCGTTACATGCTAGGTTGGCTGCAGAAACCGTCGAATTTGAGTACTTACAAAGCGAGGAAATAAGCGATGGATCGATTAAATGAGTGCTAGCTAGAGGAACTAATGGCGTCTTGTGTTTCCCGCCTTCTCAATATTTATATAGCCTTATAGGGGAGGCAAGAAAAAGCCCAGAAGTGCCTCAAACCAGAAATAAACACATCAGTGATGAAGAGGAACAACTTCACAACACTCAGGTAAGATTTCATGACTTTATTGATCATTTTAGTACAGTTGTAGATGTTTTCTAAAACTTCCCATACATTCCTTGTAAAAATCATTAGCTTGGGTTGCCTGTGGTTTGTAGTGGTTGTCTTCGTCTAATACTAATGATAATGGTATAGCAGGTACGGCGGAAACAGGGGGCTGTAGCAAGTACTTCTCGGTCAATTTATATATTAAGACTATAGTTTGGTCATACCACTTGAAATTTCGCTCCGCCGTCCCTCTACAGGATTGGAAAATAGTCCAGATAGCTATGTCTCTGAGGAATCTAATAATACGCTAATGAACTTGTTTACTTACTCCTCTGTCTGGGAAAGCAAGAAATACCCGAGGCTGTGTGGGTTGCGTTGCAACGAGTGAAAACTATACAACCAGAATCCAGCTTCAAGACTGTTTTAAAAACATTTGTACGTAACTGTTGTAAGCTTACATGTAATTAATATAAGGTTATTGGTTAATTCTACTGGATAAAATGGACACTTTAGAAATGTATTCCTCAGGTATTAATGCGTAATTAATTAAATGCAAGTTGTCGAACATTTAATATGCTTAACTTGCATCAGCCCTATTTTGGAGATTCGTCAGCCAATGATTCGTCAGCCATGATTTTTACTTGATATGATTACATTGTTTACTGCACATTGGCAGAAATTATGGACATCAGCGGAAAGGTACTGCGGGCGCCCTTTTAGCCGATTCAAAATGGCGGCTTATAGTGAGTGAGACTGTAGGTTCCTTATAGACCTTCCAACGCAAAGAAAACCGAAACTTTCTGTGATGAATTAACAAATAAAGAAGCCTTAGCCATGTTTTATACTATCATAAAACACGATGGGCATTTGAGAACATGAGAGAAATGTTAAAGCACAAGCCAAAGGCGCGTGCTTTCAACATTTTTCGAGTGTTCTCAAATGACCAGAGTGTTTCATGATAGTATAAAACATGGATTTAAGGCTTCTTTATCTGTTTTATAATATAAATTTACGCGCGCGATGAAAGAAAACCGCCAGTTTAAAACAATAAAACACGCTAAACCATGTTATATACACTGATAAAACTTGGCTTTTTAACCAATCAGAGCGCGCGTACTATATATCGTATCTATATTTTAAATACGAATAGAGAAGCGGAATGAGAGTTATATTAGCTTAAACGTAGCCATTGTGATTATAAAGCCATTTTTTAGGATTGTCATCTCTCCGGCGTCTGTCTGTCCAAGTCCAGCTGCTTGGTATAGCAATTATTTAGAGGAGAAAGGCCTGAAACCCAGTTTATATCCCAGCAAACATTGCAGGGTTTAGGTGACGTTTCTCTCCTTTCTCGTCTAGTTTTCTTCGAAAATGTAATCCTATATGGCATCCTGGCACTATTATTATTTCGACAAAACTCAGACGTCTTTGGTAGTACTTTGGAGGAGTGTTATTGTACGTTTTATTGGCGATATGGATGCATTGAACACTGCTTTATTGACATCGAGGCGAAGAAATAAGCCTCACCGGCGAAGACTTGGCGTACGTGTGCATTGCTTCAGCCAGATTACAAGCAACAACACGGAGAACGAGGAGCATTTGAAGGGCGAAAATTATGGACTTCTCGGGGAAGTATTTTGCCGACGATCTGAGGGATTGTTTGTGGCCTCAATACACAGCTTATTCCGTAAGATATTGGTCTCGAGGCGAACAAATATGAAATCAAACTTAGAAGGTCTTCAATTGCAAATTTGAAAAGTTTCATGTTTTTCATTTTCTTATACGAATCGACAGCCATTTTAGACACTGATGCGCATGTGCGCCGCGAACTTGTCTCATATTTCAACCAATGATGTAGCCTAGCTTTCTTGGTCTCTACATTTTCATTCGACGTTTTTTATTTGAACAGATTTATTCAATGCAATTTCCAAGAGCACAGTCAGGCTCACCAAAGGGGATCTTGTAAAATAGCTAAATCAAATGGTGAGAAAATCTAGAGGAGATTAACAATAGAAATGTAGCTATAGATACATTGAAACAATTAACTATATAAGAATATAAATTAATTATTAACTGTATGTACTCATGATCATGATATATCGCACTTGTGCATTATTGTGATCACATGTTATTCACTGTGATCACACCCGTGATCACACTTTGATTGCAGATTACACCATCACTCAGATGTGATCACAATTCAAAACCGTATCACACAATATTTTTACTGGGGTATTACCATAATTTAGTCAGATCTACTTATTTATGTAAATTAAGTATTTATAACCTTTTGGTAGTAAAGATGATGTTGTTGCCAAGTCCTCGAATTTCCAGTTTGACAAGAAGGGATATACGACACGAGAAGGTAAAAATTCACAGCGAAAATGGCCGCTCAACCGCCACCATACCAGCCAACAGATCCACAAAAGGGTGCTTACCCTCCCCATCCACCCCAACAGCCAGGCTTTTCACTTCGACAGCCAGGCTATTTTCGAGTCTTGCTGGCTATTTAAAGAAAGTACTTGTCGTCTACTAAACAACAATCAAACCGGCAAACATATTCATGAAAATAACTCAGACAGTTGTGCTTGATGAGCACTACTTGAGACTACACAAGCAAATAAATGCACATGGAAGATGAGCAAATAGTCACTAACCTTTCACTGAAGTTCGAAGACTATGAAGATGAGTTGTGTTTATATTGTTAACGTTCAATTTACGGAAGAAAGTAAGAGAGAACTATTACTATTAGTTTTATTTATTTTATTATTATTATTATTATTTTTTGGGGGGGGAGAGGGGTGGCCCGGAGGCATATATGTAATCCCCAGAAAATATTGACATTTGGAGGCCCCAAATTTCTATTTCCAGCATTCTCCATGATACATTTCACAATGAAATAGCAATGCAGTCAACATTATTTTTTGGTTATATTTCTAGTGTACACATGTGCATACATTCGATATCAATTGAAGAACAGTTGAAGTGATACTATTATCAAAATACACTATGTCCATTCTCGTCAGATATTGAATTGCGTGAAAGTACTAAATATATACCCTGCCAAATATTAAGTCGAAAGAGAAATCCAACTACTTTTTCCATAATTCCCATTTCTGACCCCCGGGGGGGGGGGAGTTTGCATGTGAGGCCAAGAGGCTCAAACCCTGACCCTGTTTGACCCGAAATCCAAGCTCCAAAACCCTGATTGCCCCCTTTTTGGGGAGAAAAAATCCTGATGCCTAAAAATATTGAACCCCGACCCTGACTGCATCCACATTAAACTCAAATTCTGACCCTGATCTGCCCAAATCAGGTCAAAACCCTGACCCTACCTGCCCAAACTGAGCTCAAAACCATGACCCACCCCCGCGGCACATATGTAATATGTGGCAAACAGGAGTATACCCCCCGGGTTCTGACCAGCCGCCATTACTAAGTTTAGAAACAAGCAATCCCATGTTAAAGCATCATTCTGTTTGTGACATCATCTACTTAACATGTGATCATAAATTACATGATACAGCAGCAAGGCAAGCTCAGTAGACATTCCTAATGTAAAGCTTACACTTCTCTATAATAAAGAAGCTATGGTTTAGAATTGAGTGATGTCATCCAGTTAACCTAATGACATAAGACAACTTTATTTGGGCCTTGTAAATTAAAATACAATTCCATACCTGACTATCCACTTTCCGTTTACCCCTCCCCTAGGGTATAAATGGGACATTTGAGAACTCCATCTGTCCCTAGGCTGGGACAATTTCCAGTAAAATGTTTTGGAGCTGTGGAAATTTGTTGAAAGAAGCCAATATAGTGACTCTTGCATCGGCATTAATAAAAGTTTGCAGTGGTTCCAAAGCCCACGACAGAGCGTTTGCATAGCTAATTAGCAGACCCCACTGTGGGGCATTTGCAATGCTCGGATTCAAAAATGTTAAATGGGGGGGGGGGGAGGGGCAGATTTATTGATAGAGATCATTTATTATAGCAAAACAAGAGCTAAAAAAGGTTGCACTAAAAGCTTTTTACTCACTCCGCAAGAACATGGGAATCTCATTTAGAAGAGACCTGTCACTTACCTTACATCTATTCGATACCCTAATAAAACCCATTCTCACATATGGCTCTGAAATTTGGGGTCTTGATACTGTTAAATATAATGAATCACGTGACCCAATAGAACAAGTTCACACAAAGTTCTGTAAACAAATCCTAGGCGTAAGCAAAAGAGCGGTGAACAAAGCTTGCCGTGCAGAATTAGGCCGTTTCCCCATCATTATTGAAGTAAAATCTAAGGCATTATCATTCTGGGCCCGCCTTCTAACATTAGACGAAAATAGAATCGCAAAGCAAGCCTACTTAGATATGCTAAGTCACACAAATTCGAAGAACTGGGCAATGCAAATTAAAGCTATATTATTTCAGAATGGCTTTGGCTATTGCTGGGAATCCCAACAAGATGCCGTTATTGATGAAAACGAGATCAAGCGGTTTTATAAATATACCAAACAAAGACTAGAGGATATTGAAACTCAAGACTGGAGATCAAGCATCTTCGATGATGAATCCAGATCAGTGGGAGGAAACAAATTAAGAACATTTCGTGAGTTCAAAACAGAATATAAACTCGAAGATTATTTATTGGAAGTTAAAAACATAGATCATCGCAGAGCACTAACTAAGTTAAGAATAAGCGACCATATTTTACAAATTGAAAGAGGCCGTTATAACAGAGTTTATGTGAGTCCTGAATTGAGAATATGCCCACATTGTCAAATTATGGAAAATGAAGAACATTTTTTATCTAAATGTCAATTATATTCTGATCTGAGAAACTCTCTTTTTCAAGATATAAACAAAAAAATAACAAACTATAAAGATTTAATCGCACCAAAAAAACATAAGCCAGAAATAGCAAAATACATCTATGAATGTTTTAAAGTTAGGCAAACCATCCTTGTATAGAATATTGGAGAAGCATGCCTATGTACAGTCTGTTGCTTGGCACTCTAATAAAATATGTCTTGTCTTGTCTTGTCTTGTCTATAAGGGAGTTAGTGTCAGTGGACGACACAAACTCAAACCATCTGAAATTCAGACTACATAGAGATGAGAAGTCGCCCTCTTCTTGAAGGCAGACCTAGGGTACAGCTGCCACGTTGATCAGGAGAAGTGTCGCATGTCGCATGCCGAACAATTTCGTACAGTCAGCGGTTGTCATTGCGGGCGCGTACGTGAACATTTTTTTTTAAAGAAAGCCGTTGATGAGTGTTTGTAGAACAAGAGTCCATCTGGGCTTTCACTCGGGCCACAGGAGATTGAAGATGAAATACACTTTCATTTGAAATCCTCTTAGTAATAACCAATGGGAAGAATTATTAGCTGAATTTAGCAGTCTTTAGGAGTGGCCGGTAGCAATTAGTAAATTAGTAAAAATTAGTAAAATTTCATACAAGATCGGTCCCCTTAGTTCCTAACCATGAACCAAAGTGAGCTTCCCACGCCCCACCCCCCCTCCCCCTCCCCCCATGGGCAACAAACAATTAATTCTGACAAGGTTCCCATGGATCCACCCCGGATTGAAGCTGCTGATACATGCATTATTTACCCATCCATTTACAACAACAATAACAAAGATTTTTTAAGGCAGCAGTCATGATTATGTTTTATGTAGTATGTAATCTACTAGATTTAGCCTGTATATTTATAATATATAAAATGTATATAGTGGCACCAAGGGAACTAGTACTACTACTACTAACAGAGGAGAGTCAATGTATTTAGCATGGTATTGCTATAATTGGGGACAAATTCATTTACTCTATATCTCTATGACTATATAATTCCACTACACTTGAGGGTGGTCACTACCAGAGATTTGGTTGCATTCTCAGTGTTGGCCTACAATTTAACATTGTTATCCAAGAAGACACAAAGCTTTTAGAACAATTTGCAGATGTCAGAGCAAAGGCATGCAGTACCAGTTCTCCCAGTTATTTTAAGGTCCTACCTAGATTTGAACTCACTACCTCCTGCACAACAGACTGACACTTAACCACTGAGCTTACTGGTTCTGTGATGGTCCATGGGCCAAATTTTGTTCAGATAAAATTAATCCAATTCTATTAAAATAAAATTATAAATACATCTGAGACATCGAATAAGACAGCATAATTTTGAAGTGATTCTTTTTATGATTCAGATTTTTGGAGAGAACTGCTCGGGTATGTGAAATGATTGGAGACACTGTAGTATGAAATTTACATTTTCCTCTGGTTCGCTTTGGCTTTTAGTTACCCTACAGACTTTTCGACGTGATTTTACAAACAAATTATTTCTCCATTTTTTTTAAATATCTCTGATTTCTCTCTTCTCCGTCCTTACGGCTTTGTTTTCTAACTCGCCTCACTTTTCTGCTTTTTCCTAAAATTCGTTTAAGTAATTAAGATGTGCTTGCGACTCGTTTTATGACAGAGTGTTTGCAGCACGTCTCTGTGTACATGTGATTATGTACGCGTACATGTCTGGTTCTTCGACTTAATAAAATTTGCAATTATCTTCTACTGGCATGTCTGCATTCTTCCAGAGATTGACGTATATAATCATGATCAGAAGGATAACACTGGATATAAAAAGACTTGGTAAAAAAGTACACTGACTAGATATCGCAAAAAATCGACAAAGAAATGCAGATATAAACAGTCGCAATGATTTCAACCTCACCGTACCTTCATGACCTGACAAGACACTGTTCAGTTTCACTTTCCCTCTCAGCTTTCCTCTTGAGTTGAAGTTGAGTTTGGCTTTGTTAAAGACTGCTTATTCAGTTGTATGGTATTGTGCAGTATATTTGAGTATACCAATCCACATAGATTCAAATAACAAAGCCTTGGCGGAAGAGAAGTTTAAACGAGAAATATGTTGTCCTCCTAGAAAAACACAACATCTTGCCATTTCTATCGAAGCAGCCTTTGGTTTCAGCAGCAAATCAACACGCTAAATTCCAATTCGATATGTGGATTAGCCGGATCCTGGCCCTTTCAGGTCGTCGTGTAGCCTGAATTTCAGCCGTCTCCTCTGGTTCGTTCCTCCCGAGAGAGACTCGTGTCGTATATAAAATCACTGGCCATCTGGGTAAAAAACACGGTCCTTCGGCTCCGACAAGAGCGCCAGTTGAAATATCCTGAGCCTGTTGGAAGGCTTTCGCACGAGTGAAGTTAAATAAAACATTAAACTGCTTACATTTGAGAGATGGGACTCCACATTTGAGAGAAATTTCCTCGCGGGCCCACCATCTTGATTTTACTGCATTAAATTATGTAAATAAATTAACCTGGCGATTGTTGCGTGACCAGCACAGTGCAATCTGATTGGTGGTGAACTTGATTCTAAAAATAGCGTCATCTTAGAACATCCTGGTAATAGCATACATTTTTTTTCGATAGGTTTGAAAGCGGGGTTCAATCATGGCAACTTCTGTTTTTCTTTTAAAGGGAGAGAGATGAAGGGGTTTTGACCCTTGATCCGCCCCAGGAGTGCCATCATTCTATCTAACAGCTTTATTCCTACTTTACTTTGCCGTAAGGTTTAACTCTCAGAGCAGTTTAAACACCAATAATTTCCTCAACTAACGAATTTCCTTTTTAAAGTATCTTCTACTGGCTTTCTATACCTTCTATACTTTTACTTTTTGCCTTGATTTAATTATTTACATACATTTGTATCAATCAGATTAATTGGCGTTTTTATACTATAATGCGCCAGTAGATGCATTTGGGCAAAGGAAACTTAGTGCTCCTTCTTAGTGCGTCCAGTATAAAATCGGGTACAAGACGCTGCATTATGCGACTGGATGAACTAAGTTCTGTAGTGCAACCAAAACAACGCACTATCGAACCTAGTTCCACCGGTCGCATAATACGACTTACCATGGTTCTCCATGTTCTATGAAAAAATATGCACGCGCGAGGTATTGAACGGCTGTGGATGCACGAGCCGAACGCGAGTGCATTTAGCATCTTTTGAGGCCACGAAAGTGCATAATTTTTTTATAGGACTTAGGAAACCATCATCTATTTGTTTTATAATAAAAAACATAGTTCTACCTAATGCGCTTTCATAAAAAACACGATGATCTCAACATTTTCAACCAATCAAATCGCGCGTTCTTAGGATGATCCCTAGTTATATTATAATATCCTCTATTTACAGTGTTGTAGACATTGTAATGCTATGTAGTATTGTCTTTATCAGTTCTTTGTCATTTCATCTATGTGAGCGCACCAACAAGATATAACGTGTTGATCACCATTAACAGCACGAGTAGACTGCTTGCTTGAGTGACCGTCCCTCCAGCTGCAAAAACAGTATAAATTGTGTTAAGCGGTTCAAGGTCAACAAATGTAAGATGGAATTCTATACTGTTTTAGATCTGCCATTTCACAACGTTTAAAGATTAACAAATTGAAGATGGATTTCTATATTCTCTGAAAACGTAATATGGAAGGACAAGCAGAATGGGACAAATTTCCTTCTTGTAAGATTATTCAGTTTCCTCTCTAAATCTAGCAAACATATTTAATACATTTACCTTTACGACAATGTTTGCCATCTCTGCGGTAGCCCTTATTGCAAGTACATACGTATGAACCCTCATTATCCCTACACGTGGCATGCAGACTACAAGGATGCCTTGAACACTCGTTCACATTGTAACAGTTGTAGCTGTTTCCAGACTTCTCGTACCCAGGATTACATACGCATCGGTACGAACCCACCGTGTTCCTACAAATGGAATGGACCCCACATTCGTTATCTCTCAGTTGGCACTCGTTCACGTCAGAACAGGACTTTCCAGTGCCTTGGTAACCATGGTTACAAGAGCAACTGTAGGAACCAATGGCATTCGAGCACGTTGCTTGCTGACTGCAATCGTGTGAGTTGCTTCGGCACTCATCAACATCATGGCACCGTATTCCGTCGCCATGGTAACCTGGTTTGCGGCATGCACATGTGAAGGACCCAAAGGTATTTCGACAGACTGCATTCGCATGGCAATTATGAATGCTCAATTCACACTCATTAATGTCTTTGCATGTTCTGCCATCACCCGTAAACCCTGTGTTACACGTGCAGTCATATGACCCTAAATTGTTTGTGCAGTTTGCATTTGCACTGCAGTTATGGGTATCCGTACTGCATTCATCTACATCTGAGCAGCTTTTCCCGTTACCACTATATCCCTTCTTGCATGTGCAGGCAAAGGAGCCAAAGGTGTTTGTACACGTGGCGTTCACGTGGCACGAGTGTGCTCCCTTCTTACATTCGTTGACATCTTCACACCAAGTACCATTACCTATAATATAATATTCAGAATTAACTTAAGTATAATTTTGAGAATGAACCCGGCGCCTTTCGGGTCTAGTTTCTTTGTTCTTCAAATATCTTTAGAGTGCTAAGAAGTAGCAAATTAAAGAATATTCATAGAAAATAAACAAGAAAACTATGGTTCAGATTAACTAGCTCAGTTTCAGTTCAATTTTGACTGCCGGGATCCAACTTTTGCAAAGGAAAATCCTCTTAAATAAAAACAAGCGGACGCTTTATAATGTTCACTTCCATTTCGTTTTATTTTCAATCTTATTAAAAACGCGAGCAGACGATTATAAAGAATATTCCTTGGTTTTTGTATAGTACGGTGCGACTATAACTGTAATCAGGCCCACTTGCAGAACGAAAATAAAGCTTCCAACTTTCAAATCCTGGCATATTCCCACGATTGTCTTCATTCAAAAGATTGGATCGAAGCCCGAGCAAGTTTGAAAATGTTGTTGTACTGTACATGGCACTGACTGGTTCAAATAACCGCAAGTTGTGATTGGTTCTCGCTGTACTTGGCACTGATTGGCTAAAATAACCGTAGGTTGTGATTGGTTCTCGTTGTACTTGGCACTGATTGGCTCAAATAACCGTAAGTTGTGATTGATTCTCGTTGCCTAACGGAGTTTTCATTATTTATGGCTTGGGGAGGGAGGGGTCGGCATTTCTTCTGCTTCTCTTGTTAAAACTTTTATGACGCCCCTATGAATGAATTAAAACTGAGATGACCCCCTATACAATTGCTCAAAACTTTATTGACCCCCCCAACAAAAAAGATGGATGTGCAAAAAAGAATGCAAACTGCATATACATGTACTCTATTAAATTTACTATTAATGTTTCTAGATTTATGGTATTTTCCTTTGTTTAGTAGAAAACACATATATACATGTATTCTTCTGAAACCCCCCCCCCCCCCCCCCCCAATGATTTAACCCCCCCCCCTCCACCCACAAGCCATAAATAATAGTCGCACATTATGAAAATAAACCTTAAATAATGCATTCGAGATGATAAAAGCGGGAAAATGTTCACTGAAAATAAATTGCGCTTATCAGTCAACGGAATAAAACACATCTTACCTGTAAATCCAGTTGTACAAACACAATAGAAGGCTATTTTGGTTTTCACGCACTCGGCCTGGTCACTACAATTATGAGTACCCGTATGACACTCATCAATCGCACACCATATTCCGTTACCATGGAAACCAACATCACAGGCACATAAGTAGGAACCAATCTTATTGGTGCACGTCGCGTTATCGTGACAACTGTTGTTCCCTGTGGCACACTCGTTGATATCAACACAAGGGTTGCCATGGTAACCGTCAAGACATTGACAGGTGTATGAGCCGAGATTGTTGACGCATCGAGATCGAACTGGGCAATGGACGTGGCCAGCGCCATTACTGCACTCATCAATATCTTGACATTTAGATTCAACAAAAGATTTTTGTTAGTGATCACGAGAAACACGAACTTTAGAGCGAATTTCGATTGAGCGTGATTGCTTTGGTTTTGCGTTTGCTCAGTTTTCCTATTGGCTGTGGAAAATGTTTTGTGATTATCAGCCAATCAAGTGCTAAACAAAAACCAAACGTGTTTTGGTCCGTCACGCCATCCACGATTGCGTTTACTTTTCCTCGTGATTAGTTCATGTTCAAGTAAAACCAATCGTGAATTACTTCAGTTCGTGATTGACTCATTGTGTTTTACTTTCTCCCCTGATTGGTTCTGTGATAACTTTGGTTTTGGTTTTATTACACTCAATCGAAAACAGCCCTAAAGGGGTACTGTAAATCGAACTGAACATTCAAGTTTCTTTGAAACAAAACTACAAAATGGAAGAGACATTCCGTGTGAATGTCCTGGTATATTTTTCAAACGTTTTCTACGGAAAGACTGACTAACAGTGACCGATTTCAAGTTGCACTGGTTATGTTGATAGAACACGGGTCTAAAGTGCGGGAGATCGGTGATTCGAATCCCGGCCGCGTCCTTGGGCAGGGATGTGTAATTAAGCTGTTGTTGGCCTTGTCTCCTGGCATTCTCTTCTAATCTATAAGAGGGCTGTTGCCGTATTATTTCAAGAAAGAGTAGGGGAGTTATATCCACCAACACAAGAGCCTAGTATTCTGAGGTACTAACAATCAGTCATCATTGTAAACAGCACGTAAGCACAAATTGCGCCACAATAGCAGTCCGTATCATAAAAATTGTGAAGCGCATTTGAATATACTCATATAGAATTTGCGCTATATAAATAAGTACTTTTACCTTTTTTTAATACAGTGAGCTCTACTAACCTGTACAATATGTCCCGTCGCCTCTGTAGCCATTTTTACAAACACAATACTTGTTTCCAAACGCACCATCCATCAAAACACCATTCACGTGACATTCCTTCCGCTCAGATACAATTATTGGGATTTCTTCGTCCTTAGATGCCTCTGTTAGATCAAAATGTAACGGTACAATTTTTAGTAGCATAAAAACAAATTCATTAACCAATATTAATATTCCAACTTCATGCACAGTACATAATCCAGGCAGGTGATTTTTACTAAGAAACACAGCCACTTGATGACTCATTACGATGATCTTGCAGTATTCATTAAATATTATTCGTTCATTGTACAGGCGTCGTGCCTGCATGTATTTTATTTTATTTTTAATTTATTTGCTTCGTCATTGATTAACTAAGTATAAGTACAAATGGTATTAGAAACTGACAAAAGCAAAAAACTGTTCCTAAACAAATAAACACAAACTTGTAATTATTAGGCGGGTTGCCGCAACAGCGTAACGGCCAATTACTGCGGGCCCATAGACTTAAAACTAGATAATGAAACTTAGGAGGGGAGGTGTCTACATGATACCGGAACGAGTTTCATTCCGGATCGACTTTCATTCCGGATCGACTTTCATACCGGTATGACTTTCATTCCGTGTTTACATGCAAATCAGTGTAAGGAATGCGAATCAGGCTGACGTGGAGCCCTCGCTATCGAAAACCAGCGTGAATACAAAAAGAGTAAACATGGCTGGAGTAAAAGACAAATACGCATGCGTTACCCGCCCCAGTCTGCTCGGTCACTTGATTTAGTTCCGGAACGAAAGTGATACCGCGTTTACATGATACCGGTACAGATCTCATACTGGAATGAAACTTTCGATCCGGTACAAGAACCGGAGTGAACTCATTCCAGAATGACTTCAGTTTCGTTCCGGTATGATGTAAACAGATACATAGCGACAAGGGGAACCGGAGTGAACTCATTCCGGAATAAAACTCGTTCCGGTATCATGTAAACACCCCCACAATATAGAACTATTAACGAGCTAAAAACAGCAGGTCATGTTGTGTGTAACCTGTTACGAACGTTCTAACAAGTTAGGCCGCAAATCAGTAGATTTGAATTTATCAATAAAGCACACAGTCACGCCAGACGAGTCTCTCACCTTAAATGAAAATGGTGTAAAATATTTGTTACTATAAAATATTATCACGTATGTACACTCTTGTGATATAAATCTATGCATGTACACTTTGTATCTATACATACTAGTAATTATTTTGGAACAGACACTTGAATGTAGTGAGTACGCTTCATGTTAAACTAGCTTACATATGTAAAATGCACAAAAATATATTCAAAAGTTATCAATATTATACTTACTTGGTATCAGATGATCGGTACAATAGAGTGATACCAAAACTACCGCTATCACCAACACAGTCGCTGTTACTAAGATAGCTTTCCACTTTTCTTTAACACATGACAGTCCGAATCGTTTTGGTGATCCTGGTGATACCGATGTCCTAGTGTCATTCATCAGTACTTTCAGCATTAGCTTGTCTGCAACAAAACATAGATATATAATTAGCTACACCAGTCCTGTACTGTTCGTTGTTGCAGTTTAACTTTGAAGGGAAAACGCGAGAGCAAATACAGGTGGAATCCGCAAAATGCTGATCGTCTCGTCAAGATGCAAACCCGCTGTGTAGCGAATGCATCGCCGGCTTATTTAGCTTGGTGTCTGCTTCGATGAAGATTTTGAGTCTAAATTACCTTTTCTGCCGGAGTATAAACTCAGTAAACGTTTTCAATAAAAATGCAATGACTACTCAAAATACAATATTGGCCGAAGCGTTCAATGCTATTTGCAAGTCGGACTGTTTGAAGCTGTTCTATAAATGTTCCACTTTAATCTGTCTGCGTTGAAGCGTTGAAACAAATTATTCAACATGCATGACACCGATGTAAACTTCCGAATGATTTCGATTAGTTCGGTTGCTCACAATTCTGACAATTCATGGTTCAGCCGAATAAAATAAGGAAATACTTGCAAGACTTGAAGAAACAGTCAGTTATATTCCTTTTATTGGTCATAGAGGCGAAAGATTTAACAGGGCAAAAAATTCAAGGATAGCCTAACTTCCTATATTAATTAACTAAAGACAGATATACCTAGACGAACACATCGAATATCACTTAGCTACACAATGCATAGATATTTATAAAATATCAGTACGTATACCAAGGAAACTAACCTTCGCAAATCACTTTGTCTTGTCGACATTCCCTCTTATTGTTCATAGCTTTAACAGTACGTAGAGGCGGTTTGTTGCAATATTTTCGCCTTCACGCAAATGTCTACCTCAACAGCGACTCAGCACATTTTCTTTTTCTTGGAAATGGGGATTCAGTCTTACGTCATTGTTCTATTTTCATATTTGAATTGGACTCTATTACGATTGGCTGACAGAAGGTATACAAAGCGTACTCGCGTGATTTGCATATTATATTACAGTTCTTGGAATCGATCACAGCCCTGCGGTCAATTCCAGCAAATTCCTCACCCCCGGTCACATCCATATGTGCTATTATCGCATTTCGGCCATCATGGATAAACTAATGGTTTTCCCCGGTATGTGTATGTGCTTGTACAAGCAAGCACCACCAATTCTTACTTATTTATATGTATATGTTTGTTTGCAAATTATCAGTGGGTCTGCCCTACATATTTCACCGTTCAGCGATTGGTCGATTGAGCACAATGACTTCGTTCCCCGAATCTCCTTGAAAAAACACGGAGGTGTTGGATTCCTTCGGCACTCGTTCGTCACTGCTTCCGCCGAAGAAAAGCCACGTTCAACAACAGGCTGCCAGTGGTTCAACTAGCACAGGCAGCCGATGAAAAAGGTCACGCTGACGGTATCCCGGCTCGTTACATGCTAGGTTGGCTGCAGAAACCGTCCAATTTGAGTACTTACAAAGCGAGCAAATAAGCGATGGATAGATTAAATGAGTGCTAGAGGAATGTAAGAAAGGGTTTCTGGAGGTAAAATGCTGAAAGTTTGGATTTTCGAAGAATTACAAGGCCTCGAAGAGTCGCCACATGGACTAATGGTGTCTGTGTTTCCCGCCTTCTCAATATTCAGATACCTTATTATAGAAAATTAACGAAGTATTTTATTAACGCGAATTTAAAAAAATTAGCGTTAATTAAATGAACCTTAATTTACGTCATCGTTAATTAAAATCACACTTTTTTTAGCATCGCTATTTTAAGGCACCATTATTTTTATTTAGACTTCTGAACGAGTTCTGCTGATGGACGTTGTTGTTTTATATTCTTGGGTTGCAACCAATCCCCAGAGATTCAAATGACAAAGCCGTGGCGGCCATGTTGGTGGAACTAACAAGAGAAGCTAACGAGGAATCTTTTGTTAACGTCCACCAACATGGCGGCCATGACGTCACGTGCAACCCAGCAATTGTGAAACGCACAGATTGTCTAGATTATTTTGCATAGAGCGGTTTTCATATGACTGTCGTGAGTAATTCGCAATACATGTGTAGCATGTTTTTGCGGGAGATAATTTTTACACTCATTTGAAAAGCGTTCCCGTTAATTAAATGCATGTAAACATACCTTACACGGACATTCGCGTTAATTTCAGGACGCGTTGATTTAAGTCGCGTACATTTACAGCTTCGTTAATTTTCTATAATAAGGTATATAGGGAGGAAAGAAAAAGCTCAGAAGTGCCTCAAACCAGAAATAAACACATCAGTGATGAAGAGGAATAACTTCACAACACACAGGTAAGATTTCATGATTTTATTGATCATTTTATTACAGTAAGGTAGATTTTTTCTAAAACTTCCCATACATTCCTTGTAAAAATCATTAGCTTGGGCTGCCTGTGGTGTGTAGTGGTTGTTTTCGTCTAATACCAATGGTAATGGTATAGCAGGTACAGCGGAAACAGGGGGCTGTAGCAAGTACTTCTCGGTCAATTTAAGACTATAGTTTGGTCATACCAGCTCAATGACCATGTTTAGCCCCACCGCCACTTGAAATTTCGCTCCGCCGTCCCTCAACAGGATTGGAAAATAGTCCAGATAGCTATGTCTCTGAGGAATCTAATAATACGCTAATGAACTTGTTTACTTACTCCTCTGTCTGGTAAAGCAAGAAATACCCGAGGCTGGGTGGGTTGCGTTGCAAAGAGTGAAAATTATACAACCAGAATCCAGCTTCAAGACTGTTTTAAAAACATTTGTACGTAACTGTTGTAAGCTTACATGTAATTATAAGGTTATTGGTTAATTAATTCTACTGGATAAAATGGACACTTTAGAAATGTATTCCTCAGGTATTAATGCATAATTAAATGCAAGTTGTCGAGCATTTAATGTGCTTAACTTGCATCAGCCCTATTTTGGAGATTCGTCAGCCAATGATTCGTCAGCCATGATTTTAATTGATATGATTACATTGTTTACTGCACATTGGCAGAAATTATGGACATCAGCGGAAAGGTACTGCGGGCGCCCTTTTAGCCGATTCAAAATGGCGGCTTATAGTGAGTGAGACTGTAGGTTCCTTATAGACCTTCCAACGCAAAGAAAACCGAAACTTTCTGTGATGAATTAACAAATAAAGAAGCCTTAGCCATGTTTTATACTATCATAAAACACGATGGGCATTTGAGAACATGAGAGAAATGTTAAAGCACAAGCCAAAGGCGCGTGCTTTCAACATTTTTCGAGTGTTCTCAAATGACCAGAATGTTTTATGATAGTATAAAACATGGATTTAAGGCTTCTTTATCTGTTTTATAATATAGATTTACGCGCGCGATGAAAGAAAACCGCCAATTCAAAACAATAAAACACGCTAAACCATGTTATATTTAAGCGATATAACACGCTTTTCATGACTTTGTTCTCTTATATAAACACGCGGGATATGTTGGGAGAACAAAGAAAAACTTGAAAATCACGAGCCGCTAGCCGCTCGCCTAGCGGCTCGTGATTTTCAAGTTTTCCTTTGTTCTCCCAACATATCCCGCGTGTTTATATAAGAGAACAAAGACATGAAAAGCGTGTTATATTGCTTTTATAAAATAACGAACAGGAAAAACACGAGAGAAAATCGTACGCACGCACGATCAGAAGATCAATTCTCCTAACCGTAACAGTCGTCAGAAATCGACCGACGGTGAGTTTGCACAGCGCGGGAAATCCCCCGATACAGAACTGAGAGAGACGAAGGAATGCTCTGTGCCTCTGGCTCTGTGTCAGTGTGTGGCTCTATTTTAAAAACATCTGCTTCAACAGTCCCCGAAAAGACTAACTCGGAATTCAAGACATGCTTTCCCGGAAATTTAAGGCGAAAGGCATTCAAGGAGTGGAGGATTGAACTGGGTGTTTTTGTTGCTGAATGTACATGAGGAAACATGATTCCCCTGTTGAACTTTGAAGCAGGTTTTAGTTGGATGAACTTTTATTTTCACCAAACTCAATGGAAAGATCTAGCTGTTGGAACTTTCCTTCCAATGAGATGAGGCTAAGAGTGCAAGGTAAGAGGGAAAAACTCATTTTGTTCTGTGAAAAAATCAACAAAATATCAACTTCACAACTGTCGCACGTGAGTTTGCAAAATTCATGTAGTTGTTCATAAAATGGCCTTATCTGAATGGTCTTATCTGCATTATGTAAGAACAAACAGGGTGAATGATAACAATTGGCCTTATATGAAGGCTTATTATTTCGTGACTTACGTCGCCGATAGTTTTAGTTTGGGATAAAAAAAGACAGAAAAAACTTTGAAAGAGTGTTGCCTTGCTTTTCCCTCTCGTCTACTCTAGTCTCTAGCTCAATTCCTTGCTCTATTCGTCTATAAGGAGGTTGTTTAAAAACTAGACTTGTTAGCCGTTTGTGTGTTTTAGTCAGTTTTACCGTACGAAATAAGTTAAACGAAAAGTGGATTCGACTTTTGTTTGTTGGACCACAAATAAAAATATCTTGGCCTGGACGGTTAGCAAATTTGATAACTTCGTCGGTTGGCTGTATTTTTGTTAAATATATATGTCGGTTTTGCTGATTACAATCATATTATTGAAAGTCAACGTTTGGTGAAAACATTCTTTCTTGTCGTTTGCCATTTTGATCAGTTCATTCACAATCGCGTGCCAGCGAATTTCCATGTCTATGGACTCTCATATACACACGGCTTTCAGCCAATCAGCGCGCGAGTTTCCTCTGGGTTATTTTATAAACTCTGATAAAACATGGCTTTTTAGCCAATCAGAGCGCGCGTACTATCGTATCTATATTATAAATAAGAATAGAGAAGCGGGACGAGAGTTATATTAGCTTAAACGTAGCCATTGTGATTAAATAGCCATTTTTAAATCATTCATGCACGCATGTGCAATGAATGAGTTGTTGGGAGTAGCGAGAATCTGTTAGCAGAAATCTGCGTGAACAGAAGGCGAGGTTACACAGCAATTGCTCGTTATGAATCATGGGTCCACGTTTCTGCCTTCTGATTGAAGTCCGCCATTTTTTGACGAGGGCTCCTCGACTTCGCTGGATTTCGATTTCATTTGATAAGTAAGATTGCTTTCTTCGCCTTTTTTGCATTTGCTCTGAAACATACAGCATATACACAGCAATCAAAGCGACCTAGAACCTCACTAAAGCTCTTTTTAGAGGTCGATTTCGATCAGGTTTCGACGGTCGCGCGAGCTAGCCTTCAGCTGATCAATATGTTAACTGAGAACACAAATTCGTTTAACACTGTCACCTATGACCCTTTAAAAATCCTTTTAAGCAATCCTGTTTTGCTATATACATGAATGAGTTGGCTCATAGAGCCTTTGATTTAGGATTTGTCATCTCTCCGGCGTCTGTCTGTCCAAGTCCAGCTGCTTGGTAGCAATTATTTAGAGGAGAAAGGCCTGAAACCCAGTTTATGTCCCAGCAAACATTGCAGGATTTAGGCGGGTGACAATTTTCTCCTTTCTCGTCGAGTTTTCTTCGAAAATGTAATCCTATATGGCGTCCTGGCACTATTATTATTTCGACAAAACTCAGACGTCTTTGGAAGTACTTTGGAGGAGTGTTATTGTACGTTTTATTGGCGATATGGACGCATTGAACACTGCTTTATTGACATCGAGGCGAAGAAATAAGCCTCACCGGCGAAGACTTGGCGTACGTGTGCATTGCTTCAGCCAGATTACAGACAACAACATGGAGAACGAGGAGCATTTGAAGGGCGAAATGGACTTCTCGGGGAAGTACTTTGCCGACGATCTGAAGGATTGTTTGTGGCCACAATACACAGCTTATTCCGTAAGATATTGGTCTCGACGCGAAAAAATATGAAGTCAAACTTAGAAGGTCTTCAATTGCAAATTTGAAAAGTTTCGTGTTTTTCATTTTCTTATACGAATCGACAGCCATTTTAGACACTGATGCGCATGTGCGCCGCGAACTTGTCTCATATTTTAACCAATGATGTAGCCTAGTTTTCTTGGTCTCTACATTTTCATTCGACTTTTTTATTTGAACAGATTTATTCAATGCAATTTCCCAAGAGCACAGTCAGGCTCACCAAAGGGGATCTTGTAAAATAGCTAAATAAAATGGTGAGAAAATCTAGAGGAGATTAACAATAGAAATGTAGCTATAGATACATTGAAACAATAAACTATATAAGAATATAAATTAATTATTAACTGTATGTACTCATGATCATGATATATCGCACTTGTGCATGATCACAGTTTATTATTGTGATCACATGTTACTCAGTGCGATCACACCCGTGATCACACTTTGATTGCAGATCACACCATAACTCGCGATCAGATGTGATAACTCAAAACCGTGTCACAGAATATTTTTACTGGGGTATTACCATAATTTAGTCAGATCTACTTATTTATGTAAATTAAGTATTTATAACCTTTTGGTAATAAAGATGATGATGTTGTTGCCAAGTCCTCGAATTTCCGGTTTGACAAGAAGGGATATACGACACGAGAAGGTAAAAATTCACAGCAAAAATGGCCGCTCAACCGCCACCATACCAGCCAACAGATCCACAAAAGGGTGCTTACCCTCCCCATCCACCCCGACAGCCAGGCTTTCCACTTCAACAGCCAGGCTATCCACCTCAACAGCCACGCTATCCACCCCAACAGCCAGGCTACCCACCTCAACAGCCAGGCCATCCATCTCAACAGCCAGGTTATCCACCTCAACAGTCAGGCTATCCACCTCAACAGCCAGGCTATCCACCTCAACAGCCAGGCTATCCACCCCAACAGCCAGGCTTTCCACTTCAACAGCCAGGCTATCCGCCTCGGCTTTAACAAGGCTATTCGCCACAAGGCCAAAGGCATCCCGCTCAATCTTATCCTCCTCCACAGCCAGCTCACCATTCACAACAAACGACGTCATAGCCACTAAGTGATTTGTGGGGACCCAACTGCCATGAATGTCCAAGTTTGAACTGTCTGGCATAAGAAATGAGGGAGATATGGGCATGACAACTCAGACGTATATGGTTAGAAAGAAGCAACGTCTTTACAATGTAGCTAGACAAAAGAACACACCAGAGTCATGGAAAAACTTTAATAACTTGGCGTAAGACCAAAGATTCTATCAACTTTGCTAGGAATAACAATATCTCAACTATTTTTTCTGATAACAGCAAAGAAAACCCAAACGATTTTGGAAGCATGTTAAATCACAACGTCAAGATAATATACTAGGTGTACCTAACAGTCAAGGTACATGACAGGCACTATAGTTCCAGTATTGATAAGGCTAATACATTAAAGTATCTTAAATCACAACGTGCCTACACTCAAGGTACATGACAGGCACTATAATTTCAGTATTGATAAGGCTAATACATTAAAGTATGTTAAATCACAACGTGCCTACACTCAAAGTACATGACAGGCACTATAGTTCCAGTATTGATAACGCTAATACATTAAATAATTATTTCAACTCTGTTTTCACAAGTGAAAATATCGAAGACGTCCCAACGGTGCAATCAAGGCCCGTCCCTTCTATAGGCAATATTAGTGTCTCTGCTGAAGGCATTTCTAAACTATTCGCCAAACTAAACCCTTTCAAAGCCTCCGGACCAGATCAAATCCCTCTTTACCTACTACAGATTTCCAGTAATATGATTGCACCTGTCTTCCAAGTCATATACCAGATATCTTCCCTTAGGTTTGAAAGTGAAACACATAACCGATCCTACCTCAAGAAGTGTCATTAAGAATGTTTCCCATAATTTAGTCAGATCTACTTATTTATGTAAATTAAGTATTTATAACCTTTTGGTAATAAAGATAATGTTGTTGCCAAGTCCTCGAATTTCCGGTTTGACAAGAAGGGATATACGACACGAGAAGGTAAACATTCACAGCGAAAATGGTCGCTCAACCGCCACCATACCGGCCAACAGATCCACAAAAGGGTGCTTACCCTCTCCATCTACCCCAACAGCCAGGCTTTCCACTTCGATAGCCAGACTATCCGCATCGACTTTAACAACGCTATTCGCCACAAGGCCAAAGGCATCACACTCAATCTTACCCTCCTCCACAACCAGCTCACCATTCACAACAAACGACGTCATCACCACTAAGTGATTTGTGGGGACCCAATGCCATGACTGTCCAAGTTTGAACTGTCTGGCATAAAAAATGAGGGAGGTATGGGCATGACAACTCAGACGTATATGGTTAGAAAGAAGCAACGTCTTTACAATGTAGCTAGACAAAAGAACACACCAGAGTCATGGAAAAACTTTAATAACTTGGCGTAAGACCAAAGATTCTATCAACTTTGCTAGGAATAACAATATCTCAACTATTTTGTCTGATGACAGCAAAGAAAACCCAAACGATTTTGGAAGCATGTTAAATCACAACGTCAAGATAATATACTAGGTGTACCTACAGTCAAGGTACATGACAGGCACTATAGTTCCAGTATTGATCAGGCTAATACATTAAAGTATGTTAAATCACAACGTGCCTACACTCAAGATACATGACAGGCATTATAGTTCCAATATTGATAAGGCTAATACATTAAAGTATCTTAAATCACAACGTGCCTACACTCAAGGTACATGACAGGCACTATAATTTCAGTATTAATAAGGCTAATAAATTAAAGTATGTTAAATCAGAACGTGCCTACACTCAAGGTAGATGACAGGCACTATAGTTCCAATATTGATAAGGCTAATACATTAAAGTATGTTAAATCACAACGTGCCTACACTCAAGGTACATGGCAGGCACTATAGTTCCAGTATTGATAACGCTAATACATTAAATAATTATTTCCACTCTGTTTTCACAAGTGAAAATATCGAAGACATTCCAACGGTGCAATCAAGGCCCGTCCCTTCTATAGGCAATATTAGTGTCTCTGCTGAAGGCATTTCTGAACTATTCGCCAAACTAAACCCTTTCAAAGCCTCCGGACCAGATCAAATCCCTCTTTACCTACTACAGATTTCCAGTAATGTAATTGCACCTGTCCTCCAAGTCCTATACCAGATATCTTCCCTTAGGTTTGAAAGTGAAACACATAACCGATCCTACCTCAAGAAGTGTCATTAAGAATGTTTCCCATAATTTAGTCAGATCTACTTATTTATGTAAATTAAGTATTTATAACCTTTTGGTAATAAAGATAATGTTGTTGCCAAGTCCTCGAATTTCCGGTTTGACAAGAAGGGATATACGACACAAGAAGGTAAAAATTCACAGCGAAAATGGCCGCTCAACCGCCACCATACCAGCCAACAGATCCACAAAAGGGTGCTTACCCTCTCCATCTACCCTAACAGCCAGGCATTCCACTTCAACAGCCAGGCTATCCGCATCGACTTTAACAAGGCTATTCGCCACATTAGGCCAAAGGCATCCCGCTCAATCTTACCCTCCTCCACAACCAGCTCACCATTCATAACAAACATCATCGCCACTAAGTGATGTGTGGGGACCCAATGCCATGACTGTCCAAGTTTGAACTGTCTGGCATAAGAAATGAGGGAGATATGGGCATGACAACTCAGACGTATAGGGTTAGAAAGAAGCAACGTCTTTACAATGTAGCTAGACAAAAGAACACACCAGAGTCATGGAAAAACTTTAATAACTTGGGGTAAGACCAAAGATTCTATCAACTTTGCTAGGAATAACAATATCTCAACTATTTTGTCTGATAACAGCAAAGAAAACCCAAACGATTTTGGAAGCATGTTAAATCACAACATCAAGATAATATACTAGGTGTACCTACACTCAAGGTAAATGACAGGCACTATAGTTCCAGTATTGATCAGGCTAATACATTAAAGTATCTTAAATCACAACGTGCCTACACTCAAGGTACATGACAGGCACTATAGTTCCAATATTGATAAGGCTAATACATTAAAGTATGTTAAATAACAACGTGTCTACACTCAAGGTACATGACAGGCACTATAGTTCCAGTATTGATACCGCTAATACATTAAATAATTATTTCCACTCTGTTTTCACAAGTGAAAATCTCGAAGACGTCCCAACGGTGCAATCAAGGCCCGTCCCTTCTTTTGGCAATATTAGTGTCTCTGCTGAAGGCATTTCTAAACTATTCGCCAAACTAAACTCTTTCAAAGCCTCCGGACCATATCAAATCCCTCTTTACCTACTACAGATTTCCAGTAATGTAATTGCACCTGTCCTCCAAGTCATATACCAGATATCTTCCCTTAGGTTTGAAAGTGAAACACATAACCGATCCTACCTCAAGAAGTGTCATTAAGAATGTTTCCCATAATTTAGTCAGATCTACTTATTTATGTAAATTAAGTATTTATAACCTTTTGGTAATAAAGATAATGTTGTTGCCAAGTCCTCGAATTTCCGGTTTGACAAGAAGGGATATACGACACGAGAAGATAAAAATTCACAGCGAAAATGGCCGCTCAACCGCCACCATACCGGCCAACAGATCCACAAAAGGGTGCCTACCCTCCCCATCTACCCCAACAGCCAGGCTTTCCACTTCAACAGCCAGGCTATCCGCCTCGACTTTAACAAGGCTATTCTCCACAAGGCCAAGGGCATCCCGCTCAATCTTACCCTCCTCCACAGCCTGCTCACCATTCACAACAAACAACGTCATCGCCACTAAGAGATTTGTGGGGGCCCAATGCCATGACTGTCCAAGTTTGAACTAAGAAATAAGGGAGATATGGGCATGACAACTCAGACGTATAGGGTTAGAAAGAAGCAACGTCTTTACAATGTAGCTAGACAAAAGAACACACCAGAGTCATGGAAAAACTTTAATAACTTGGGGTAAGACCAAAGATTCTATCAACTTTGCTAGGAATAACTATATCTCAACTATTTTGTCTGATAACATCAAAGAAAACCCAAACGATTTTCGAAGCATGTTTAATCACAACGTCAAGATAATATACTAGGTGTGCCTACACTCAAGGTACATGACAGGCACTATAGTTCCAGTATTGATAAGGATAATACATTAAAATATGTTAAATCACAACGTGCCTACACTCAAGGTACATGACAGGCACTATAGTTCCAGTATTGATACCGCTAATACATTAAATCATTATTTCCACTCTGTTTTCACAAGTGAAAATCTCGAAGACGTCCCAACTGTGCAATCAAGGCCCGTCCCTTCTTTTGGCAATATTAGTGTCTCTGCTGAAGGCATTTCTAAACTATTCGCCAAACTAAACTCTTTCAAAGCCTCCGGATCAGATCAAATCCCTCTTTACCTACTACAGATTTCCAGTAATGTAATTGCACCTGTCCTCCAAGTCATATACCAGATATCTTCACTTAGGTTTGAAAGTGAAACACATAACCGATCCTACCTCAAGAAGTGTCATTAAGAATGTTTCCCATAATTTAGTCAGATCTACTTATTTATGTAAATTAAGTATTTATAACCTTTTGGTAATAAAGATAATGTTGTTGCCAAGTCCTCGAATTTCCGGTTTGACAAGAAGGGATATACGACACGAGAAGGTAAAAATTCACAGCGAAAATGGCCGCTCAACCGCCACCATACCGGCCAACAGATCCACAAAAGGGTGCCTACCCTCCCCATCTACCCCAACAGCCAGGCTTTCCACTTCAACAGCCAGGCTATCCGCCTCGACTTTAACAAGGCTATTCGCCACAAGGCCAAGGGCATCCCGCTCAATCTTACCCTCCTCCACAGCCAGCTCACCATTCACAACAAACAACGTTATCGCCACTAAGAGATTTGTGGGGGCCCAATGCCATGACTGTCCAAGTTTGAACTGTCTGGCATAAGAAATAAGAGAGATATGGGCATGACAACTCAGACGTATATGGTTAGAAAGAAGCAACGTCTTTACAATGTAGCTAGACAAAAGAACACACCAGGGTCATGGAAAAACTTTAATAACTTGGGGTAAGACCAAAGATTCTATCAACTTTGCTAGGAATAACTATATCTCAACTATTTTGTCTGATAACATCAAAGAAAACCCAAACGATTTTCGAAGCATGTTTAATCACAACGTCAAGATAATATACTAGGTGTGCCTACACTCAAGGTAAATGACAGGCACTATAGTTCCAGTATTGATAAGGATAATACATTAAAGTATGTTAAATCACAACGTGCCTACACTCAAGGTACATGACAGGCACTATAGTTCCAGTATTGATACCGCTAATACATTAAATAATTATTTCCGCTCTGTTTTCACAAGTGAAAATCTCGAAGACGTCCCAACTGCAACTGTGCAATCAAGGCCCGTCCCTTCTTTTGGCAATATTAGTGTCTCTGCTGAAGGCATTTATAAACTATTCGCCAAACTAAACTCTTTCAAAGCCTCCGGACCAGATCAAATCCCTCTTTACCTACTACAGATTTCCAGTAATGTAATTGCACCTGTCCTCCAAGTCATATACCAGATATCTTCCCTTAGGTTTGAAAGTGAAACACATAACCGATCCTACCTCAAGAAGTGTCATTAAGAATGTTTCCCATAATTTAGTCAGATCTACTTATTTATGTAAATTAAGTATTTATAACCTTTTGGTAATAAAGATAATGTTGTTGCCAAGTCCTCGAATTTCCGGTTTGACAAGAAGGGATATACGACACCAGAAGGTAAAAATTCACAGCGAAAATGGCCGCTCAACCGCCACCATACCGGCCAACAGATCCACAAAAGGGTGCTTACCCTCCCCATCTACCCCAACAGCCAGGCTTTCCACTTCAACAGCCAGGCTATCCGCCTCGACTTTAACAAGGCTATTCGCCACAAGGCCAAGGGCATCCCGCTCAATCTTACCCTCCTCCACAGCCAGCTCACCATTCACAACAAACAACGTCATCGCCACTAAGAGATTTGTGGGGGCCCAATGCCATGACTGGCCAAGTTTGAACTATCTGTCATAAGAAATAAGGGAGATATGGGCATGACAACTCAGACGTATAGGGTTAGAAAGAAGCAACGTCTTTATAATGTAGCTAGACAAAAGAACACACCAGAGTCATGGAAAAACTTTAATAACTTGGGGTAAGACCAAAGATTCTATCAACTTTGCTAGGAATAACTATATCTCAACAATTTGTCTGATAACATCAAAGAAAACCCAAACGATTTTCGAAGCATGTTTAATCACAACGTCAAGATAATATACTAGGTGTGCCTACACTCAAGGTATATGACAGGCACTATAGTTCCAGTATTGATAAGGATAATACATTAAAGTATGTTAAATCACAACGTGCCTACACTCAAGGTACATGACAGGCACTATAGTTCCAGTATTGATACCGCTAATACATTAAATCATTATTTCCACTCTGTTTTCACAAGTGAAAATCTCGAAGACGTCCCAACTGCAACTGTGCAATCAAGGCCCGTCGCCTTCTTTTGGCAATATTAGTGTCTCTGCTGAAGGCATTTCTAAACTATTCGCCAAACTAAACTCTTTCAAAGCCTCCGGACCAGATCAAATCCCTCTTTACCTACTACAGATTTCCAGTAATGTAATTACACCTGTCCTCCAAGTCATATACCAGATATCTTCCCTTAGGTTTGAAAGTGAAACACATAACCGATCCTACCTCAAGAAGTGTCATTAAGAATGTTTCCCATAATTTAGTCAGATCTACTTATTTATGTAAATTAAGTATTTATAACCTTTTGGTAATAAAGATAATGTTGTTGCCAAGTCCTCGAATTTCCGGTTTGACACGAAGGGATATACGACACGAGAAGGTAAAAATTCACAGCGAAAATGGCCGCTCAACCGCCACCATACCGGCCAACAGATCCACAAAAGGGTGCTTACCCTCCCCATCTACCCCAACAGCCAGGCTTTCCACTTCAACAGCCAGGCTATCCGCCTCGACTTTAACAAGGCTATTCGCCACAAGGCCAAGGGCATCCCGCTCAATCTTACCCTCCTCCACAGCCAGATCACCATTCACAACAAACAACGTCATCGCCACTAAGAGATTTGTGGGGGCCCAATTCCATGACTGTCCAAGTTTGAACTGTCTGGCATAAGAAATAAGGGAGATATGGGCATGACAACTCAGACGTATATGGTTAGAAAGAAGCAACGTCTGTATAATGTAGCTAGACAAAAGAACACACCAGAGTCATGGAAAAACTTTAATAACTTGGGGTAAGACCAAAGATTCTATCAACTTTGCTAGGAATAACTATATCTCAACTATTTTGTCTGATAACATCAAAGAAAGCCCAAATGATTTTCGAAGCATGTTTAATCACAACGTCAAGATAATATACTAGGTGTGCCTACACTCAAGGTACATGACAGGCACTATAGTTCCAGTATTGATAAGGATAATACATTAAAGTATGTTAAATCACAACGTGCCTACACTCAAGGTACATGACAGGCACTATAGTTCCAGTATTGATACCGCTAATACATTAAATCATTATTTCCACTCTGTTTTCACAAGTGAAAATCTCGAAGACGTCCCAACTGTGCAATCAAGGTCCGTCCCTTCTTTTGGCAATATTAGTGTCTCTGCTGAAGGCATTTCTAAACTATTCGCCAAACTAAACTCTTTCAAAGCCTCCGGACCAGATCAAATCCCTCTTTACCTACTACAGATTTCCGGTAATGTAATTGCACCTGTCCTCCAAGTCATATACCAGATATCTTCCCTTAGGTTTGAAAGTGAAACACATAACCGATCCTACCTCAAGAAGTGTTATTAAGAATGTTTCCCATAATTTAGTCAGATCTACTTATTTATGTAAATTAAGTATTTATAACCTTTTGGTAATAAAGATAATGTTGTTGCCAAGTCCTCGAATTTCCGGTTTGACAAGAAGGGATATACGACACCAGAAGGTAAAAATTCACAGCGAAAATGGCCGCTCAACCGCCACCATACCGGCCAACAGATCCACAAAAGGGTGCTTACCCTCCCCATCTACCCCAACAGCCAGGCTTTCCACTTCAACAGCCAGGCTATCCACCTCGACTTTAACAAGGCTATTCGCCACAAGGCCAAGGGCATCCCGCTCAATCTTACCCTCCTCCACAGCCAGCTCACCATTCACAACAAACACCGTCATCGCCACTAAGAGATTTGTGGGGGCTCAATGCCATGACTGTCCAAGTTTGAACTGTCTGGCATAAGAAATAAGGGAGATATGGGCATGACAACTCAGACGTATAGGGTTAGAAAGAAGCAACGTCTTTACAATGTAGCTAGACAAAAGAACACACCAGAGTCATGGAAAAACTTTAATAACTTGGGGTAAGACCAAAGATTCTATCAACTTTGCTAGGAATAACTATATCTCAACTATTTTGTCTGATAACATCAAAGAAAACCCAAACGATTTTCGAAGCATGTTTAATCACAACGTCAAGATAATATACTAGGTGTGCCTACACTCAAGGTACATGACAGGCACTTAATAGTTCCAGTATTGATACCGCTAATACATTAAATCATTATTTCCACTCTGTTTTCACAAGTGAAAATCTCGAAGACGTCCCAACTGTGCAATCAAGGCCCGTCCCTTCTTTTGGCAATATTAGTGTCTCTGCTGAAGGCATTTCTAAACTATTCGCCAAACTAAACTCTTTCAAAGCCTCCGGATCAGATCAAATCCCTCTTTACCTACTACAGATTTCCAGTAATGTAATTGCACCTGTCCTCCAAGTCATATACCAGATATCTTCCCTTAGGTTTGAAAGTGAAACACATAACCGATCCTACCTCAAGATGTGTCATTAAGACTGAATGTTTCCCAAAAATACTGGAAAGCAGTTGTTAACATTATTTTAATAATATAACAACAATGAATTCCGATCATTTCTAGGATAGGCTTTGCGATTTGCAAGTTCCTCAGAATTTATGGAGTGCTACCATTCTGAAACGTCGGTGCTGAAATATTCTGCTCCATCAGAAATGGTTTCGTTCTCAAGCAAATTAGTTCGTCATTAAGTCTCGGTGATATGTGATATTGTCCTGTATGGAACTCTGCTTTACAAGAAGCAGTAGTAGCATTCAAGAAATTTAAGGAAGATAGGATAGACAGAGCAATTAATGTATTTGCTCTTTGCACACTGCAAAGTTTTTGCCAAGTTTCGTAACAATGAAATGTCGGCACTTGCACATAGTGGAGCCAACTGAGAGGCGTGACTGTTTGCGTTTAAATCGTTTCTGAATTTGGCTGCATGTCCCACGGAGAAACGATAGAGAAGTAAAAAGAAAGGCCAAAGCCCACGATTCCCAGGTGCTTATATGGAAGAACGAGATCGAAGAAAATAGGAGCCGTGAGGTACTTCTTCGAGAAATTAGGGATAAACAAGTTCCCCTTTTCGAAGAGGATGACATGGAAGTCGAGCTCGAGGTGGACACTTCCGAATCTATGTAATAATATCTTATAAGCACTTTTCGAAAGCAGGTTACGATTAAATGCCAATAACTTTAGAACAACCACACCAATCCGGATACTCTCGAGCTTGAAAGTTTGTACATCGAAGCAGTGGCGGGACCGATCAGAAAGAACATTCAACAAGAGTTACTCGTTGGTGACAAACTCATAAACTTTAAGTTGGACATTGGCGCTGAATGTAACGTGTTACCAGAATCGATCGCAACAAAGCTGAATGACTGTAAAATTGAACCAACTAACACATCACTTAAATCATTCGGAGGTAAACCATTAGACACGGATGTCCTATTGCAACAGAATACTATGTTGTGCGTCACGATGTAAAACCAAGCTTGGAATCCTGTTTACAGCTAGGATTAATTACAATCAATAGCAGTGTAACATCAACTGGCGCAAATGTAGATTCCGTTGAAGGAAAAGCAAGCCTCCTAGTCGAATTTGAGGACGTATTCAATGGAATGAATGAGTTGATGGTCAGAGTACAACATTAACATAACAAATGATGCGAAACCGACCATTCAGCCTCAGAGAAGTGTAAGTTAAAAACAACACTTGACAATTTGGAAAAAAACGAAGTAATTGCTAGGGTCAACCAACCAGTCGACTGGGTTCTTAATTTGGTCATTGTTGAAAAGGAAGATAAGAAAAGTCTAAAACCGTGTCTACTGATCCGCCTGACTTGAACGAAGTCATTAAAAAGGAAGATTACAGGCCCTCCTCCGTTGAGAAAATATCTAACACATTGAATATATATGGGTGCAAACTATTCACGGTTGTAGATATGTCTAGTTGCTACTGGCACGAAAAGCTCACAGAGAGCTCGTTATTCATGTGGACATTCAATACGCCCTTTGGTAGATTTAGCATTTGGTATCTCATGTGCTAGCGAGGTAGCCCAAAAAATGGCTGAGGAACACTTTGGGATATTGACACTTTGGGGATATTGACACTTTAGGGATATTGAGGATCAGTGTTACCTATCTATGACGATATTATTATCGCGGGGAAAACTGGAGCTGAACATGACACAGCCCTACGCAAAATACTTGAGAGGGCTAGGGAAAGCAATATCAAATTTAAGATACAATATCGAGTGAATCAGGTAAGCTACATGGAGGAAATAGAAGGACAGGCAGGTTTTACACCTGATCCTACCTAGATCAAAGCAATCTTTGACATGCATGCCCACCCCCATTTAAAGTAAGAAAGACTTACAAAGACTACTTGAATTGATAAATTATCTGTCCAAGTACATCCCCAACATGTCCGAATTAACCTCGCCACTGAGTACTCTGTTAAAGAAAGAAATAGCTTGGGCATGGTACCCAGAGCACGATGCTGTCGTCAAATTGAAGGAATTGCTCACCAATAAACCTGTTCTCAGGTTTTATGCCATTAACTTACCCACCACCCTACAGGTGGATGCCTCCAAGAGCGGCTTGGGTGCTTGCCTATTACAAAGTGACCTACCGGTCGCGTATCCGTCTAGGTCCTTGACTAGTGCTGAGCAGAATTACGCTCAGATTGAGAACGAATTGTTAGTCATTGGGTTTAGGTGTGAGAGATTCAACATGTACCCGCATGGAGTTGACATTGATGGGTTGACAGATCACAAACCTCTAGAATCTATTTTAATAAAACCACTGCATAAAGTGCCACCCAGACTACAGAGGATGAGGCTATATACGCTTCCAGAAATATAGAACCAGAGTTAGATATGTACCAGGCAAGTACCTATATATCGCAGACACTTTATCCAGGGCCTATGACAAGGATAATATACCCCGGGAAAACGACATCCATGAAGACATGGACAATATGATCCTTAGTATCGTCAAGGATCTACCGATCTCAGCCAACAAACTAGCACAACTACGCCAGGTTACTAGTGAAGATGAGGTATGCAATCCTTGAGTAAGTACATTAGAGAAGGGTGGCCTCAGAATAAACACGAGGTAATGAGTTCAACTAAGATCAATTTGGAATGTTGGAAATGATCTGTACTTGTTAGATGATTTAATAATGATGAAGGACCACCGCTTATAGTCATCCATTCACAATGGCGACTGGGTATTTTACAGCAAATGCACAGTGGCCATTTCGGATTGAAAAAAGTAAGTCTAGGGCAAGGAATTCGGTGTATTGGCCAGGCCTGACCAAAGATATCACTGAATTGAAATGATCAGTAAGTGTGACAATTGCCTGAGTCTACAAAAGAAGCAACACAAGGAACCCATGGTGTAATATTCTATGTGACGTAACATCCTGTATTACGTTAGCATTCCTTTGAATCAGTTGATAACGTGCCACATATATATAGCAGAGCTTGATTGTATGAAGGACACTCCCTGTTTACCCGTGTGCATTAAAAACCTGACAATTCGACATCTGGCGACGAGGATTATTTTTTTTCTCAAAAAACGTAAGGAAGAACAGTCAGCATGGCGGCTCTTCCAGTGTTTCCTGCATTTGATATCCAAGGAAGTGATGTCAGTCAGCGCTGGGAACGCTACGTTTCGAGATTTAAGAACCTACTTATGGCGATGAATATTGCAGAGCCCGTGAGAGGAAAAGCAATGCTTTTACATTACGCCGGGGAAGAGGTTAATGAGATATTTGACACTCTGACTGTGGAAGCCGCAACAGAAACAGTAACAGTGTTGCATCAATCGCTCAAAGCATTGCACGGCTATTTCTCGCCAAGGAAAAACCTAGAATATGAAGTGTACAGGTTTCGTCAGGCAAAGCAACAAGCTGGCGAGAGTGTGGCTGCATTTCACAGAAGGCTGGTGCAGCTAGCGAAATCATGTGAATTTCATGATCGCGCACGGGAAATCAAAACACAGATAGTGCAGAACTGCACATCGTCTCGACTACGAAGAAGAGCCTTAGCAGATCCCGTGATGGACTTGGAGAAATTACTCAACACGGCGAAAGCCATGGAGTTGGCAGATCTTCAGACAAAGGGAATAGAGTCGAGTGAGTCAGCGCACGCCACAAAACCACGCAAACAACACAATGAGAAGTCACGACTGTGTTTATTGCGGACGTCGACATGCGAAGGGTCGCGATAATTGTGCTGCTTTTGGCAAACAGTGCAAATCATGCAAGAAATACAATCATTTCGAAAAGTGATGCAGAAGCAAGGTTTCCACATCGGACAAGCCGTCACAGCAGAGAACTCAAGGGCGGAATTGGAAACACAAACTTCGCGTGAATGCTCTGAATGATAATGATAGCGATAGCGAAGATGAATATGCATTTGCAACCCTCACGTTGGGCGCCGTGAAGTCGGAGACATCTCCGAAATTCGTGATTAAGATCAATGGGACCGAAATAGACATGATCGCGGACACGGGAGCCAGCGTTAACATAGTTGATGAATGGGCGTATAAAAAACTGGATCAGCCAAAGATAACGAAAGCAAGGGCAAAAATCTATTCATATGGATCCGAGAAGCCACTTGCAATTCTAGGCAAGTTCCACGCAGCAGTGGAATCGGGTGAGAAACTCGCTGAAGAGAAATTCTTCGTTGTGAAATTAAATTAAATGGGGGATGTCTATTGAGTTGGAATGCGTCGCAACGATTAGGACTTATCCAAGTTGTCAAAACAGCCGGAAATCGACTCTCTCGTCAGAGAGTACGATGATATATTCAATGGGCTGGGAAAATTAAAGGGTTTTTGAAGTGAAATTACACATAGATGAAGGAATACAACCCGTCATTCAGCCACACAGACGTGTCCCATTTCATGTCAGAAAGCAATTGGAGGAACAAATCAACAAAGACGAAGTACTAGGAGTGCTTGAGATGGTGGATGGCCCTACGCCGTGGGTGTCCCCTGTGGTTGTCGTGCCGAAACCAAAGAGCCCCGGAAAAGTCAGAGTTTGCGTTGAAATGCGACAACCAAATCAGGCAATAAAAAGAGAAAGGCATATCACGCCAACTGTTAACGAGATTATTAGCGATCTGAATGGCGCCAAAGTTTTCTCGAAAATGGATTTGAACCAAGGATATAACCAGTTGGAGTTGCACCCGGATTCTCGCTACATTACTACGTTCTCTACGCATCTTGGACTTCGGAGATTCAAGAGACTGAATTTGGCATTAATAGTGCTGCCGAAATTTTTCAGAACACGATACGAGAAACGCTGAATGGAATTTCCGGTGTCATGAATTTCAGTGATGATATTCTTGTTTATGGAGCCAACGAGACGGAGCATGATACAAACCTACGTGCAGCTTTTCAAAGGTTTCGTGACCGTGGCCTAACTTTGAACCGAGATAAGTGCGAGTTCAAAAAGAGCCGACTAAAATTCCACGGTTTCGTGTTCTCTGAGGGTTGAATATCTCCAGACCCAATGAAAGTGCGCGCAGTGCACGAGATGGACACGCCGAAAGATGCGTCCGAGGATCGAAGCCTGCTTGGTATGACCAATTACAGCGCGAGATTTATTCAGAATTATGCGACGATTACTAAACCACTCCGAGATCTTATTAAGAGTGGAGTCCCGTTCACTTGGTCTGCAGAGCACCAAATGTCGCTGAAGAAGTTGCGTGACGCCATGACGAATGCAACCGAGATGTCATATTTTGACCCCGATGGGAAAACCGAGATATTGACGGATGCGAGCCCAGTCGGACTTGCAGCCGTTTTGTCACAGACGTCGTTGGACGGAAAAGAACGTCACGTCATCGCATATGCTAGCAGGGCTTTGACAGACGTAGAGCAGTGTTACTCTCAGACAGAGAGAGAGGCCCTCGCCATCGTATGGGCCTGTGAGCACTTCCATCTTTACGTGTACGGCAAACCGTTCTCGGTACTCACTGACCACAAGCCTCTGGTTACGATTTACGGTAATCCGGCGTCTAAACCACCAGCTCGCTTGGAACGATGGTCACTACGATTACAGCCGTATGACGTCACCATTATCTATCGCCCTGGTAACGACAATCCAGCAGATTACTTGTCACGCCATCCACTGGCTTATGCTAAACCGAATAGTCGTGAGGAGAAGATTGCCTTGGAGTATGTGAATTATGTTGCGAACACATCGACTCCTATATAAGACAATGACACTTGAAGAAATCAGAAACGCGACGAAGCTTGACCCGACGCTTCAAGCTGTCATCGAAGCTGTGCGAACCGACCGATGGCGCGATACTCCTGCGAGTGGAAACATGTCTAAGCCGGAGTTTGAACAGTTTCGCAAGCTGTGTGATGAGCTGTGCGTGACCGATGACATAATACTATGAGGTCGACAGATAGTCATCCCAGATACGTTGAGGCATCACGTGGTCGGTATAGCACATGAAGGTCACTTGGGGATGACAAAGACAAATGCACTTATACGCGAGAAAGTGTGGTTTCCAGGTATTGACAGACTGGCGGAAGACTGCGTTAAATGCTGCCTTGCGTGTCAAGCGACAGTACCAGTCAATCAGACAGAGCCACTGCAAATGTCAGAGTTGCCAAGCGGCGCTTGGAAAGAGCTAGGTATTGACTTTGCCGAACGCGGGACAGGTGATTACTTACTCGTTTTAATTGACGACTACTCACGTTTTCCTGTAGTGGAAATAATCAAGTCCATTTCAGGCAGGACAGTAAACCCGTTGTCTTGACAAAATCTTCTCAGAGTTTGGAGTACCAGAAAAGCTAAGAAGCGACAATGGCCCGCCATTCAACGGTAACGATTTTCGCGCGTTTGCGAATTACTTAGGGTTCGTACATAGGAAAGTTACCCCGTACTGGCCTCGAGAAAATGGGGAGGCAGAGAGGTTCATGAGAACCATAAAGAAAGCAGTGAAAGCAGCACTGATAGAACGGAAGAGTTGGAAACAGGAGCTGTACCGGTTTCTGAGAAATTACCGCGCCGCGCCACACGCCTCGACTAAGACATCACCTGCTACAGCGTTGTACGGGCGGCCGATGAAGACTCGCCTACCAGAGTACTGTGCGGCTCACAAACACGAATACATGCGCATCAATGACGAGTACGCCAAGGCGAAAAAGAAGCTCTACGCAGACACGAAGGCATCTGTTAAACCCACTCAAATCGCCGAGGGAGATTCCGTGCTTCTAAAGAATGATCGGTCAAAAGCGAAGAGCAAGAGCGCGTACGATCCTGCCCCCGATGAAGTGAGGAAAACCAAAGGGTCAATGGTCACAGCACAAAGGGGAGAGCGAGTAATCACCAGGAACTCGTCATTCTTCAAAAGGGTCGAAGCCCCAGTGGACCACACACCCGAGGAGTGTGACATACACATTCCACAACAACATTTAATGCCAATAATGGATAATGGTATAGTTAGCAATAATTACTTTTACTACCAAGCCATATATAGAATGTACTGATTTTGTTTATGTTAATAGAAATTTAGTATAATTATGTTTTCATATATTTAGACTCATGATCTTGGGCGTGGAAAGGGGATGTTATGAATAGTACATTAATGACACACGTTAAGTGCTGTCACATTCCTTATATAATATCACATCACATGATTTACTGTAATTATATAATAATAATAATAATAATGTATTTCTATAGCGCAATCTCCATAAATGCCCGAGTGCGCTTTACATCAAGTAAAAATCTATAACTATACGTTTATCACATAAAAATAATAAAACTCTATGCAACACAACACAATGTTAAAATATAAAATAAATACTAATCTAAGATAAAAAAGGTAATACTAAAAAGAGTCAATACTAAGCTAGTTTAAAAAGATGGGTCTTAAGTTTACACTTAAAAATAGAAGTGGAAGAGCTACTCTTGATTTCATGGGGAAGCGCATTCCAGAGACTAGGTGCACACACCGAAAATGCCCTGAGGCCGTACGATTTCAGCCTGAAGATCGGCTGCTGTAGCAGCAATTTATCCGCAGATCTGAGAGCACGCCGAGGAACATAAGGAGTTACGAGCTCGCTAAGATATGATGGCGCCATACCATTAATTATCTTATATGTGTACAGCAAGATCTTAAAAATAATGCGTTGCTCTACCGGGAGCCAATGTAGTTGCATTAATATTGGCGTAATATGTTCAGCTTTTCGTGTTAGTGAGACAAGCCTAGCAGCAGAATTTAGTACGTATTGCAGCCTCTGAATTAAACAGCTTGGAAGACCGTACAAAAGCGCATTACAGCTGTCTATCCTTGAGGTGACAAAAGCATGAACAAGAGTCTTCGTAGAGTCATAGCTAAGAAATCTCCTAACTTGAGAAATATTCCTAATGTGGTAATAAGCTGACTTGCATATTTCATTTACGTGTCTGTCAAGATTCATAGTGCTGTCGAAAACAACACCAATGTTCCGTGCAGCGTGAGTGGGCGGAACCAGGACATCGCCAACGGCAACAGACTCTAATGATGGCCGAGCGCGATACTTCGAGTGTAGAACCAATAGCTCTGTCTTATCGTTGTTTAACTTAAGGTTGTATACACGTCACTGGCGTGGGAGGATTAGAGAATAAACTGTTGAACCATAAGCATCTCATCTTGTTGTAGTCGCTACGTTTATATATATATAACTCTACTCATTACAGTCAACCAAGAGTTACAACAGAGCGGAAGTAATGTAGCGACAAATGAGGTGCTGGAGCGTAGTTTAACAAGAATCACTAGTGAATGTACATTACAGCTAAAGTTTAGGTAAGCACAATTATGTGTCTGAGCTGAATATTTTGGCAGGCAATTGTTTTTTAAAAGACCTAAAACAATTTATTTTACACAATATTATGTTTTATTTAGTTTCCATTTAATTGCTAAGTGCATATTCAATTATGCAAAATATATTTTAAACAAAAGACAAAAAATGAAAGTTAATTATAAGGAGCGTTCATAATTTATGTAGTTGGGGGGGGGGGGGGGAGGGTTATGGTGATATTTCATTTTTTGCCCTTAATTTGCCCTTTGTACTACGCAAATAATTATAAATACTTCCTAATCATAGTGGCCACTGTTGTTGAAAATAGAAAAGCAGGATTTGTTTTTATTCGCCTAGGACTGGAACTGACTGAAATGCTGTGAAGTTCGAGGCACCATACCCGTATGTAAGGGATGGACCATTATATTTTTGAGCGAGGTTAGGTATTTTTTTTGGGAACACATTATTTTTTATGACTCAATGTTGTGCACAAACTCTTTTATCACACTGTTTGCTTACACATTTTGTTCTTATTTAAATAGTCAAAATACGAGTCTTAATAAAAAATGTGCACAATATTTTTTTCCTTCAGTTTGTTGTACAAGATTCCTTCTTCTTAATTATTATTATTATTATTATTATTATTTTTTTGGGGGGGGGTGGTATTTGCCCAACCCTCCCTCAAAAATATAATGCTCCATCCCTAATTTGATTGGTTCAGAAGAACAAAACCAATATGGAAGCAATTTTAGTGTCACGGCATGCCATACCATAATGCTGTATTAAGTACCGTAACATGTCCACTCATACAAAATCCACTCTATTCACTTTTTACTGGACCTGGATACATGTGAAGGATACATGTGAAGGATACATGTGAAGGATACATGTGAAGGATACATGTGAAGGATACATGTGAAGGATACATGTGAAGGATACATGTGAAGGATACATGTGAAGGATACATGTGAAGGATACATGTGAAGGATACATGTGAAGGACTATAAAAAAGGCTTGTAAGAGATTAGTTGTATTGAGATCTTATGAAAGTGACTTTATAAACATTTTAAATTGTTTTGTTTTAAAGAATTGTTGCAGATAACTTCGACCTAAGCATCAAGTCCAGGATACAGACGAAGAAGTCCACCAACCAGTCAATTCACTGGACCCACCAGTATGCAATCAAGGATCGTGTGCTATGTGATTCCAGCATGAAGGGAAAGGAACCACGTACAATGCAAGTTGGATGAGCTACCACTCCATTACTTGTTGCCAACAGCAGAACTGCAAGAAGCTTTTCAGTCTGATTGCGTAATTTTGGTTATATTAGCCGGGTGATCACAAAGATCTTGCCAGCATTTAAAAAGCAGAAAGACGTGATTGTTAATCACATCTCTCACCCATATACAGCAGAAGCATCTACAAAATCTGAGATGGTGGGTTACTATTTGTTTCTAATTGTTTGAAGGAGTAGTGGTTAAAGTTATACCAATAAATATTTCAGTCACTTTCTTCGACAAGATACAACTATCATCCAAATTAGAAACTGTCCGTGAGTAGCTTGAGTCAGCCTATACGATTACATTGTTTTTATTAGTGGCAACCAAATAGTAGTTCAGTATTTTAAATTAAGACATTTATGTAATTTGACTAATTATTTGGCAGAATTTTTTGGCTTCTAACTCACAGAAATGAAAACTGCGTGCCTAATGGACCAGAGCAATGTAATTGTTTCAGTTTAATTTAGAATTTGATTGCCTGATAAATTCTAAAAAAATCATGGCCAATAGAAAAGTAGCCTGATTATCAGACGATACGAGGTCGTCCGCTCACTTCCTCCCCCTCCCCGTCTGATGGACTTCATAGACTTTCGTGTTCCTGACGTCATATTGTCAACCAATCAGAGCGAACTTTACACTTTTGGCAAAGTCTGGAATTTAAGGAATGTGCTCGCATATTTTTCTGAATGGCGTTGAAGAAGAACTTGATCATTGTGTCGACCGAAGTTGTAAAGTTTTCAGGATTTCGAAGCTATATCCAGAGCAGAAGAAAGCATTGGAATCGTTCATTTATCGAAACGATGTGTTTGTGAATCTACGTACGGACTTTGGTAAATTACTAATCTTCCTCCGCTTATAGATCTCATGCATTTAATAGATCTCAAACATTCTCCTAGGTTTTTGGCTTTTAGAAGACCACATCTTTCATGGAATATTATGATTTTTCTGCAGGAGTGAACACACATACTGAGTATGTTATGGAAAAAGTTTCATGGCACTTGGGAGAATATTTTTGTTTTCAGAATTATGAACACACTTCCGTAATTTCATGTACGGCGGGCATCTAAACTTTGCACAAAAAGTCCTGTTAAAACAATCTCTGATACCAAAAAAGCTACACTAGGACAACTTTAGGGTCTTGTGTGACTAATCGGCATACATATCAAGCTTCAAAACGTTTTAAAAATAAAAGTAAAAGCGTAAAAGTTCTAAGTTTACAGTAACAAACTTTACGGCAGTGAATCGAGTCTGATATTTCTTGTATGTATATTTTCTGTCCTGTCCTGCAAATACTGCACGCAAACTTCCGTTTAAAAGTTCCTGCTCTCCAAAGAACCACAGCAGCTCAAACAGGATACCATTCTGAGAAATCGAGAGAAGTTTGAAGCTGTAGAATGTTTTTTTCCAGTGCATAAAAGCTGATAGATCCAACTAGTAAAAGCCGCTACTGCACGACTGTTCTACACTTTACGCTTCAATTCTTACGCGTGTTCGTATTGGCTTATTGTAAAAACAAAGGTTGATGACGTCAGGATCATGAAAGTCTATGAAGTCCATCAGACGGGGAGGGGGAGGAAGTGAGCGGATGACCTCGTACCGTCTGATAATCAGGCTAATAGAAAAGCTAAGCAAACAAAAAACCAAAGCAATCACTAATTACTTTTGATACTCAATTAAAAACCACTCTACTATAATTTACAGATCAACCACAAGTCTGTTCCAAATTCCTTCATTTTGGGAGTCCAAAATGATGAAAAAGGAATGGCTAGATGAAATTGTATCCAAGTACCTGGATAGGTTTGTCTTTGATTCTGGGGATGTCTCCAATGTTACTGAGCAAGTGGAAATGTTATATCCGTCCCACAATGATCAAGCAAGGTTCGGACCATTCAAATTCGATTTCTTCTGAGTGGTCGCAAATCGGGAACAAGCATGGGACAAAATACATGGCAGAAGTAGAGACTCTAAAGCAGGCCAAAGTTAGCCGAAGAACGGAGAAATCCGCGTTCACGAGAGCCAGGAAGAAGTTGATACACACCATCGAGGTAAAGACACCTCCAGATGAGGTAAGCAAACGTTTATAAAAGGTTCAAGGGGCGTACGAGGGTTTAGTGACAAAACATGAAGAGTACGCCAAACTCATCGAAGACGAGGAAGGATTCGAAACAGAGGAAGACTGGATAGCAGAATGCCAAGAAGCCTTTTTAAGGATCGAAGTAGATCGAAGCAAAAATGTTTATTGAGTCCGTTGTTTGTGCCGTAAAGTGGGATGGGGCTTCTTTTAGCGGTAAAAATAGCAGTATTTCAGAGCATGGGGACGGTAACTCCAATGGATTTCCAAATATGCAGTCTATTTCGCAAGGTTCCGCTTCCAACTCCAATATTGACATTGACATTGTCCAGGATACTAGCGGCAATATACATGAAAAGGGAATGATTGACAGCATTGAGAGCCCTAGTGTTGGCACTGCGATTAACCAAATTGAGGTTGACAATAACCAGACCACCGCGGCAGCAAATAAAGGGAATGGAATACTAACCAGATCACAGGTGTTGACAAAGGCGTAATGAATAATCAGAAAAAACAGTCATGCAGTTTTAAGTTAGAAAAGCCAAAATTGGCAACCTTTTCCGGAGATGTTAAGCACGCCATAGAAGCGAATTACTGCAAGTGAGATGCGATTACATTCCTTCGTACGTGCTTACGAGAGAAACCGCTGGAATTGATTAAGGGCATAGGCACTGATTACGAAGCCGCATGGGAATACCTAGACGCTGTCTATGGAGACCCGCGATTTGTCTCAGACACTGTAACACAGGACATAATAAAATTCAAACAGCTGCAGGAAGGCGAAGACGCGCGGTTTTGTGATCTGTTCCACTTAGTCAAACGGTGTTATAACACGTTAAAGGAAGTCGGGGTACCGTATGACATGGGTAATAGCCATATGTTATCAATAATAGACCAAAAGATGTCACCTGATGATAGAAAGGTTTGGTGCATGCGCGCTACACTCAGATCAGAGTCGGTTCGCCGCAGAAACGTCCCATCAATCATGTCAGGGCAGACGCAGATAACATTGAAAATTCTCCAAACCCTATATGCTGGATGTGTCAAAATTCCCTCCATTGGCCAGACCAATGCCAGAAACTTGCGGCTCTCAGTGTCGAAGATCGCTGAAAGGCTGTGAAGGCTAACCACGTCTGTTACAGCCGCTTAAAGAAGGCTGGAAGAAATCACAGAATGGACAATTGTACACGGCGCCAGCAATGTGTCAAAACAGGGAACGAAACACGGTTTCTGCATTATCACCACCAGCTGCTTCACAAAGGAAATGTAGTCAAAATCGGCGTTGCCGTGGTAACCGATACCAAGGAAGCTATACTGCCAGTCCTTTCTGCAAACATCGGCAGCACGAACGGCCTGTTCAAACGCGGGAATGTGCTACTAGAATCTGGAGCGCATATCAGCCTAGTTCGACAGGCTACTGCTGAATCCCTCGGGTTAAATGGGAAAGATCCATTATGTATGTGCCGCGGGGATAGGTCAGGGTTTTGAGCTCAGTTTGGGCAGGTAGGGTCAGGATTTGAGTTTAATTTGGGTTCAGGCGAACAATTTATTTCACAGGGCCTATTTGTTTTTATTTAAAGAAGGGGCAATTAGGTTTTTTCCCCCAAAAAAGGAGGCAATCAGGGTTTTGGAGCTCGGATTTTGGGTCAAACAGGGTCATGGTTTGAGCCTCTTGGCCTCACATAGACGTAGACATAACTTCATTTGGACCTTGTAGATTGAACTACATCGGTAAATATCCAAATAACACTAATATTTATATTACCTTAATTAAGTTAAGTTAAAATAGCTATATGATACGTACAACACGGGTCCAATTATTTGTTCCTAACTTCGAGACTTTCGTAAATATATTTTGCCATAATTTTTTGCACCGTATTTGGGGGATTCATCATTAGTAAGAATACCTCGTCATCACTCAAGTCATCACTCTCCATCACTCAAGTTTCTTTTTAGGGCTTTACTAGGTCTTTAAAAAAAGAATTGCGTATTGTGGCATAGAACTGGCATCTTATTAAGAAATGTTTTTCGTCTTCAGTTTCTTTAAAACATTTTGGACAAATTCTTTCTTCTGGTTTTTGGTAGGGTATTTGATGTCTACCCGTTTCAATTTGAAGACAATGATTACTGATACGAAGTTTTGTTAGTGCTATTCTGTGTTTAATGTTAGAGATATTGACCAGGTATTCTTCTTGATTGTGGTCTGTACATACCCATTTTCCATGTAAGTACCCCCGTCACTATCACAAAAGTCGGAGGAGAAGAAGACACGATTAAGACGAAAGTGTATAAGGTCCCGGTGATATCCATAGACGACAACAAGAGGTATTCAATAAAAGCAATCGTCATTTCAAGCATGAGTGATGGGATCATCGCCGTCAAGACTTCGCATATACCGGAATTTTTTGGTCTGCCACACGTGAAATTCCGCCGAGGCAAGGGACATATCGATCTTTTGATCGGCATAGAAGACGCCCATATGCACGCTGGCGAAACTAAGCAAGTGTATTACTTATTAGCTCGTAACTCTCCATTGGGGTAGGTAGTCTTTGGCTCTAATCCAGGAGAAACGTCTGATGTAAGTCGTATATTCATGTAAAGTACGCAACGCCAGTCGACTTGTCAGACTTTTGGACAACCGAGACAATGGGAGTCGATGTAAAGCTCTGCGTCTGTGATGCAGGCAAGCTTAGTCAAACGGAGATAGAAGAAAGCAAGGTGATAGAGGAGTCTAGCAAGAACCAATGGCAGATCCCATATCCCTGGAAAAGTAATCCCCAACTCCTACCTGACAACATATCACTAGCGATGAAGCGGCTAGAATCGACCGAACGACGCCGCCAGAGAAAGCCAGAGCAAGGAAAGGTTTACGACGGACAGATGGTGAAAATGGAAGAGATGAATTCCTCATGTAAGCTCTCCAAGGATGAAATAGAGAAGCACAAAGGCCCCGTCCACTACATCCCCCATCACGCGGTTGTCAGACCAGACAAAATGAGCACACCGGTCCGAATTGTTTTCAATTCCTCGTATGTTTTTCAGGGCCATAGGCTTAATGATTATTGGATGAAAGGCCCGGACTTACTTAACAACATATTTGGCGTTGACCCGAGGTTCCGAGAAAGGGAGGTTGCAGTGATGGGAGACATCTCAAACACGTACCCTAGGATACTTATTCCTGAGGAAGATCAGCATGTGCATCATTCGTTTCCTGTGGAGAAAATTGGAAACCGACAGGGAGCCAGACGTGAATGTCAAAACAGTACTCACATTTGGAGACAATCCCGCGCCGGCCATGGCTCAGATAGCTCTGAGGAAAACGGCTCAAGACAAGGTCGATTTTCCAGAAGCAGCCGAAGTGCTTACAAGAAATGTTTCATATGAAACTTATCCCATAAAAGCGAGAACATTTGGTCTTGCTAGTGTCCAGGCCAGTGCGGACAGCTTATTTCCGTATTCCGCATGCGTAATGTAGTCGTTGAAAGAAATAAAGCAGACGACTGTCAACACAGAGGTCAAACCCCTATGCAACATAAAATGTATCGACGAGATTTCTTCGATTTCGTCACCAATAATGAGGGAAAAGGGTAATAAACTTTACGATGAGGGAGCGAGTAAAAATACTGATAAGTGTTACCATTCGGTGATGAAACTATATATAGCCCGCTCTTATTATAAGTATTCGCATTGAAAGACCTTAGTGTTCCTTCAGACAGTTCAGAGTTTCCCTGACAAACCGGTCAGTCTTATTTTGCGGGATTATATCGAGAAGTTAAGAGAAAATTATATTCTGAGACGATCGAAAGCGGGACGATCCAGCTGTTGCGGATAGAGGTTTGTGTTGAACAGAATATTATGTTCGAGGGAGGACTCACAACGACAGTAAAATATTTTACAGAAAGAAACCAAGACTGTCTAAAATAACGTAAATATAAGTCCTAAATTCGACTCATAACACCAGTGTTTGCTTATCAATGTTTGCTTAATATTATTAGTTTTGATTAGTGTCACGAAATGTGTCCGTGCTACAGCCGAGGACAAGGGAATTACTCTAATCGAAATCTCAGACATCCATCTTAGGGACTGTTTACTTCTAAACAAAGATAGAATAGTTTGAATTAGACTGCCGGGCCGGTATCAAGTATTTTGAAAACCGTTCCCGGCTGCCGGGTATCTAGCCACAGTGTATGCTTTAATGCTTTAATGGGTTACTCCTAAATCAGTACAAGACTATACTAGGAGGGCGGTATACTTAGCTTCTACGGCTGTGCTGAATCACTCCAATATTTACAGTAAAACTGTACTTACTTGTTAATTTCGTGCATATAAAAGATGGATATTCAGCGCGTTGTGAGCCAGCATTTCCAGTATGTTGCTCCCCGAGCGCTTCGACGACAGGAAGAACAAGTATTGCAAGCAGATGCAAGATTTTCGGTGTCATCTGCCCAGAAATAGAGGAACGCCTTGTATATTTTGACTCAACCGGTCGAAAACAATTGCAAATTGACCGCGGAAAATAAGAGACTATGGGGTTTAAAACTATTAAAACTACAGAGAAAAGACATTATTGTTTTGTATCCCGTTCATAGGTTTTTTAGTTTTTTATTTACGAGGCATACAATTTACAAATTGCAAGAAAATTGCGTAATTTTGGCGAACAGTTGAGTGAACTCCCGGAGGGGGTGTGAGCGTGACTCACGTCTAGTTACCTTTTGTTAAACGGAAATTTGATATGTATGGATGACATATGCGACTCGGTGGAAACCATAGAACAGGCGCAGAAATTAACGGAGAATTTGGATAAAGTGCTGAAGAGTGGAGGTTTTAATGTCAAAGGCTGGATCTCGAACAAAGGTGTGAAAGGAAAAATGGACGGTGAAATGGAGGAAAGTCTGAGGATGCTTCACGGTGAGGATGAAGAGAAAGTGCTCGGAATAGTCTGGAACCATAAGACGGGTGAGTTTCACTTCAAAGTCAAAGTGGATTCGCTAAAGTTATAAACAAAGAGTCCAGTTAATGTGGATATGAAGATGACTAAGAGGACGATGCTGAGTCAAGTTAACAGTATTAACAGTTTTATTTGCCAACAAAAAATAATAATAAATGATTACAAAAGTAATTAACAAAATGGCGAGGAAGCCCAAAAAGAAACCAGAAGGCTTATGAAGCATTGGGCTGCCTCTTTACAATATATGTGTATATAAAACAAAGTGGGAGTGGCGCAAAAAGAAAAATAACAGAATGGAGAAAATCACACTAGGATAACAATTTATACAGTATTGAGGTAACACGTATATGAAAAAAATAATGAATAAATAATAAGCGATTTCAAAGACGGGAGAAGAGATACTTTTTCAGCTTGGATTGAAACGAGGAAACGGTCATGGCATAACGAATGTCTGCGTTCAGCGAGTTAAAAAATACTGGACCCTGATAATAAACAGAAAACTGTCTAATTTTGGTTCTACATAAAGGAATATAAAAAAGTTTAGAATGTCTGTATTATAATTGTGAACTTGATAAATTTGTAGAAAAGATTTGTCAAAACTTCTAGGTAATAAATTATTTTTGAACAGGAACATGAACTTTCCTAAATTGAATAAGTAAATATCTTCAAATTTCAGAATCATATTTTTTTTAAATATAGGGTCAGTATGCGCATCAAATGCCTCATTATTAATAACTCGCACTACGCGTTTTTGAAGCAGAACAATACGATTAAAGTTAGATGGATAGGTAGAGCCCCAGACTGTGATACAATATTGAAGATATGGATAAACTAAGGAATAGTATAAAGTACGTAATGCTGGCTTGGAAAGGCAAAAACTTGATTTGTATATAATTCCTATTGATTTTGATATTTTACTGGCAAGATGGGAGATGTGAGACTTCCAAGTCATATTTTCGTCCAAGATCACCCCCAGGAATACGACCTCATTAACCTTGTCAATCCTAACATTGTTTATTTCTATCGCCAGATCAAATGTTTGCCTTCTCTGCCTTGGTCTAAAAATCATATAGTTGGATTTTTTAACATTCACCGATAACTTACTAGCCCTAAACCAATCCGATAGCCCAGCAATTTCTGTATTGACTGCATTCGACAGACAAGATAAATCATTATGAGAAAAAAATAAATTAGTGTCATCAGCAAATAAAACCAGATCAAAAACATTGGAGACGTTACAGAGATCATTGATGTATATTAAGAAGAACAGTGGACCTAGGATTGACCCTTGTGGAACACCACACTTAATACCATTAAACGAAGAACAGGTACCATTATATTCAACGTATTGGAATCTATTAAAGAAGTAATTCTTTATCCATTCAAGGGCCAATCCGCGGATTCCATAGTGTTGAAGTTTATCAAACAGAATCTCATGGTTGACCGTATCAAATGCCTTGGAAAGGTCTAGAAAAATCCCCACTGTGAATTTTTTTTGGTAAATAGCAGATGTAATTTTGTTGAATAAATGAAGGAGAGCCAGGGAGGTTGAATGTTTTTTTCTAAAGCCGTACTGATTATGAAACAAAATATCATGTCTGTCTAAATACTGCAATAAGCGATTATAGAAGACCCTTTCGAGCAGTTTCGAGAAGATTGGTAAAACCGAGACTGGCCTATAATTAGGAAATAATCTATTGTCGCCAGATTTGAATAACGGGATGACACGAGCAATTTTCATTTGGTCCGGAACAATACCAGATTCGATGGACAAATTAATAATATGAGTCAATGGTTCAGTGATTAAAGCAATAGAATCTTTTACAGACCACATTGGAATCTTGTCACAACCTGCAGCCGTCCCTGGACGAAGAGAATTCACAATTTCAATTATTTCTGTTTGAGAAGCCGAGTCAAGAAATATAGAGTCCACGTAACTACCGGTAAGAAAAGAACGATGATAATCTAACGAAGTGGGAATTTTCTTAGCCAGGTTTGGACCAACATTAGTAAAATAGTCACAGAATCTATTAGCAATTTCCGCAGGATTGGAAATATTTTCATTGTCAATAGTAAAAACTGAAGGTAATTTACTAATGCGGTTTTTCCTGTTTATAACTTCATTTAAAATGTTCCAAGTACTTTTCATGTTTGATTTAGCGTCTTCCAATTTCTGCTCATAATAGCGGCGTTTTGCAATGCGCAGTGAATGTGTCAATTTATTTTTATATTTCTTGTAGAAATTTTCATTTTCAGGGCTAGGGGAAACAAGGTATTTCTTATATAATTTGTTTTTTCTCCTTACGGACTTCAGAAGACCCTTTGATAACCAAGGTTTACGAGTGTGTTTTGCAACTTTTGCCTTTTTGAGCGGAAAACAAGAGTTATAAATGTAAGTAAATTTATCCAAAAAACTACCATATACATTGTTGGGATCATTATACTCGGATAACTCAGACCAATTTGTATTTCTTAGGCGGTCGTGAAATTTCGCTATGTTTGTTTTGCTTTTATCACGGAAAATAAAATGAGAATCTTTGTCGGCTTCAACACGCTGTGCATAAAGAATACAAAAAACGGGCAGGTGATCCGAAATATCAGTAAACACTAGACCACTAAACGAACTATTGTCAAGGTTGTTGGTAAAAATGTTATCAATAAGGGTTGCAGTGTTAGAAGTTATTCTGGTAGGACGCGTTATTAAAGGGAAAAACATATTAGAGTACATGATGTCCAAAAATTCACTAGTCGCTTGATGACAATGGTAATTCATTAGGTTCAAATTAAAGTCACCCATTATGTAGCAAAGTTTGTTTTCTTTAGAGACCTTTGCCATCATGGAGTTAACATTTTTTACAAATTCATTAACATTTTGATTCGGAGGTCTATATAAAACTCCAACAATGACGTTTTTCCCTCTGGGTCTGTCAATTTCAATAAACAAACATTCAGCACAGGCCGCGTCATCGTGGGTTAAATCAACACGAAATTTATATTCAAGATCGGAAGCTAAATAGAGACCGACACCGCCACCTGATCTGTCAGGACGGTGTTTGTGAATAAAATGATAGCCTTCTATATCAACAGTGTGTAATGAACTTTGAAGCCAAGTCTCAGAAATACCAATAATCGAAAACTTATTATTAATATTGGCCAGGAAATTGGCTAAGCTATCAAGATTACGGGAAAGACTACGAATGTTTAAGTGAATCAGGGATAAACAATCAGAATTATGGGGTATCGTTTTTGTGAATACATCATTAAATTTACTCTCAATATAATAATCGCAGTTCAAGGTGTTCAAAAAGAAATTAGAATCTGGGTCTAAGTAACTAGAAAGAGCTAAGCTTCTGTTACCACCCGATAATAATGGGTTGAATTTTAAGCTCGACAATCTATCCTCGTCAAAATTAATCTGACCATTTGAGAATTCGTAAATAACTAGATTAAAGTTATCGTCATCGAGATGATTGAAGGGCAGGACATTACTTAATGAAGCGAACAATACAATATTTAAAACACAAATATAACTACTTATCTAGGTTTACATCAGTGAGTCCATCACTCGGCTCCGCCCATGTCTCGGCGCGAATTTACGTATCCAGCTCTAAACTTCTGAAACTCTTCCATTGTGGTGAAGGAATGGACTTGAGAGAACGAAGTGTCTTCTTTTCTAAGTAGTACTCTCCCCTGCTTCGTCCAGACAAACTTGAAATGGTTATCCCTCTTGAAAAGCTTCACCTCCTTCAACAGCTCTCGACATTTTTGCGTAAGACTTTCGTTTATGAACAGACGCGATTCCTGCATGAAACCTAAGTCCAACGTACTCTTTGAACTAAGGCGGCGCTTCATGCTGAAGACCTTGTCTCGTACAACTCGGCGAGTAAATTTAACGATTATCGGCGGGAAATATCCCTCGTTCGAAGGCAGACGGTGACTGATTGATATGTCCGCTTCATTTAGTACCATTTCGGGATCCAGTAACTCAACAACCTGCTTCACAATGGCATTTGTGTCCTCGTCCCGAGATTCTGGTACACCGTGAATTTCTAGTAGATCTCTTCTTTGGTATTGCTTTACGTTTTCTAGATCTTTAACGGCGATTGCGGCTCCATCTTCGAGTGTGTCGATCCTGTCTTTCAACTTAACATTCTCGGATCGTAGTTCACTGTTCTCAGCTTCGAGTTTGCTCGCAGTGGTGATTAATCCATCATATTTAGAACTCAGAAAATCCATACTTTTTTTAACATCATCTAGGTCTGCTTTAGTTATCCTTGTGTACTTAATGAACAGATCATTAATCTGGACGGTCTGTTGGTTAAGCCGGCGATCAAGGAGGCCTTCGATCGACGCCTGATGTTTAACTTCTCGTCGGTTTCTTCAATCTCGATTTCCAAGCTCGCGGTGGATTTCTTCTCACTCTTTTTTGGTGGCATACTATAACTTGATATCGATAAATGTATACCAGTAAGTAAAAAGACGAAATAGTCAACTGAATTATGTTTAGGTCGCGATTTTAGCGGAGCTATGAAAACATGTCCGTTCGCGCCACTCGTCACTCGTATCTACGACCCTATTGGCTTCGCTGCCGCATTTAACATCAGAGCAAAGATAGGCATGCAGACGTTATGGCAGCTAGGAGTTGACTGAGACGATGAGCAACCACCCCCAATTCAAGATCAGTGGATTACACTGTTCCAGGAGATGAAAGAGCTAAATAACGCATCATTTGAGAGAGCCATACTCACACATAATGGCACATGCAAGTCTGTCATCTGTTTTTATAAACACCACATTCAAAAGTTATTAACCCAAGCACATATAAAAAGTTACCCACCCCCAGATCTTGAATATATCAAAAACCTATCCACCCCCCCTTGATAATATCCAGGAAAAAATTGCACATGCAGTATATATGAAAAATATATCTATATAAATATTTCCCCACTCAATCTGTAATTTAAAGACACTGTGTCCGAGCCCATGGTGCTTTGTGCGCGCATATCATTTTCGTATAATTACTGATAGGTATATATGCTTAACAAACTTTCTTTTATCTCAACTTTTGTATATATACTTTTTAAAATGAAACTTTAGTTCGAATATTTCTTCGAATCCCGGTCTAGAGTGGCGAGTAGAGGAATGCCGGATAAAGGACCGAGACAGCGAGGCGAAGTGACTCGACAAATAATCCTTCAGCAGACCACAATTTACTTTCTCTAGGTCTACAAGAGAACACTTGTGGTTCAAAAGGACTACTACGTGAGTGTTGGATCCGAAGTACTGTTATTTTATTGCTCCTGTTGTTAAATATCTATTAGTTTTGTCGCTTACATTTCTCGCTTTGTTTCGTAATCGTAGCTTTCATGTTTACATTTCTCGCTTTGTTTCGTTATCGTGTGCATAGCTTTCATTCCTAATAATTTTGTTATTCATTGTTAGTCAAATTTCAGTTTGTTATTTTTAGGCATCTTCCATAAAATGACATTACGACATCAGTTTTTAGTCAGTACAGAAGGTCGCAATAGTTGCAGTTAGTTCGCCTCTCAGCAGAAGTTCTTCCAGCCAGTTAGTTTCGTCACCGTAATGTAAGTAGCCTTTCAGTTCAGTCTTTTATATTCATGTACGTATTTCCTATTCATTTTTTTTTAACATCTATCTCACTTTATTTTAGTTTTAAACCTTATCGTCGCAACATGTCCCCGTTCTAGTGTTACCCTCAGCGAAGAGGAGATTGAAGTTTATGACATTAAAACCTGATAAATAATACAAGGATTACGGTGTTCATACATGTAATACTGAGATATGAGTTCAAAATATGGGACAGAAATCAACGACGCGGAAAGTTCAAATTTGGCAGCCACATTAGTTTAAAAATTACGACAGTAATCACCAGTGGTGAAGGATCAGTTCAATTCGTCGACGCCAATCTACACCATGTCTATTCCCGGTGCGAGGGAAGAAATACTGGGCTGTGATGAAGCGGAGACAGTCGCAAGACGTACGGGTGCAAGACGCAAACAGACAAACGCTACCCTGGATTATTCAGGAGTTCAGTCAGAAAGACTTCGGCATTTGAAAAATGTTAGGAGGGGCACCTTGTCAGCCGTTACCGTAATACGGAATGAAATTATTGCTTTACGCTTAGATGACAGTAATTTAGAAGACATTAAGAAGAAGGTTATCAAATTGAATAATTTATTTGAACGGTTCAAAGAAGCACACAGTTCCTATCATGACGAGCTCAAAGATGAGGAAGATGAACAAGAATCTAACGAATACTACGACAGAGAGTACAGAGTAATGTACGATTTCGACCAAAGAATAAATGAGTGGATGGTGGCCGCAGAGTCCAAATTAAAGGAGACGCGTGATATTGAACCAGAGGACTCTGCTAGCAATATCAGCTCACGAAATGGTTCGAAAGTATCAAGTGTATCTAGGCGTTCAAAGGCGAGGTCGGTTAGAAGTCGCTCGTCCTCCGCGAGTTTAACAAGCAGTCTATCAGTGGCGAGAGCAAAGGAGGCAGCGCGAATGGCAGCCTTGAAGGTGGAGGCAGTTGCCTTTGAGAAGCAGCAGGCCTTGGTACATCAGCGATTTCAACTACAACAAGAAATGGCTGAAAAGGAATTCTATTTAAATCAGAAAGAAGCCCGTTTGCAGTTGGATACTAAAATCGCTAAAAGCGAAGCAAAAGAGCAAGTATTGGGGAACTTGGAAGCAGTACAGCGAGGTGAGCCACGCCGCAGTAGCGGGATGAATGACAACTTCGGCGAAACCGCACAGAACGTTACCACCCCACCTTTAGCAGCTGAAGTATGGTCTCAGACAGTGCCAATTTCTATGAGTCCTGCATTATCTTGTATGTCTTTGAATCCATATGCACCTGAATGGCCTCAAGATTTCCACCAGAGAAGCAATGTTCTGGAATCTCAACAGCAGCCTAATTGTGACAATTCGAGTGCTGTCAGCAATGCTTCTAGAGTTGGGACCGTCGGATCACTTATTAGTGATAGGACTCTTCAGGAAATGATCACGTTGCAACAACAGCAGAATATACTACAACAGCAGCAAAACGAGGTCATGCAAATGTTCGCAGTCCAGCAACAAAAGAGTACGCTACCGCAACCCAAAGTGCCGACATTCGGGGGACATCCAATAGAGTACTCTACATTCATACGTGCCTTTGAAAGTTTAATCGAATCCAAAACCACAAGCAGCAGTGACAGACTATATTATCTGGAACAGTATACATCAGGCGAAGTGAACGAACTTGTCAAATCGTGTAATCACATGGATTCAGATAAGGGATACAAGGAAGCCCGAAGACTACTGAAGAAGAAATATGGAGATGAATTTAAGATAGCATCTGCTTACTTCGATAAAGCTTTGAACTGGCCAGCGTTCAAGTCAGAGGACAGTGCAGCCTTGCATAGATTCTCCACTTTCCTCACAAGTTGCAAGAACGCAATGGAATGCAATGAGTATATGAACAAGTTCGAGCACCCTGACAATATGCAGAAGATAGTACAGAAATTACCGTATGGCATGAGGGAGAGATGGCGCCGTGTTGTTGACGACATTATGGAAATCAAGCAGAAGACCGTCAAGTTCAGCGACCTTGTTAACCTTGTTGAACGAGAAGCCAGGATAGCTACCAATCCTGTATTTGGAAAAATCTCCGACAGTTCGAAGGACAACACGGCTAGATGGCAGAAATCTAACCCAGCCAAACCAAGGAAATTTAGCTTTGTCACTCGATTAGACACTGAAAGGGAGGACTCGATTGTTCGTCGCTCAGAGGGAAATAAACATACATATTTTGCGTCAGATGATGTCAAGAAGCCTTGTTCTTTCTGTGACGCCAACCATGCTCTTGATGAGTGTACAGCCCTCAGGAATAAGCCGTATGAAGAACGAATCAAATTCTTTAAGCAGAAGAGGCTTTGCTTTGGTTGTTTGTCCGACAAGCACATTGTAAAGGAATGTAAAGATAGAAGCTCTTGCAAAGTTGCAAACTGTCACAAGAAACATCCTACTGTCCTCCACACTAACCAGTTCACTAATCAAAGTACCATTGGAAAAAGAAACGATGCTGAACAGTATGGCAAGAAGACTGACAACAATTCGGACAAGGCATCAGATGTGCACAACGGTCTAACCAATGTTGACAGAAAACTGTGTGGAATGACTGGGGCCGGAAAATCAGTAACAGGCATGGCCATTGTGCCGGTAAAGGTCAGAGTTAAAGGTAGCAGCAAATCAGTTATTACATATGCTTTCCTGGACAACGGAAGCAATCAAACGTTTTGCTCTGAGTCCCTCATGAATCAGCTGGGCGTTGAAGGAGCGAAAACAAAGATTTCGTTAACAACATTGGAGAAAAGAAACAGCGTGATCGACAGTTTTCTGATTAGGGATCTAGAGGTCGCTGACCTAGACGAAAATAACTACATCAGGCTACCATTACTGTACACTCGTCACGAGGTACCCGTCACAAAACATGACATCCCCACCCAAGAAGACGTCGATAGATGGCCTCACTTGCAAGGTATTCAATTACCGCATGTTGATGCTGAAATTGGTCTTCTCATAGCAAGTGATGTCCCAGAAGCACTAGAACCGGAAGAAGTGAGACACAGCCATAATGCCGGTCCTTATGCATCTAGAACACGTTTGGGATGGGCCGTCAATGGTCCCTTGGGACGTGGACGTTCTCGTATCAATAACTTCTTCGTCAAGGCCGATGCACAGCTGAATCAGATCGTCATGGATTCGTTTAATCGAGACTTTAACGACTTCACGGCAGATGATAAAACTGAGATGTCGCAAAGCGAACGCCGTTTCATGTCGAGCGTAGAGAAGACCGCCAAGCTTAAGGATGGCCATTATCAGATCAACCTACCATTCAAAGACCATCAGCCACACATGCCTAATAACAGGTCACAAGCGGAACAACGTGCGAGCTGGCTGAAAAGAAAACTACAGAAGAATCCCAAGTTATTCAGTGATTATAACGCCTTTATTGGAGATCTCCTTCAAAAGGGATATGCACGAAAAATCTCTGTGAATCAGCCTGAGCGACAAGACGGCAAGATTTGGTACATACCACATCATGGTGTTTATCACCCGCATAAACCTGACAAGATCAGAGTTGTTTTTGATTGCTCAGCAAAGTACAAAGGAACATCTCTTAATGATCAACTGTTAAAAGGCCCAGACTTGACCAACACATTGGTGGGAGTTTTGACAAGGTTTCGACAAGAACCAGTTGCTATTATGGCCGACATAGAAGCCATGTTTCATCAAACCAAAGTACCCGATTCGGATTGCGACGTCCTGCGTTTCCTCTGGTGGCCAGACGGCGATCTCGAGCACGACCTAGAAAACTACCAGATGGTGGTACATTTGTTCGGTGCAATTTCATCGCCAAGCTGTGCAAACTTTGCACTACGAAAGACAGCTGAAGATAACCAAGAGGACTTCAATGCCAACGTGATCAACACAGTCAAAGATAATTTCTATGTGGACGATTGTTTGAAGTCCCTACCCTCAACCCACGATGCTATTTTGCACGTGCAAGACCTTTCTGAACTCCTTACAAGAGGCGGCTTCCGTCTGACGAAGTGGATTAGTAACAGTCGCGAAGTACTGGATACCATTCCTGAGGTCGAACGTGCCAAGAAGATTAAAGATATCGATCTGGACAGAGATAGTCTTCCAATCGAAAGAGCCCTTGGGGTACAATGGTCCGTTGAATCTGACGAGTTTGGTTTTAAGGTTGTCGTCAAGGAGCGACCACTCACAAGGCGAGGTATATTGTCTATCGTAAGCTCCGTATACGACCCACTCGGATTTGCTGCACCTTTCATTTTGACAGCAAAATTCATTTTGCAAGACCTATGCAGAATGAAACTTGGATGGGACGACGACATCCCAAGCGAACATAAAATCCGGTGGCAGAAGTGGATAACAGATCTACCAAAGCTGGCACAATTTACAGTTAATCGATGCCTCAAGCCATCCAATTTTGGTAACATTACATGTGCCCAGCTGCATCATTTCTCCGATGCCTCTCAAGATGGCTACGGATCAGTATCCTATCTTCGATTGATTAACGCTGATAACAGAATCCATTGCTCCTTCCTGATGGGAAAAGCACGCCTCGCTCCATTGAAGCCAATCACAATCCCGCGCTTAGAGCTTACGGCCGCAACAATCTCAATCCGGCTTGACAAGATGATGAGAAGAGAATTGGAGATTCCGATCAACAATGCCACATTCTGGACAGATAGTACGTCGGTACTGCGCTACGTCGAAAACGAAAACAAACGATTTCACACCTTTGTCGCAAACCGTATTGCCGTCATCCGGGACGGATCAAATCCATCACAATGGAGGTACGTAGACACCAATTCCAATCCTGCAGACGATGCGTCAAGAGGATTATCAGCTGATGCTCTTCTCAACCGTGAACGATGGAAGAAAGGACCAGAATTCCTTTGGAAAGAAGAAGAATTGTGGCCGGGACGACCCGTAGCAATGGGAGTGGTCCCTGAAGACGACCCAGAAGTGAAGAGAGAGGTATCTTCCCGTGCAGTCATTCTCGATGAGTCAGTAGCCGCAGTGGATAATGTCTTCAAGAGATTTTCTTCATGGTATCGTCTTAAGAAAATCGTTGCTTGGATATTAAAGTATCGTAGAAGGTTATACGAAGCATGCAGAAAGCGCAAGACAGACGAGAAGATCCAGGATATGAAGAACGAACAACCTGAACCAATCTCAACTGAAGAAATGAAAGCCAGTGAAATAGAAATCCTAAGATACGTGCAACACCAATCGTTTCCAGACGAGCTCAGCATCCTTAAAAAGAGAAAGAGGTCTGATTGTGCAGAAGAAAACGTCACACCAAGAAAGAAGGCAAGTCAAGTAAAGAAATCTAGCCCCCTCTTCAAGCTCGATCCCTTCTTTATTGGCGGCCTCCTACGTGTGGGCGGACGACTGAGCCTAGCATCCATCTCTAGCGATTCAAAACATCAAATAATCTTGCCCAAAAACAACCATGTGACAAGCCTTATCATTGAACATTACCATCACATCTCCGGGCACTCTGGTAGAGAGTACGTGTTGTCGCTGTTACGCAGAAAGTACTGGATCATCAAGGCAAATTCTACAGTAAGAAGAAGTCTTAGGAATTGCTTCAGTTGTCGACGACGACAAGCTCCCGCTGGAGAACAGAAAATGGCAGACTTGCCAAAGGATCGCCTAACTCCGGACAGACCACCATTCACTTCAGTCGGAGTAGATTATTTTGGTCCATTATTTGTTCGTCAAGGCCGAAGCCAGGTGAAGAGATATGGAGTGATTTTCACTTGTATGGCGATTCGTGCTGTTCATATCGAAATCGCTCACAGCCTCGATACCAACTCGTTCTTGCAAGTACTGCGAAGATTCATTGCAAGAAGAGGACAAGTAAAAGAAACCCGATCAGACAATGGCACCAATTTCACCAGTGGCGAGAAAGAGCTCCGTGAAAACATCTCCAAGTGGAACCAAGAGAACATCCACAATCATCTATTGCAAAGGAACATAAAGTGGACGTTCAACCCTCCTTCAGGCTCTCATCATGGAGGTATCTGGGAGCGCTGCATCAGAACGATTCGCAAGATCCTGAACGCCTTGCTTAAAGAGCAAACCATGAATGACGAAAGCCTTGCCACTCTTATGTGTGAAGTAGAAGCTATCATCAACGGTCGTCCTATCACACAAGTCTCGGATGATCCCAATGATCTGGAAGCCCTCACCCCAAATCACCTGTTGCTGCTTCGATCTGAACCGTCGTTACCGCCAGGATTGTTCATCAAAGAAGATACATACTCACGACGCAGATGGAGACAGGTGCAGTATCTTGCAGATATTTTCTGGAGGAGATGGACCCGCGAGTATCTACCATTGCTTCAGGAAAGACAGAAGTGGACTCGACCCCGAAGAAACCTCGCCGTGGGAGATATCGTTTTGGTCCTAGATGACAACTCCCCGAGGAACTCGTGGCCACTTGGGAGAATTCTTGAAGTACTACCTGATAAGAGAGGATTTGTACGCCGTGCCATGGTGAAAACTAAATTAACAGTTCTTCAGCGACCAGTTGACAAGCTGTGCGTGGTCGTCGAATCGGAAGAATGAATACGATGATACAATCGATGTCTCTTAAAGATGTGTAACTTAGTCAGCCTACTCAAGGTGGACTCGAGACTTATTGAAACAAGGAATGTTGAAACAGAAACTGTTAGTTTGAATATAATAGCACGGATCCTTATAAATTATTTGATAAGTGTTTCACTCGCGTTTTCACACTTAGGGGCCGGTGTGTTGGATCCGAAGTACTGTTATTTTATTGCTCCTGTTGTTAAATATCTATTAGTTTTGTCGCTTACATTTCTCGCTTTGTTTCGTAATCGTAGCTTTCATGTTTACATTTCTCGCTTTGTTTCGTTATCGTGTGCATAGCTTTCATTCCTAATAATTTTGTTATTCATTGTTAGTCAAATTTCAGTTTGTTAGTTTTAGGCATCTTCCATAAAATGACATTACGACATCAGTTTTTAGTCAGTACAGAAGGTCGCAATAGTTGCAGTTAGTTCGCCTCTCAGCAGAAGTTCTTCCAGCCAGTTAGTTTCGTCACCGTAATGTAAGTAGCCTTTCAGTTCAGTCTTTTATATTCATGTACGTATTTCCTATTCATTTTTTGTTAACATCTATCTCACTTTATTTTAGTTTTAAACCTTATCGTCGCAACATGTCGCCGTTCTAGTGTTACCCTCAGCGAAGAGGATATTGAAGTTTATGACATTAAAACCTGATAAATAATACAAGGATTACGGTGTTCATACATGTAATACTGAGATATGAGTTCAAAATATGGGACAGAAATTAACGACGCGGAAAGTTCAAATTTGGCAGCCACAGTGAGTTTCCCGGGGATTTGCTGCACTAAGGGACCGGCGGGCTTCGTTGGAAATACAAAGCACAAAGCAACCACTTCTGGCATCAAGAACATTCGTAATTATAATTTCGCACGGCTAAGCTCCACTGAGGTGTTACGACTTATCTGTATCTGTATATGTTTTGCAAATTTATTAGCAGAGAAAGCAATGTCCTTAACCTTTTTTTTTCATCCTCCAGTACATCCAGAAAGTCTTGCTACCAAAACTACGATCGCGAGTCAAACTCCAATCTGCCGAGTTCAGCTGTTACTTCGCTGTGAGTTTGACTCGAGTGCGAGTGCGACATTTCATTTTGCACTCAAAATTATCATTCGCAAGGAAAGTAGAGATCTTCAAATACAGCTTAGCAATACTGGAGACATAAAAACAAGGTGACAAGAGTATGTGTTTGCTTGTAGAGTTGTGAAAAGTCACACTCGTAAATCGAATTAGAATCTAAAGACAGAACAACTGGCTTTCTGCCGAGCACTGTTAAAATCATATTCGAAGCATCCGGGGAAAATTCGTGGGCTCGATTGGGTTTTTAATCCGGTAGAAATTATGAAATTCGTTATCCAAAAGTGTATGTTTACTTCTTTTATGAAACTTATAAACAATCGAGAGCATTAGCTGGCCTTTAATTTATGCAGCCGTTGATAAACAAACTAATCATAACATTGGCGCAAAGCACCATGGGCTCGGACACATGTACAGGGTCTTTAAGCAAAGGAGCCACAGACAACACCGACATACGCTAAATAGGCTTGAACTAAGTTCCTGATTGTGATCCACTGCCAAGCAAACGAGCAGCATCGATAGTTATGTACCTTGAAAACAAACGCGTAGTTCGCCTCTACCCTCTCAGTTGCAACTAATTTATGTATCGTGAAATGGCTATCTGCTACGTCATCAGTGTGGAATTTTCTGCCCAGACATCTCTTTCGCTGGGAGAGCGATAAGAGGCGGCTGATTTTTCAGGCTATTGCGGTGCTATCAAAGTCATTGCGTACAAAAGCCTACATATCGGGTGACTCACTTCCGGTATCGGCCCAGTCAAATCACTCGAAAATACATGGTTTTGGGAGCTATTTTGCCTTCTAAAACAAATAAAATGATTATTTATGAAACATTTCTACCTTCAAATCAAAGTTAAGTAACATCTAATCTGCAACTGGTAACTGTTTGGAGTGATTATATTAAGATTTCAACTGAACAAATTTGAATTTGCTTTCGCGAGTGAACTGAATTTTTACAAGGCGTTACTCGTTTATGGACAACCAAGCAGAAGAAAACTGGGTTTAGCTTGAATACACATGTCCGAACTGACTTTCTACCGATGATAGTATTTTGATGTATAGAACATCGAGGTTTCTCGAGTTTAGAGTGCAACAAATCGCTGTTAAAGTTCCATTTCGTGCTATTTTTTTCTTGTGTGACCTCTGTAATGGCGGGAGCTGCAGTAGGAGAGATTTTGGAGCGGTCAAAACGAAAGCAGAGAATTCTCCTTCATATAGTTCTGGTATCAACAGGTAAGCCATACATGTTATAAACTTGTAATGCGACTGAAGTTGTTATCTCTCAAATAAAATCGCATTTACTTCAAAGCGATGACCAATAACAAATGTCCTCTTCTGTGTGCAATGATTTTGATATGGTGAGATTTTCGAGATGTGTAAGAGAGTTTTGGGCTATTTAATGATATGCATAACTCATGAAAATTGTAATGAGTTTCAATTCATTATAGAACGACCGTTAAAACTGATGTACTACACAACGCTCTCGCTTGCAGGCATTCAATTAGAAAAGCATATATGTTTGTTGTCACTGTTGCAATGGAGATTCAGGTTGTTCAAAGCGGGACAGATTCTGGCGAGTTTCAATTCAGTGACCGGATATCGTATTTATCGTGTTGGACCGTAAACGGGGACATAAAATTACTTGAAAATACAAGAGTGCTTGTAGTCAGAGCGTATTAAAGGGAGTGACTGTAAGCGGGAACGAACAACCGAAGCAAACACTGGCTGGAAACTGAGACTGTGGTGAATAGGTCATCCGTTCGCATAGGGAAAGTTATTAACTTGCCAGGCCACGCAAGGTAACTGGAAGTCGGAAGTCAGTCTCGGCTTTCATTCACACATTTTGTCGTTATTACTCGGGCCAGGCCTTTGGCCGCCCGAGTCAAAATTCGCAAGAGTTTATTTTTTGTGTCGCGATATTTCGCCGTCAACCAATCCGATTGCACTGTCCACGTGAATACGGCGCATAATCGCCATGCGTCAACCAATCCGATTGCACTGTTCACGTGAAACGGCACGTGATCGTCATGGTTCGAATTCCATGCTTGTTTAGTCCCGTCGCTCTTTCTCTGCTGGCTGACTGCGAAGCTGGAGCGGAGATCTTTCTTCTCTTCGCTTTGGACAGTGGCTTAATAGACCACCTCGAAGTTTTCGACGCCATTTTATTTAGTATGCAGGAATTCCTAGCGCGGTTACTCAGTCCCCATACAAACTTTGTAATTCGGACACGCTTCGTCAAATTTCTCTGAAGAAAATTGTAATTACGGAAAGCTGACCTAATAATTCTACAAGAACCGACAACAGAATCAAAGGTAAGTTAAGAACAAATATCATTTGTGAATTTGAACCCAGTAGGATGACTTTTGCCGGATGATGTTTGATCGGACTTCTGTTCGGCACTCCGAATACGGTGTAAACTGTTCAAAAATATGGCGTCGTCGTCATAAGCACGTGGTGTGACTGAGCAAAATATTTTATTTTCTTTCTCTCGAAATTAATTTAAACCACATAAAGTTTTATTCCTACATATGATGTTTACTTTAACCCCTATTTTAATATTCAGTTCGCTATTTCAATACATTTGTGATTCGTAATTTCTCTTCTTTCCCGGTTCTTTGAAGAGTTCGATTAAAAATCATCTGGCAAAAGTCATGCAACTGGGTTTAAATTCACAAATGATCTTCGTTGTTTTTTCAATTCAACCTCACCAGCTTCATCCTTCAGAGTTTGCGACTTTCGATATGATAGGGCTTTGCTTGATGGTATATGCTCACAGTTATTTAAATCTCAGCTGAGATGGTGTGTGCCAACAGGCGAGTTATTGATTGTATTCTGACATGTTTGCTTTGAGCTAGTTTATATATGACAGGTCGATCAAGGGCAAGGCTCGAAATACCGGTCGTTTCGATACCATTCATTTCTATACCAGCTCAAGACGTTTCGATACCAATTTTTATTATTTTATCATTATTATGATTTTGTGTTAATTAAATCATGAAAAGTTAGTGCACTCATGTTCACTAGCCGATAGTATTTTGATCCTAAGTTTAGAGAAAATCAGGACTTAAAAAGCATAGAACATCGAGGCGAAAGGGAATAATAACAATAATAATATTTATTTACCCACGATAAATTTACAGCGTTGCTGAATATAACTGTTGTACTGCACCCGGCACTGATTGGCTCAAATAACCGTAAGTTGTGATTGGTTCTCGTTGTACTTGGCACTGATTGGCTCAAATAACCGTAAGTTGTGATTGGTTCTCGTTGTAGTTGGCACAAATAACCGTAAGTTGTGATTGGTTCTCGTTGTACTTGGCACTGATTGGCTCAAATAACTGTAAGTTGTGATTGGTTCTCGTTGTACTTGGCACTGATTGGCTCAAATAACCGTAAGTTGTGATTGGTTGTCGTTGTACTTGGCACTGATTGGCTCAAATAACCGTAAGTTGTGGTTGGTTCTCGTTGTACTTGGCACTGATTGGCTCAAATAACTGTAAGTTGTGATTGCTTCTCGTTGTACTTGGCACTGATTGGCTCAAATAACCGTAAGTTGTGATTGGTTCTCGTTGTACTTGGCACTGATTGGCTCAAATAACCGTAAGTTGTGATTGGTTCTCGTTGTACTTGGCACTGATTGGCTCAAATAACCGTAAGTTGTGGTTGGTTCTCGTTGTACTTGGCACTGATTGGCTCAAATAACTGTAAGTTGTGATTGGTTCTCGTTGTACTTGGCACTGATTGGCTCAAATATCCGTAAGTTGTGATTGGTTCTCGTCGTACTTGGCACTGATTGGCTCAAATAACTGTAGGTTGTGATTGGTTCTCGTTGCTTAAGTGGCCCCGGTTACGATAGTCGCACAGTATGAAAAAAACACCTAAGAAATCAACTTTACATAATGCATTCGAGATGATAAAAGCGGGAAAATATTCACTGAAATAAATTTGGCTTATCAGTCAACGGAATAAAACACATCTTACCTGTAAAACCAGTTCTACAAACACAATAGAAGGCTACTTTGGTTTTCACACACTCAGCCTGGTTACTGCAGTTATGAGTACCCGTATGACACTCATCAATCGCACACCATATTCCGTTACCATAGAAATCAACATCACAGGCACAGGAGTAGGAACCAATCTTATTGGTGCACGTCGCGTTGTCGTGACAACTGTTGTTCTCTGTGATACACTCGTTGATATCAACACAAGGGTTGCCATGGTAACCGTCAAAACATTGACATATGTATGAGCCGAGATTGTCGACACATCGAGATCGAACTGGGCAATGGATGTGGCCTGCGCCATTACTGCACTCGTCAATATCTTGACCTTTAGATTCAACAAAGGATGTTTGTTAGTGATCACGAGAAACCCGAGCTTTAAAAGGGTACTGTCAATCGCATTGAACCTTCAAGTTTCTTTAAAACGAAACTACAAAGTGACAGCCTGAGATAGAAGAGAAACACCACGTGAATGTCCTGGTATGTTTTTCAGACTTGTTCTATAGAGGATGGCAAAGACTGACTAAAGTTACTGTGAACCGATTTCAAGTTGCACTGGTTAGCTCAGCGGTTGATAGAGCACGACCGCGTCCTTGGGAAGGGACGTAAAAGCTCCTGTTGTTGGCCTTGTCTCCTGGCATTCTCTTCTAATCTATAAAAGGGCTGTTGCCGTGCTATTTCGAGAAAGAGTAGGAGAGTTGTCTACCGACACAAGAGCCTGGTATTCTGAGGTACTTGTCTGACAATAGAGAGATTAAGCATCGCGTTCTTTCTTCCCGCGAACGGCAGAAATCAAAACATAACCACAATTTTCGCGCGTTTGCTGCTTGACATTTTAATTTTTTACGTGAATTTGAGTAGATCCGCGTTTGTTGCGAACGTTGGAATTCTTTTCCACTTTTCTTATATATTTATTTCGTATTGTGACTCCGGGCTGACGTTTCCCGTAGAACGCGGTGCTTAATCTCTCTACTTACTCATGATTGTACACTGCACGGCAGCACAAATTGCGCCACAATAGCAGTCCGTATCATAAAAATTGTGAAGCGCATTTGAATATTCTCATATAGATTTGCGCTATATAAATAAATACATTTACCATTTTTTTAAATACCGTGAGCTCTACTAACCTGTACAATATGTCCCGTCACCTCTGAAGCCGTTTTTATACAAACACAGTATTTGTTTCCAAACGCACCATCCACCAAAACACCATTCACGTGACATTCCTTGCGCTCAGATTCAATTATTGGGATTTCTTCGTCCTTAGATGCCTCTGTTAGATCAACGCCAAAAAAATGTCACTTTACAATATTTCACTAGCGTGAAAACAAATTCATTAACCAATATTAATATTCCAACTTCATACACAGTACACAATCCAAGCAGGTGATTGGTTTGTGTCGGTTTTACTAACTTTCTGAGAAATACAGCCACTTGATGACTCATTATGATGAACTCATTTCAAACTGTATTCGATCGTCCTTCGCTATCATTCAGTATTCATTATTATTCGTTCATTGTCCAGTCGATCAGAGCGTTGTGCCTGCATGTATTTTATAAATTTCTAATTTAGTTGCTTCGTCATTGATTAACTTAGTGTTTCGCGAGAGATTTCTTATCTACTAGCGTCCTCTCGCAGGAACCGGGATCGTATTAGGCGAATGGACGAGACTTGAGTTGGATTTCGCTTGCTTTATTCACTTTTCATGTGCGGACCTCCCGCACCAACCAACTCCCTTCTCCACTTTCGTTCTCTCTCTCTTTTTCTATCTCCCTTTACATTTTACAATGCTTCTGCTTAAGTAGTAAAAGACATACACGAGTGTGAAAGCTTGCAAGTTATGCTGGGAAAACAAGTTATAAACCTGTTTTACAGGAAATACAGTTCCATGACGTAACGTAAAATCGTACGCCCAAACGAATCTTAAAACCATTTTTAGAGTATTTTAGAATTATGAAACTAACCAACTTTAACGATGTTCGTTTTAAGACAGCAAGACCTAACTGTCCAAGAAGAAATATCTAGGTTAAAATCGAAAACAAGCGAATTCAAGTAGGTAAAAGTTCTCTCTAGTCGATGACTAAATAAACAAAATGACATACGCTCAAGAAGGTGTTATTCGCTGTTCGCATGAATTTGCACAAGCTTCACACGCACAAGTTCTGCTAAATCTGTACGTGTTATTAGAAGATAACAACAGGATGCAAAACTATATTAAGATTAAGATTAATTAACAAGCCAGTAATTACTAAGCTAGTATTACCTTGGGCAAGAGACTAACTGCTGCCAGGTAAAATATCGTCAGACACATTTAGAATATAAAAAGAACTCAGTTGAAACGCACAAGATAAAAGTGCATTAATGTAAAGAGGAATTTCCTCGGTAAAAGCAGTAAAACTAACTTCAACTTAGGTTAAAGACTAAGTATAGATTTTTGTGAGAACGCCTTATACAAATATTAATATATGTTGAAGCATAAGGAGAACATCTTTATCAGTCTTCCAAGAAGGCCGTCATGACGTTCTGGCGTCATAATGACAGCTTTCTTTGCAACGAGGCCTGCGATGTCACTTAGTTTCGCTAATCTAGAGCGCCGATAATTATACATCCGATTAGGAAACATACTTTTAATTTTCCTTCTATCCGTGGTTATATTTTCCCACTGATTAACATTTAATTTGAGGAACTGATATATTCTCGGAACATTACTAGCGAATCCTCAGGACTGGATTGCTAAATCCAACCTCAAATGTCAATAGTGCATGACATTTGTGTCCGAAGAGGAAACTCCACAGTAATTACCCTAGGGGCCAAGATATTAATTACATGTATATATTAAGAAAACCACTATTCCTTGGCTTTAAAGTGGCATGGTCACCTGGTAGTCATGCGCAGTAGGCGTGCAGAAAGTACTAATTAGCATATCAAAATCTTCCCGGTTGAGCGAGCGTACGTGAGGAGGTTTGTAGTAGCATTTTGAAGGCTGGCGGCCCTGTATTAGGGAACCACGTTGTAACATTGGCTTCAGAGTCGATGGAGGAAGAAGTTGAGTTGGATATGATAACATTTAATTTCCAAGGACAAATAGTTCTGTTCTTAGAATGTTGAACAGCTTGATTTGGATAATTTTGCATACAATCTGATATAGGCGAATTATGTCCAAACACTGCACGAAAATCGAACAAAAAGTACATTAAAAATACTTTCTGATGCCAAACAAACCACAGGAACACAAAGAGCACAGTCTTCTGATCAACCGACATACATATGAAGCTGTAAAATAAGTTTCCAGTCCATAAAAGCCAATAGTTCGAACTAGTACAAACACGCTAGTATTTAAAGCTCAAAGGATTTTCTTCACAAGTAAACATTGTACTGTCAAGCACTACACAATGCTTCCAAAACTGTGGGAAAACTCCCGTTTAAAAATTCCCTGAAGTCTAAATAACCACAGCAGCTCACACAGAATAGTCTTCTGAGCAATCTACATTCATTTGAAGCTATCAAAATTGTTTTGGAGTCCATAAAAACCGATAGATCGAACTTAAGTACAAACATACCGTTTAAGTTCACGCTACGCTGACTTCGTGTTTTCTTCGAAATTTTCTAGCTCATTTTCGCAAATCAAACAAAAAAAGGCTATAGAACTAATAAATATATACATCTAAAATACTGTACGAAGTTTGGAGGACTGATGGCCCACACAAGCTGTTAAATTGGACCAGATTATACCACGCTCGCATTGATGGCAGATCAGTTGAATTTCCCGTGGCCCACGGAAAACTCAACTATCTCGTCTCTACTGCGCATGCGTAAAAACCGATGACCATGCCCCTTTAATAACGCCAATATTACACTAAAAGAGAAACGACTAAAAGTGGTTTTCACGCCGGGTCAGCTGTCTCAAGAAAGTCAGCTGTCTCAAGAAAGTGGTCATTTAGCTACTACAGTCAGTACAGCATTGTACAGCGGTAATCTAATAAAACAAGATGGCGAGTTTCACCATTGTTGACGGCTCGACAGACTCGAATGTGCCGAACCTTACATATAATTATTTAGATATACCAAAATATAGAAGACTTCAATGCTATACAATTAATAAGGGATATAATTTCCCGTCCGATCATATTTCATTCAGCGGCTCAAATAAATTCATTCGTTTAAAAAGCTAAAGCAGTTTCGAACAAAATAGGTTGTTCAAAAGAACGTATCCGAAGAAAAAATCCAATCGTTATAAAATACCGAAAGAGCACAGTCACAAATAAGCTATCTAGTTCTGGCGTAAAATATAATAGCAACAACATAACATCGCTTGGACATGACTGTTGTGATCGTACCTTTAACTTCAATTGGCGGCTGTTTGCTGTTGATTTTTTATTTCTGACAAAACTCTTGCTTTTTCCTTGTATAGTCGAACTGCTACATCACGCTTTGCCCCCATACTCTTCCCAACAGTGCAGCGAAGCGGTTGTGTTTTTTCTGAGGCATCGTAAAGTCGCGTATTTGCCGGCAACTATCAGAATACAAGACTTATAGTACGTGTGGAAAATCGAATATTTTCTATAAAATAAAGGCGATTTCACACAAACAAAAAACATATGATTCTTACCGAAGGATTGAAGAGTCCAGAAGTTATCCTTTCAGGTCTCTATCCGTGAATTCGAAATATCCTATTGAAGCTTAAGCTAGCCATTTCTCGACAGAGTCAACAGTCTGCCATTTTACCAACAACACGAATGTTCTCTACAATTTACATTTTTCTTTTCCCCCTTAAGATTGGTACCAAAACAAAGCTTATTTTCTTCGCTTTCAAAGTAATACGTCGCCTATCCCAGGGTACACAGGGAGCCGTTTATATACCATGGTAAATTAGTTCCCAGTCCTCGAAAAATTATGCTCCGTCAAGCCGCCATTTATGTCGGGAAATGTGAGACAGCTGACCCGGCGTGTTTTATTTCCTTTTTTTATCGTGTAACATTAGTATAAGTACAAAGGATATTAGAAAACAAACAAAAGCAAACACGGTTCCTAAACAAATAAACACAAACTTGTAATTATTAGGCGGGTTGCCGCAACAGCGTAACAGCCAATTACTGCGGGCCCATAGACTTAAAAAGGATCAAAAAAACTAGATAATGAAACTAATACAATATAGAACTAAGAGCTAAAAACAGCAGGTCATGATAAAACACAGCCAGTCTCAACGCCAGTCTCTACCCTTGAATGAAAATGGTGTAAAATATGTGTTACTATAACATATGATCACGTAATACATGTACACTCTTGTGATATAAATCTATGCATGTACACTTTGTATCTATTCATACTAATAATTATTTTGGAACATACACTTGAATTCACGCTTCACGGCAAACTTAAATTGCAAAATGCAAAAAAAAAAAATTCAAAAGGGATCAATATTATACTTACTTGGTATCAGATGATCGCGGTACATTAGAGATACCAAAACTACGTATACCGCTATCACCAACACAGTCGCTGCTCTTATTACTAAGATATATAGCTTTCCACTTTTCTTTAATAAATGAAAGTCCGAAGCGTTTCGGTGATCCTGATGATACCGATTAACTAGTGTCGTCAGGAGCCCATTACCAGGAGCGTCCATCTTCCCCACTGTGTCTGTACCCCAGCACAGAGGTAGATGAGGCTATTTTTAGCATTGCGTTTTGCGCGAAAAAGAACAAAGGTAGGCTATTCTTAGCCAATCAGATAGCTAACGTTACTTCTCATTATCATTCTTCTCACTTTCAACGCGGGAATTCGAATTGCTGGTTTTCACTCAATCCCCAGAGATTCAAATGTTCGGGTGCCCCAACAAATAAGCTAACGAGGGATCTATTGTTTAAAGGCACCAACATGGCGGCGACCTCTTTTCGCGGGAATTTCGAATCTAAAAATAGCCTCATCTACCTCTGTGCTGGGGACCCAACCCACAACAGAGGAACGCTCCTGGTAATGGGCTCCTGGTGTCGTTCATCAATACGTTCAGCATTTATTTAGCTTGTCTGCAACAAAACATAGAAATAGAACTATAGCTTAAACAATTTGAGTAAAATAATTAATAAATTACCCAGGAACTCCTGGGAGACAGACCTTTATTTTTGATGACGTCATCATATGACGTCATTATGACGTCATCTAGGCAGAAAAATTCAATCATTTTCTTGATTTCTTTTGGATAGTGCTTTCATATTTGCATATATCATTGGTCTGGGTCAGGCACAAAAGTTGTAGCATGCGTTTTACGATATACCGAAAACGTTGATTGTTTTAGAATTCTTTCACGTGAATTTTAACAATTAATTGGTGTTTTTATTTTTATCGCTAAACCTATGCTTGGCTCTGTGCAATGCGACTTCAGGACAATTGTTATGTGAAAAACGATTTACTTTTCTTTGCTTCACGAACTCAGTTTAATTTTTTTGAAACCGGAAGTATAATATTGTTACCACGGGGCGCGGCCGCGTTTGGGTGGTTACAAAACAATTTTCTTGACATACCGTGGAAAATTACAAAGAATTCTCGTGTACGGATGGAATTTGCGAGGGCAACGCTAAAGGCATCGGACAGGAAAATGAAATCAGTGAAATTGAAACAGAGCTGTATTATCAGACATCTAATTCCAGTGGTTTATTCACGCAAAGAAGTCGATTTGCGACCATCTGCACCATAATCAGTCACACGTCTAACCGCCTCCCGGTTGTAAGCGCCGGTCTGTCGAGTGGGAGGTCGCAGGTTCAAATCCCGGCCGGACCAACACTCAGGGTCTTAAAATAATTGAGTAGAAGGTTCTGCCTTTACATAATACAGTAAACGGTTAGACCTTCACGTATTCTCGGATAAGGACGTATAAGAATCGTAGGACTAGTGTCCCCAGTTAGATGCAAAGCTAAATTCAATGCCACTTAAATAAAGTCACTTACTTTACTTACTTTAATACTTTATATTAAGTCGCGTCGAGGAAACAACCCGATTCAACTCAGTTACGGTAAGCTTACATCAAAATCTGATTCAGTTTTCTATCCTATAGCAATCAAACCCACTGCTAAATATTTCAATTCTAGAGAAATGTATTGCTATAATGTGTATTAGTATATACCACACCAGTGAATATCACTTTTCGCGCGCTCTGAATGGCTATTCAAACAGTGAATATGATTTCATATTCACCTCCGAGCAAGGCAGCGATCATCTCGCGCGAGATTTTAATAATAATAAAAAATCTTTAACATGCATGGGTAAAGTACTTATCTATATGTTACAATTGGTAAGAAATGTATCAATAATAGACGTAATTCTAATTTGATGCGCTTACATGAGCCGTAGGAAACTATATGGCCAAACCATATTTAAAAAATAATCTATTTATATAACTGTTCTTGAAGCGTTCTGTGTTTACTCTGGGCCTGGCGCTGGTTTTATTCCGTAAAGCATAAGTAGTAGGTTTACATTTAGGGATTATAGACCTTAGCGGGTGCGAGGACTGTGCTTTGTGTTTTTTTGAAAATACGCATGTCGCTATTTTCCAAGATGCTATAAATTGACAACAGGTGTACTTCCGTTTATAGCACCTCTTGAGAAAGCGCTGAACTGTACTGAGGTCGGACTCGCTTGCACAATAGACCGATAAACCTTCTGTTAGTTTAGACAGTACCAAAGACTTAAAGAGGATATCTATTTCTTGTTGATTGCAGCCCTCTTTCCTTAAATTTCTGATAACAAACAGGCATTTTTTTATTTGCTTCTTTAAGCTTCGCCGCAACATGGGAAGAAAATTTACAATTATATTGGAGTATTTTCAGCTCATTATACTGTACAGTGTGGTATATACATGTACTAAAACAATTATTCACCTCAGTGTTGGTGAATAATTGTTAAATATCATTCGCACATGTTCGTAATCCTTATAATATTCTCCATTCCTCAAAAAAGAAATATTTTTTTAAATCGGCAAGTAGGCCTTCGGCTTTGTTCGGCCTAAAGGAATGGTTCGGACCCAATTGCAATCATCGCAAGATATTAGGAACTTGCCATCGTTCGTTTCCGTATTTATGTTTGACTTCCACATTTTTCAAACATTTCCGGCCTGAGAAATAGTTGACGAATTGTCAAGCAAGCAACCGTGAACGAATACGTTGTATCACTCTTTGCTTCAATGAATAATTGGAATGTTATGAGTTTGTTTGGGATCAATCCGTCTTCTTTTTCTTCCTCCTCGCTTCCTCCGATATTGTAAAATATCTAACTCCTTTAAGCTCTTCATAACAGTAGCAGCCGAATACGTTGTATCACTCTTTGCTTCAATGAATAATTGGAATGTTATGAGTTTGTTTGGGATCAATCCGTCTTCTTTTTCTTCCTCCTCGCTTCCTCCGATATTGTAAAATATCTAACTCCTTTAAGCTCTTCATAACAGTAGCAGCCGGTTTCCAGTGGTATTTACATAGATGAAGTATATCCAGGCGACTGTAGACATATTTGACGGAAGAGTCTGAGACACATGTAAATTTGGCGGCATTCTGCTGATTTTCGGCGTAGTTAGCTCAGAATAGATTTTGTAAGTTTCAGAAATTGGTCCGGGATTGGTTTCAATGTCCATATGAACAGTGATGTCCATCTGTAGTTTGTTCTCAGGGGCAGCAAGGAATAAGTGACCGTGCTTGTTTCATGTAGTGATAGCTCTTCGGATTTTACTAGTGTATATCACATTAGCGGTAAATTGACTTCTCAAATTGAAGTACTCGAAGTACTCGTTGCCATAAGCGGTGGGCTGGTTACTGGGTACGTCCAGGCGTGGATTAGAGCAATGAATTCCAGTGTTAAAGATCAATATACATATAAGTAACGAATACAATACGGAGCAACAGAAAATGGCAGCCATCTCGGCGCTTGTAATTTATGCAGGATGTATTGTATTGTATTGTGTGTTACATGAATAAGTAGTGTTTAAATTAAAACGTCAACTACGACAAAAACAAAAATATTAAATTACATATATCCTAGGGGAGCAGAGAATAAAAGTCACCGCGCTACCGGCCACTCCTAAAGACTGCTAAATTCAGCTAATAATTCTTCCCTTTGGTTATTACTAAGAGGATTTCAAATGAAAGTGTATTTCATCTTCAATCTCATGTGGCCCGAGTGTAAGCCCAGATGGGCTCTTGTTATGAATGCATTGGTGCCCGTATCGTTGAAACTCGGCAATTTAAACACTTCAAAAAAGATGATTTCTTACACGATCTTGAACAAAAGCCGTGAGACAATGTCAGCCTACAAAACGACCCTAACGAAATGTGGTATATTTGGAAACAATACCTTATGGAATGTATAGATAAGCACGCGCCTCTTAAAAAGAAAAATATTGGCAACAAAAGGTCCCCATGGATTACCAGTGAGCTGTTAAGTCAGATGCACAAAAGAGACTTCTTAAAAAAGAAAGCCACGCTCGCTGGGGATCCGTTGGTGTGGGAACAGTACAAAGAAGCTCGAAATAACACAAATAACGCAATTAAAATAGCCAAACAACAATAATTTACGAATAATCTTGAAAATAACAAAACAGATTCACGTAAAACTTGGAATCTGATTAATGAGCTGAGTTCGCGTAATTCCAGTAACTGGTCTCGAAATATATTAGAAATTAAAGTTGGAGGCCAGGCCATTAACTCGCCTGTCGACATGACCGAGGTGTTCAACTATCATTTTACTGATAGGTGAAAAACTAGCGTCAGAAATACCACATATCGATGTAGAGCCGGAATCATACCTTACGCCAACTGATAAAATATTTACTCTGCAACCCCCTACAGTAGGATGTGTTCGCAAGTTATTAAGCGAAATTAATGCCAGAAAAGCTACTGGCTTAGACAAGATTCCTTGTAAATTCTTGACAAGGGCGGCTGACATCGTTGTGCCCTCACTCACTAGTATTTTTAATGAATCCATAGGCAGTGCTATTTTTCCAACGGAATGGAAGCTGGCTAGGGTAACACCAATTTTCAAAAAAGGCACAAAATCTGATCTTGGTAACTACGACCAATATCGGTTATTTACGGTGGCTGGTAAGTGCCATGTGTTTTGCAACGTTTACTTAGTCAGTAACTGGCAATTGCCACTTAGCCGGTAACTGGCAATTGCCACTTAGCTGGTAACTGGCAATATTGCCACTTAGCTGGTAACTGGCAATTGCCACTTAGCCCGTAACTGGCAATATTGCCACTTAGCTGGTAACTGGCAATTGCCACTTAGCCCGTAACTGGCAATATTGCCACTTAGCCCGTAACTGGCAAGTTGCCATTTAGCTCGTAACTGGCAATTGCCACTTAGCCCGTAACTGGCAATATTGCCACTTAGCTGGTAACTGGCAATTGCCACTTAGCCCGTAACTGGCAATATTGCCACTTAGCCCGTAACTGGCAAGTTGCCATTTAGCTCGTAACTGGCAATTGCCACTTAGCCCGTAACTGGCAATATTGCCACTTAGCTGGTAACTGGCAATTGCCACTTAGCCCGTAACTGGCAATATTGCCACTTAGCCCGTAACTGGCAAATTGCCATTTAGCTCGTAACTGGCAATTGCCACTTAGCTAGTAACTGGCAATATTGCCACTTAGCCCGTAACTGGCACGCATGCATCTGACACATTTGGTGCTGACCAAAAGATACGCGGGCTCTGGGAACGAGGCTGTACACTGCTAACATGGCGGACGGTGAGGATGACATCGCTACAGTAAGTGTATTTGTACTATAGCTACACTGATAATGCAAAGCAGCTTTTGCAACAGAACATGTATCTACGTAACTTAACGGAATTTGATCCTCTTCAGTAAATTATGATGTTTTGCTTTGGCAGTTTCTGAGTTTGCTTATTTTCGTGCTTGTCACTGTCAGTGACCAAATTGGGGTATAAAATCAAGTTTCTCTTGCTGCCTTTTAATACAGGTATGGTGTTTTCCCACTTGGTGATATAACTGTTTTCGTTTTGAATTTTCTTATAACTTGATTAACAAAAATATTTAAATGTTTACAACGTATATCTCGCGGGAACTTTTACCTTTATCAGTTTATGTTACTGGTATGAATACCTTGACCTCATCTTCTTGTAATTGTATAAGGCGAAACACGGTTTAGTAACCTTAGCTCCAGATGTTTTGCCAAAGCTTGTAAACAGGGTGAATTTAAGCATCTCTCTACGTTCGATGGATAACTCACTTAAATCTTATTACTTATCAGATTCCTAATGTCAAGACCCTGTGTTACCAAAATAGTTATTTTATAAGAGCTTCCCGAACTTGGAATACACTTCCATACGAACTGCGTAAATCAGATATCTCTTTACCTAAGTTTAGATCATTACTATTTAAATATTACGTGTCTGCCATCACTTCTGTATTTGACATCGAGAACCCTACGTCTTGGAAGTCTGTATGTCTGAAATGTCACCAGGCAAGACAGTTAACCGCACCTCTCAAATGCTGCTTTTAGGTTGAAATAAGTATTGTAATTAGATCATTTATTGTAATTTTATTTTTCATAGGAAACCAACGTAATTGGCTAACACTGTGTTGGTTCTCCTGGCCTCTATGTTTTGTTTGTTGTATATTTTACTTTATTCTATTTTGTATCTTCTATTATGGCCGAAGTAAATAAATAAACAAATAAACTCTACTCTAGCTACCTAAAGGCTAAACTTAAACCACGTGGCTCTAGTCTGGAATCCCCTGTCAGTATTATGACACATCTAAATTTTCGTTCTATAGGTACTTGCCTATTTGAAAAGCAGAGATGTTGATGAAAACGTCTGCAAAAAATTTGAAGATGAAAAGGTGAGATAGTAAAGTTTTTTATTGCTATGATTACCTTCCATGCATGGTAAGCTTAATAAGTAAGTGCTATAGGTCTGAACTGAAAGCTGTAGAGCACTTATGACATCTGCTGTGGACCATGTACACTGTGAACAATGAAGTCACAAATTAGATTGAAAGGGCTAGAGTCCATTACTTTCTGCTCAATATAATTATTAATTAGCAATAGTCAGGAATAGTAATAATTTTGCTGTGGTAATTGCTGGGGTGCAATCAATCCCAATAGATTCAAATAACAAAGATGTGGCCGTCATGTTGGATGAACTAACAAGAGAAGCTAACAAGGAATCCTTTGTTACAGGGAACCAAGATGGTGGCAATGATGTAACATGCACCCTAGCAATAGATTACAGAGTGTCATTGATAAATTGTTTTCTTAGTTGATAACAGTTCACTTGGTTGAACACTATAAATATCCCCTTTTATTTATTTGACTGTGTTGATTGCCTCTGTAAATCATTTGTGATTTTTTGCAATGAATTAATTACTTCATTTCAGATATTTTTTTTAGATTAAATGATAATAAAATCAGGTTTTGACCTGACAACAAAGTGTTATGTGTAGCTTATGGTAGTTGTTTGTTTTTAATTTCTTTAGATGGATGTTGTTGCTGTTGACAATGCACCTGACAATGTCCTGATTGATTTAGGCTTAAAAGCCCAAGGAGATGTATTTGCCTTGAAGGCATTTTGTAAAAAGCAGATGTCATGTTGCAAAGATGGGGAATCAAGTCAAAAAAGAGAAGAACGCAAGAGAAAACTCATTGAACAGATCAGAATTGACAAAGCAGCAAAGAAGTGGAAGATTGAGGGAAAAGGAAAGAAAGGTGCACCTTGCCAAACTATGGAGAAAGAGAAAAACATATATCTTGGATGGATGCATTACAGGCTGGAAGGAAATGATGCTAGGTATATGCAAGTACGAATGAACAAAGGTGGTGGGTCAAGAAGTATTAAAGTACCAGCAAATGCTTCAGTGGAATATATTATTTCAGTTGGGAGACCAAAGTTTTTTCCATTGGGTACATCTGTTTTTGGAGAATCTATCAACATGACCTTTGACCTCATGAATTCTCAAGGTGAGAAAATTGCAAGTTCATTGACAGATGTGCATGGAAACACTGTTCCCTTTACACTTCAGAGGTGTTTAGATGCTACTAATTTCACCCGTGCTAGACTTTACATTGGAACAAAACTAAATGTAAATACCAAGGAAACTGATGAAGATACCGATGTTGAGTTCATGAAAGGAGTATTTACATCTAATAAGCCATCATCAAAGGAAGACAAAGGAAAAGCATGGCGCTTGAATGTATGCAATGCAATTTCAAAGCCACATGACCTAGTGCAAGTTACAGACTGCTTGTTAGGGAGTTCAGAGGAAAGAAAGATCCTAAGAGAACAGCAGGATGCAGCATACATAGAAACTGATAAAGCTGATCGTTTAAAATCTGAAAAACGAATGAAACTATTGCAGCAGCAAGTTGATGATTCTGTAAGACTAGAAAATGTGAGGGCAACTAGACAATCAAGAGTACCAGCAGAACCAACTGAGGGCAACCAACGACTCAAAGTAGTAGTGCAGCATGGTACTCTAGGTAGAGTTGCAAGATACTTTGAGAGAGAGGAGCAGCTGATTGTTGTTTATGATTGGGTAGGCAGCCTTTCCCCTGAACCTGAACATTTTAGTCTTTGTCAGCAACATGTAGCACCAAAGACTCTTTGTTCACCAAACAGTTGTGTGTCTGAGGTTGAGGGGTTCGTTTTATATGTTGTGGAAGCCGAAAACCCTATTACAATGGCTCTGGATGATACAGACATATCATTCAAGGGTTTTGGAGTTGTACTAGAAAACCACAATGATGATACCCTAAGTGAACATGAACTTAATGGTGGCCAGTACACAGGCATGTTTGGCCTGCAAGAATTTGGAGAGATGGAATGGCCCAATTATGTCAACTTTTTTGGGGAAAGGTATGTACTTCTACATCCATATTTTATCTTGAGTACAATAGGGATGTGCTATTATATTTTTGGTATCATTTGCAATGTTTTATGCACTATATATATAAAATGAGAGACACTTTGGCAAGGATCTATATCTCCGATACAACACAGACTCAAATTTTATAAATTACTTCTAAGACTTCTACATTTGTAGATGTAGAGTCTTGTTGTTCAGTTATTTTGGCAATATGACTTACTTTGGCCAAGAAAATTGAAGCAAAAGTTTATGTACATCCGGATGAAATCTCTAGTAGAATTAAAGACACTGATGATTTGTTTTAGCTTCATGAATTATGAATGAGTTTTAGAATGTGAAATACAAAATATAAACCCTTTTTTAGTTTAAAAATATCATAAGAGTTGAATACACTAACAGAAATAAAATACACTAGTACAGAATTATTGGTTGTTGGAGTGGATTGCACTATCCACTGGATAAATCCTTTTACAGTGGATGAAATAAGCTACATGTAGAGTACTAGGTTAACACTTATCCACTGGACGGTGATTTATTTGGTGGTTAGCACTTAATCCACTTTAACTTTGAACCACTGGAGTCAGGTGGATAGTGTTTTAAACTTTCTGAACAACTGAACACTGTTCACCAAAATTCAACCAACTGGGCTACCACTGAAAACTGACAACCATGACTGTAAAGACATGGACTAAACAGTTGGAGTACATGTACTGTACACCAATTTTCACTTATGTTTATCATACTCTTTCAGTGACCACCCACAAACATGTGCAGACCACAGTACTGGTGACAGCCACCCACAGATAGGTGATGACCACAGCACTGATGGTAGCCACCCACAGACAGCTGCAGACCACAGTACTGATACTCACCACTTAGTGAAAAGGTTGGCTTCTGTTGTCTTTTAACTCCTTTTAATCCTCATGTAAAAGGAAGAGTCGATGCTACTGAGTGCACATGTAGTATTATCAAGATTCAGTTCTTTTTGTCCATCTCATTTTAGCTCAAGCTTACAGTGTATGTTCAAAAAGTTATCTTAAGACTTTATGGCAACTGCTGTATTCATAATACTAGCGTATCATGTTTGAAGTGATTAGAAAGAAAGGAGAGTGTTGGTTTTCTTTCTTGTAATTTCACGGTTTGTGGGGCAAATCTGCAATTAAATTCACAGTCCAGAGGTTGGAGCTGGTTTTGTGGGAGGAGGGACATGCAGGAGAATACGAGACTCCTCTCAACTTGGAAATAAAATTGGAATTTCTGTCTGTGCAATTCAAAATAATTTGGTTTAGGCACAGGCAGCCCAAGCTCACGATTTGTGGCTCTTACAAATCCTACGGTAGATTACGTGATTGACTGTGTGCGCTGGAGTCACCGTTTACCCCGGAAATTTTCCTTGTCTTCTTCACTAATAGAATTTGTAATGAAATAACACTTTGCAATAAATGTACCTTGAGTGTCCTTTTCTTTTGTCCTTGGGTATTCTCTGCTCTTTTGGGCTAGTTTGGATCGGGTTTAGAGAGTTTTTGATTTTTGAGATCTCTCTCTATAATGAAATGACAAGGCTGCACAGTCCAAACAATCGAAGGGCAATAAAGCACTCTAAAATCACTTCAATCCTCGCCAGACTCCACAAAAGGACGTACCGAATATCTGTCTACGTATATTTCGGCGTGGAATTTCCAAATTTTTCATTTTAGCTATTTGTGGTATCAACAACCGCTATTTTAAAACCCTCCGATACTGGTACCTTAGTCCCGAGACAGCGGGACGTCCCGCGGATGGCAAATGCGCTCAGATTGGTTGGTCGTCGTCACGTGGTTGAGTCTGACAACCCCCATGTGACGACGACCAACCAGTATCGGAAGGTTTTGAAAAAGCGGTTTTTGATACCACAAATATGTTTTTTTATGAGGGCTAAAATGAAAAATTTGGAAATTCCACCCCGAAATAAACGTAGACAGATATTCGGTACGTCCTTTTGTGGAGTCGGCGACGATTGAAGTGCTTTTAGAGTGATTTTTTTCCCTTCGAGTGATTTGATGTGATCAACGGCCTGTGCAGCCTTGTCATTTCATTATAGAGAGAGAGAGAGAGTTCTCCGAAATCAAAAACTCTCTAAACCCGACCAAACTAGCCCAAAATTGGAACACAAGAAAAGGACATGTTATTTCATTACCTTTATTTCATTTTCCGTTATTTCATTTTTACCACGATAAGAAATCAATACAAGAAGACAATGAAATTTACGGGGGAAACGGTGACTCAAGCGCGCGCCATCACCCAATTAATCTTGCGCGGGCGATCACCTAATCTACCGTAGGATTTGTGAGAGCCTGTGCCTAAACCAAATTATTTTGAATTCACTTTACACGCACTAATAATAGTAGTATTAATGTTTCTTTATTATTCTATTTAGGACCCTTAGAATAAGAAGAGTTTCAGTCCTGAAAGACATGATTGCTATTTTTCAAGACGAGGCAGTTATGGATGCAGAAATAAGGATGCTGATGGTGAACGAATTTGGAGAAGACGAACTAGGCATTGACGGTGGGGGAGTAGTGAGAGATGCACTGTCAGCATTTTGGGCTGAATTCTTTGAATCTTGTACAGTAGGAGAAGATGAAAGAGTCCCTTGTCTGAGACACGATTTCCAATTTCGTGAGTGGGAGGCGGTTGGAAGGATCCTTGTGAAGGGTTTCCAACAAATCAAGTTTTTCCCCCAAAACTTTGCAAAACTGTTATTGCCGTCACACTTTTTGGAGAAGAAAGTGTGTCAAAGTGCCAGCTTTTGAATTCATTTAAGGCCTATGTATCTCCTGATGAGAGACAATTGATCACGACCGCATTAAGAGACACAATTCAGATTAAAGATGATGTGTTTGACGAATGGACTGAGTTCTTAGACAGATTCTCTTGCAAGAGAATTCCAAAAGCAAACAAAGCAGATGTTGAAATGGTTTTACTGGAAGTTGCTCACAAGGAGATTGTGCAAATGGCACAATACGTCATTGACAGTTGGATCAAGCCTTGCCAAGCACTTAAAGATTGTCAAGAATTCCAAACCATGACAAAGCTGGAAGAGACGTATGACAAGATGAAACCAACAACAAGAAAAGTGGTTAATCTATTTTGCGCCCAACCGGAAAGCAATGCACAACGTGATGCATTTGGATATCTCCAAAGATACATTAGAGGTCTAAACCAAGACAAGCTCGAAGACTTTCTTAGGTTTTGCACGGGAGCAAGCGTAGTATGCGTGGAGAAGATCGAGGTAATGTTCACCAGCCTTGAAGGTGTGGCTCGCCGACCTGTTGCACACACTTGTGCTCCAATGCTTGAACTTCCCAGCACGTACGACAGTTTTCCACAGTTCCGAGAAGAACTGAACAGTATTTTGTCAAGTGGATTTTGGGGAATAGACTTTATCTAAACCTATCTAACTTGCAAATGCCACAGCTGTAGTATTACTGCCATTACATACTAATAAGTGTGCAAGTTTAGCAAGAATATTCATCGTTGGCCAGTTGTGTTTAAGTTCAAGTGTCATACAGTAACGTGGATGGACAATCGAGTTTTCATACTATTTCATGCTATTGCTTTGACCAACTATTGGCCGGGCTTAAGCTATCCAGTTAGGTTCAAGTTGCAACTGTTTTTCATCTTATACTATATATTTAGGTTGTCACATCGTTTGATGTGGTAATTTGTTCATAGTTGAATGGAGGGGATTTCGTGTGAGTGGTGAAGTTGTGGCAAAGACTACGCTAATTAAGGGAACATCATGAGCGGCACGTAACACTGAAGTAGCTTTTCATTCACCTACCCATTGTTACATCCCTTTCATCCAATCCAAAGTACATAGTAACTGCAAAAAAAGTTACGATTATACTGGAATTTTAGTCTTACCGTATTTCCGATCCACTCGCATGAAATTCGCTCAATACGGGCTCTTTAGTTGGTTAGTGATTTTCAATTTCAGTTTACTTTAAACTTTTTATGAAGGCAAGTTTACAAGGAATAATTGCCAAACTGCTGTCGTGGTTTTAGTGCTCAATACGACATAATTAACCGAAAATTGCAATGATTGCGTACGCAGCCAAACCTGACGGGCCCATGCATGTGAATACTTCGGACAACAGCTCATTGATGCATGTTTTCCGACTCCTTACAGCTTTTTCTGGAAAATGAATTTGAAACATTCCTTAAAATTTAACTTAATTTCAATTTCGTAAAGCCCGGTCCAACCCCGAGAAAAAGGTCTATCGTTGAAACCGCCTTAAATGTAACTAGTTATGTAACTCCATGCTCGCTTTCATCAAGATCTACAAGAAGCACTACTGGTTCAGACTACAAGCTTAACCCATGCAAAACATCTACTTATAGGGATTCTTTCTTCAATCGCATAGTTATTCTATGGAACTCGCTGCCTTTAAATATTAAGTCCTGTAGTTCAATTTCGTCTTTCAAAACATTGCTACGAGCTCACTATCTTGCGCTTTTGCTTTCCACTTTTGACCCTGATCGCATTAGAACCTATAAAACTATCTGTTCTAAATGCCGATCTACTAACACATCTACTATTTGTTGCCGCTAACTTTTTTCTGCGCTTACTTACTTGTACTTGGCCGGCCGACCAAATGTACAAATGTACACTATTTTTTTTTTTTTGCATCATATATTTTACATTTCATGCTTAATACATCATTCATAGTTCTATCTGTAATGTATTGTCAGTGTATTCGTATTTGTCTCAGGCTGAGCTCGTTTGGACCTAGAGTCTGTTTCTCAGCCTGAGTTAAGCTATTAAATAAAAAAATAAAAAATAAAAATAAAAAATGTGAATATCAAGTGCATGCATTCCACAGTTTGATGTGTTAGTGACCGAAGGCCTTGTGAAATATAATTGGACTTCAGTTGACTGCTAAAAAGGTACACATTAACTTACTTGCATGAGAGATAGTGAGCACGTCCTTAGAGTTGTTCGATATGAACGCTCTAAACAGATCTTAGCGTGCTTAGTTAATAATCTTTAATAAAAAAGATTTGTTGTCTTAGCTGAACTAGTAGTCAAACTTACACTCAACCCTTTGATATGGGGCGTCTAACAAATGTCAATAGAAAGCTAGAGCTATAACCTGGGGGAAAGTGACTCCATATATCGCATTGACCGGGAATGCTGGTCTCAAATTCAGATAAGAACAAGAGCCATACAATAAAATGATTGTTTAATGATCTCTTAGTGGCCTGGCTGAATGTCTTTGTATTTTCAAAGTCGCTTGCACTCGAATCAAATGGCACTGAATTTGTGTTTTAGAAGAAAAAAAAAATCCAACCCCACAAAAAGATTCTGATACCTTTAGAGTTTTTTTATATATATCCGAGCATCCCCGTCACTTCTATATGGCAGCCCTACCTGGGGTTAATAAGCTCGCGCTCGTCGACAGGGGAGGTTAGACGATTGGAACGAACCCTCGATATTTCCTATTTTCTCATATATAGGGTGATATTTGAAAAAAAAAAATCTTAGTTTTTTTTTTCTATGCCGGTGAAAACGAACCCCACTCATTCGGAGTTCTGTCGACGGGCCTGAAGCTCATTTGTTCCTATACGTTTTCAATATGAATAACGAGTTCTAAATACAATTCTTTAGCTTCTGATGCATTTGACGGTATTTGCAAATTATTTTCCTCCATAATCATACCAGCTAGCTCTAGAAAGGCGGTACTACAGCCTGTCTGAGATACCCGTTCTGCGTATAAGTCCTCTGCTAGGTCCAAATCATCGTGATCAACAGGGACTTTGTAGTCGTGGCTATTAACAGTTTGTGGAATAAAGTATAGCACATCCGGTTTTCCAGGTGGTACTTCTGAGTTAATGTTTGGGCGTATTCTGTGTAAGTTCCAGGACTGCGCTACTTTGTGCAACTCATCACGAATGACCGGCATAAAACAGAATTTTAGGCATTGAACCTGAATAGGATTGGTGTCATCATACAAGCCTGAATCGCGTATATCTTTAAAATATTTTATCCACCAATCGCTACTGGTTTTCCTGAGTATGGACCACCATGCCTCAATTCGTTGATTGGCGACGGACTTCCCATACATGAAACTTTTAGTACCAGCAAGAGAGTCGACATCGTCCATACGTAGAAATCGTTGTATTCCTGCAATGTAGACATTCTCTGTCCCAGCATCTCCTCGTACGACCCTAGGTACAGCTCCAATATTTCGTACGTATTCAATAAAGTACTGAGCTGTTACTCGCGGGTTGTTGTTAGTCTCACCTACTTCAAGCCACAATATTCGGCGACTAAACCCGTCTATAGCTCCATGGATAGGAAAACCAAAAGGTTTTAGTTTATCGTATCCATCTATATGCCATATAAAGTTAGGACCGGGAGAGTGATATTTCCTTCTTCTAAGTCTTCTTTTTGAACGGTTCTCCAACGCCCTCTGGATCCAAACCTTTCAAAATCTTTCTTACTGCCTCTCTACCAACTCGCAGTCCATATTCGTTTTGTAGTTTTTGTTGCATGGAGCGATAACCTAAAGAGCATCCACTTCCTTGAAGTTCGTGGTCTATAACATCCAAAACAACGTGTAAGTCGGTAGGGTTTCTTCTTCTTTGTAATCCTCTACGCTTAATGATTCGTTTCAGCTGCCTCAAGCTAATACGTATGCCATGACAAAGGAGAAGGAAGGACAAGATTTCTGAATAACAAAATCCAAGATGAAAGTATTCTTCAATTATGCCATCACGGTCTCCTGCAAATTGTCCGTTCATTGATGGTAAATAGTCGGGTAAACTACACACTGTCACGTAGCTTGTCAGGCAAATGAACAGAATAAAAAGCAAGGTTGTCATTCTTCCAAATCTAGTCTACAGCCCTTAACTCTTCATGTAGTACTCTAGATCTGTCGCATGGATGTGCTTTCATTGTCAGTGCTGTCACGCATGCGTGGTAAAAAAAATGCCAGTTACGGGCTAAGTGGCAATTGCCAGTTACGGGCTAAGTGGCAATTGCCAGTTACGAGCTAAATGGCAACTTGCCAGTTACGGGCTAAGTGGCAATTGCCAGTTACCGGCTAAGTGGCAATATTGCCAGTTACGGGCTAAGTGGCAATTGCCAGTTACCGGCTAAATGGCAACTTGCCAGTTACGGGCTAAGTGGCAATTGCCAGTTACCAGCTAAGTGGCAATATTGCCAGTTACGGGCTAAGTGGCAATTGCCAGTTACCAGCTAAGTGGCAATATTGCCAGTTACCAGCTAAGTGGCAATTGCCAGTTACCGGCTAAGTGGCAATTGCCAGTTACTGACTAAGTAAACGTTGCAAAACACATGGCACTTACCAGCCACCGTAGTTATTCCGGTTGTTGCTAAGATTTTTGAGAGGATTATTTACAATCAGTTTTACCAATACCTTAATGACAATAAGTTGTTATCAAATTGCCAGTCTGGTTTCCGTTCCCTCCATAGCACTCTCACTGCCCTGATTGAAGCCACAAACAATTAGTCTGTTAATATCGATAATGGCCTCCTAAATGGAGTTATTTTCATAGATCTTAAGAAAGCGTTTGATACGATCAATCACATAATTATACTACAAAAGCTCTCAAACTATGGTGTTGACCAAAACAGCCTGAAATGGTTTGAGTCATACCTTAGTAATCGAAGTCAAAAATGCACTGTTAATTGTCATCTTTCAGGCGCTTCAGAAATTAGCTTTGGTGTCCCTTGGAGCAGTATCATCGGTCCTCTACTGTCCCTTATCTACATTAACGACCTTCCAAACTGTCTCAGTGTAGGTTCTCCGAAAATGTTTGCTGACGACACAAATATTAGCTATGCAGCCAACAATCTGAGCGACTTAGAAACTGTAATAAATTCAGAGCTAAATAATCTCAATCGCTGGCTTCTAGCCAACAAATTAAGTCTTAACATTGCTATTAAAGACGGAGTTTATGGTTGTAGGCTCTCGTCAAAGATTACTAGCGCAAGGGGATGATAAAATTAATATCGAAATCGAAGGAAATGCTGTTAAAAAAGTAAGTCATACAAAATCACTTGGTGTGATAATTAATTGATGATCGACTCTCATGGTGAAAGCATGTCGAAGAAAAATCAAAGAAAATCTCCTCTGCTATATGAGCCCTTAAGCGCATAAGATCTTTTATTCCTACGACCGTTGCACTAATCCAGCCCCATTTTGACTACTGCAGCTCTGTTTGGGATGGATTAAACCTACAATTACGTGAAAAGCTGCAAAAGCTTCAAAATCGAGCTGCTAGGGTTATCCTTCAATCGAATTACGACACTAGCGCAACTTTACTTCTCGATAAGCTACACTGGAATAGTCTATCCTTACGCCGAAAAAAGCACAAAGCTATCTTAATGTTTAAAATAATACATGGCCTCGCTCCAGTGTACTTGCAAAACATGTTTACTCCCCGCAACATAAATTTTGACCTACGAAACAGTAACAACAAATTAAATTTACCCAAGCCCCGTACCGATTATTTAAAACGAAGCCTCAGTTATAATGGGGCTGTTTTGTGGAACAACCTTCCCAAAAAACATTCGAAAAATTTAGTCACTTGGGAAATTCAAAAGGGAAATCAAACGTTCTTATGCGGCAACGGATTTCCACACGGCAATCATGTAAACCAGTTTTAAATGTATTTTTATCTGTTTTAACTTGTACTTACTGATGATTTTACCGTGTTTAATTAAAGTGTGTATGTATCAGGTCTAATGATATGCTTAAGGTTACCGGATACCTTCAAAACGAAAAAGATTTTTTTTTTTCGCACAGAAATGTAGTTTTAATAGTAGTGTCTCTAAGTACAAAAAAAATAATATTGACGGAGAAATACCAAAAGGAAGTTTTTAACCGGAAGTAAAAGGTTCTGTTTGATTGACAGCAGATCAATAAACACATGACAAGTGCTCACTCGCCCGTAACGCTAGCGCATATTAATTTATGCACTAGTCAATTGAAACTCCGGCCCCCCGACACCCGGGACATAGCGGGGAATGTAACATTTATAGAGTGTTACATTTTGATCTTTTCCCCGCCCATCGGGGACAGTTGGCTGTTACAATACCTGCCCCTATGGCCCCGGCATGTGCTTCAGAATTTTCAATTAGGAGGAGGCATTGATAAATTGAATATACATAAAGCTTAAATCTGTTGTTCCATTATTTGAAAAAAATACATTTTCTGTAGCACATCACTAGCGGATCCAGGGGAGGGGTTTCGGGGGTTGCAACACCCACTTGATTCCTGTAAATCACTGTAAATTCATTTTTAAAATCTCTAGATTTAAAAAAATCCTTTTGCAAACCTCCCTTTCACAAAATCCTGGATCCGCCCCTGTACATTTTCTATTACTATACATGCTTTCCGCACTTTTACAGTCTCCACCATTGTCTTGTTTATCAGAAACCGTTGTCTGTCCACAAAAAAAAAACAATGCGACAAAGGAATATAAAGGAAATGTCATGCAGCTGCGTTTAAATTTATTAAATCTGATATTTTGCCGTGACGCGCAAAAATATGAAACAAAGAGTGTGTAATAATAAACACTTCCTGATCTACTGCTCGTGACTTAACTCAGTATAAACACTGCCTCTGATGGAAACACCCAGGACTTGTTTATTTTGTGTGTCCCTAGCTTCTGCCATGTTTGATACACGTTGTTGATGCTCGGGCCCAGTCCCGCTCTGTCGTGGCTGGCATTACATACTTTCCCCGTTCCACCGGAAAAATGCAGCGTTAAATGTGCGTTATTCCACGGCCATGTCCCCGTTAATGCCCCGCTATGTCCCGGGGGTCGGGGGGCCGGGTTTCAATTGACTAGTGCATTATTGAGAAGTTTTTCCACACACGATTCCATAATTTCATTGGTTGTTGGCCGTAAGTCTTTCAAAAAGCAAGCAGGATGCCCTTAGCTTGGAAAACAAAGAAAATAGAAAAGCAAAACAAGGCCAAACACGAGCCAAATAGATAAATAAATAGAAGTCCTCGCAAAACGCGACAAGGGTTCGTATTTTCACTTTCAGACAGAGTGCCGAGTGGTCCACATCTGAACACAAAGAAGAATTGATAGGAGCCAGCCGAGAGAATATTTGTTTCCAAGAAATTAAACCAGAGATGGAAACGTAAAGTCTGACGATGACTCTGAATCGCTTGAAACGATCTCGCTATTGCCGTGCTGTTTCAGACGCCTGCAAATCGCTGTCTCTTCTACTAACTATGCTGGCATTCAAAGCGTCTCTAGGTGTTAACCTTGGCTCTTTTTCCCATTTTTAACTCGTGGATGCGCGTATGCGCAGGAACGAGTTTATGCGTGAGGTGGGCGAATGATGTCTAGCTAGCTAGCCAGCCGTTAGCAAAAAAATCAAGCAATATCAAATCGTATGCTGTTCGGAATACGAGCGAGGACGCCTTAGGGACGAGTTTGAGCGGATGGTGTAATTTGCGGCTCGACGGCTTGGCGGCTTGACGGCTGAAAAAGCTAACGTTTCGAAACGTTTGAAACAGGGACAATCAGGCGAAAAGGCTAATTGATGTGTTTCATATAAATATAAACTTTGATAGACCCAGCTACAGTTGGAGGATTTGCAAGAGTGGAGAGGAACGGGTAGTGAAATCTCACTCCTCCCTATTTTTTTCCCGACATTTCTCCCTCCTCCCTAGCGAGTTTTAAAATTTCTCTCTAGAGCATGTATGTAGATCCCATTTTCTCCCTCCTCTCTGTATGCTAAATTCTTCCTCCATAGTTTTTCTGGACATTTCACCCTTCTCCCTGTTTTTTTTTTGCCAATTCTCCCTCCTCCCTATTCTGTTCCTCCGCCCTCTTGCAAGAGCTCCAGTTTAACTTTTTTTAAACCTTTCTCAAAGTTCTCACTCGACAAAGCTTAAAGGGGAATTATGCCGTTGAGTGTGCTACAGAAGTTTCTTTTTCCTGAAACTTTTCTCGGCTTTCTTTATTTTCCCGGGGCTCTTCCCTGTTTAACTTCCGTTTAATACTTACTTGCATTTGTGTGAATGCAATAAAATTTTATTTAGTATGGGTCTGTGCAATGTGCGAGGCATGCGAGCCAGCGATGCGAGCCATGCAAAAATATATCATTAATCAAAAACTAAATTTAGCCAGACAAATTAAAGTTCAATCGATTATTTCCAGTACTGATGATGAAACACTCATACAAATCATTATTCAGTTGACCGGGAATAGGGAAAGTGTGTGTTGAAATGTTAAAGGAAAATAAATGGCGGGGAAAATTAAAGACATGATCTGTCACAGTGTGGAAATTTCGAAGATCGGCTGAGCCAAGTCCAAGAGAATTTGACTTTCTTTCCGATTAACGATAAAAAGCAAGCATTTTTGACGACCTTTCGGAATCAGTATTCTCCAGATACAGAACCGAGATGAACAGACCGAAACAAACAGAACAGAGATGAACAGACTGATGGTTTTAATACGGACATGAATCGAATTAGTGCATGCAGAACTGAATAAACTACTTTTCGGATTGCAAAAACAATTTATCGAACTGCAAATGACGTGAACAAACTAGTAGGATAAAAAAAAAAAGTATTAAACCGAAAAAAAAACGACAGAACAAGAAAAACGAGCGAAACTGAACTCTGAGAGGAAATTATAAAATTGGCCGGACCCCTGTGGAAACATCAACAAAGGGTGACTTTCATTCGAATCTCGCTGGAAAATCGATGGAAACAACGGATGTCACGGTTTTAGTTTAGAAGTCGCATGTGTGTTACAGAACTGTTGACGTTTCATGGGTTTAGCGCTATGGATTCGGGAACGCACTGACATACAGCTATGTCGATTGTATTGTAGAGCGGCCATATCGAATGTATATTGGAACAAGATCCCACTGGGCTTTCACTCGGGCCACTATATATTCATCAGGAGACATTTTGCATCTCCCACCTTTATGAAGGAATGGGTACTCCCATAAATAAATTGTTTTCAGTGTCCAAGGGAAGCACATTAGAAATGTGGAGGGGGGAGGTAGGACTTCCTCAAGATGCACATTTTGTTCGTCGCTGGAAGCGGACCAGAGAAACTAAGTAATAGATTGAACTGAATTGTGATTGTAATCGAAATATTAGAAAGGACTTAGCTGTGAATAACTGTGAGGGTAAAGTGAACAAAATAAAACTTACAGCGAGGTATACGCTGGTATAAAAATAAAAACGTTTCATTTTTCTAGGGATCCAGAAGCAGGGGTCCACGTTTCGTCGACTGACTCGGGTTCCTTTATACGGAAAATTTGATTTTTTCCACCTCAAGAAGCATTTACCATTGCAGGAACTATAATCTCAATTTTCTTACTTTTTCTTGCAACTCGCATTTTTCAACTCGCAACTCGCATTTCTCAACTCGCATCAAATTCATTCTCCAAGTTGACTGACAACCAGTAAGCGAAGCACACACTGGCGGAAGCTGAATACTTACCTTCTCACATCCATTTGCAACGAAAACCCCAAAACCCTAGCCCTGAAAACACATGGTAATTCGAGCCACCGACATAAAATCCGCGGCTGAACTGATGATGAGCCAACAGCTAACAGGTATAAAATATCAATAGCAAAGCTTTTTGCAACAGTTGGTTATATTGTACAACGTGTCGTGTGAATGGGATTGGTGCCTGTACCAAGCATTTTGGCCAAGTGTCTACACCCCTAAATTTGGTCTGCGGACCCAAAAGTTTTCGGCACGACACCTATTTTTGTCGTGTACATATGAACATTTCTGGGTCGGCGGACCCATATTATCTCGGTCCGCCTGGTTGGAGTGCCGTCCTTGAGAATTATAGCGTAAGTCTACAATAATTATTATCTTAAATAAAGCTTTCCAAACATAACGAAGGTATATCGGTTAATAAAAGTTTTATTATATGGCCATTTTTAAATCTAAAATAAAAGGTAAATGCAGGGAATTTTTTTTTATTTGCATTGCTACAGCGCGCGTGTAACACTCAATACAAGAAACTACGCTTGGGATTTTCAAAACGATCGATAGTATCGTTGTTTTAGGCATGAAATCTAACAAGAGGGAAGCCTATAAAGTAAAAAGGTGTTCAAAAGTAAACAGCGTTCATTTAAAATGAGATAAATCAAACATCTTTCATCACTAAAGCGGCGCGGCAATACGTTAATTCAAACCGGCATTTTCTCAATTAAAAGTAGTGTACTATATGAGGGTCTGAATGAGGGGTCTACATGTCAGTTGTCAGTTAAAATTTTGGCCATTTATCAGTTGTCAGTTAGTCCTAGTTAATCATTACTAGAGAAAATTTACAATGTTTGACCCACAAAAAAACGAATTCGTCAGTTGTCAGTTATTTTTCGCAGCAATTGTATGTGAGTATTTTTTTTTTCTGTATGTGAGGTTTTTTCATGGCTCGCATGTTTTTTATTTGCATGGCTCGCATCGTTGGCTCGCATGGCTCGCTGGCTCGCATGTTGTCCACACTCCTTCATTTTCCCGCCTCCTACACCCGCGTTCGTGTATTAAATAAGATCGACAGTTTCACACGGTCGCGATAGATAGATTTTTAATACAACGGTTTGAACGTTTGAGCAATTCGATGGTTTTGTTTATTTGACGTGCCAGTATTTTAAGTGTAAACTAAAATGGCAGAAAATATATAAGATCTAAGAGCCTCCTTTGTATGTGATTAAATAATTAAAAATTTCTGGGAAACCTGTCTCGAAATCCTGACTTAAGGATCCTGACTAGAGATCTCCTTTCTGCCGCCGTTGTCGGAGCAACTAACCACAGTTAAGTTTACTACGGTAAACCGGCCGGCAGGTCACACTGCATGAGGATGCCGTTTATAATAACTATAGTAAACTTCGTCCAGTGATTAAATTTATCATAATGTTGTCATTCCACCGTTCCGTCAAAGCCGTCGAGCCGTCGAGCCGCCAAAATCAGTGGTAGATTCCGGCAATTCTGCTTTTCAACAAAAACACAAATGCTGAAAGCTGAAAAAGGCCAACTAACTAGGTTTTGCATAGTTTACAACATTTTCTAAGGCAAAATTTATACCTTCTTTGGTGCTTGACTCCTTTTTGAGAAACCTTTCAAAAAGGTACCTTTTTTGCTAATAAAGACGACATTTTTTGGTTTCATCTAAAAATCCAGAAAGCTGAAATTTCATACCTTTTCTCAGCTTCGATTAGCCTTTGCAAGAAGGGCGAAAAAGGAACCTTTATTGCTCTTTCATTCGAAAACCAGAACGCATGCAAATTCCTACCTTTTTTCAGCTTCGATTTTACTTTGCGAGAAGAGCGAAAAGGGTACCTTTTTTGCACTTTGCACTGAAAACCAGAATACACAGAAATTCATACCTTTATTCAGCTTAGCTGCGATATTGCGAGAAGTGCGTAAAAGGTACTTCTTTCTTTGTTTATTGGCTGTTTGATTGGCATGAACTGCCGGCACTGTACTATACTAGCGTGTTAATATATACGGCCGTATAACGTTAACTATTGGCTATTGCCTGATGATTGACACCGAGACAAACTGAATGGTTTCCATTGTGAACCAACAGTTCCCGCCACTTTTGCTAGAATAATGGATTATTTGGAGGCTAATGTTGATCAAATCGAATAAAACGTCCTCACAGATTAGCGATTTATTCAAAACAGTATTCCCAGAAGTAAAGAATCGAAGGGCTTTTCTGCTCGAAACATAAGACTATTGTGCTCCAGATACGACATTGGGCGGATGAACGCAGTTGAGGTAGATGTCATCGTTCGCGTTCAAGACTCTGTGACCGAGGTAAGCGCCGACTACTTTAAACGGTTATTCGTCCTTTTATATAATCCTCCCTCGGTACTAATTAGGCTATAGACTACAAAACATAGCAGCTTTATCTTAAAAGCTTATTTTAAGATAAAGCTACTACGTTTTGTAGTCTATAGCCTAATGAATACCGAGGGAGGATTAAAAGGATGAATAATCGTTTAAAGTAGTCGGCGCTTACCTCGGTCACAGAGTCTTGAACAATGGCATCTACAATCAGTGGTAGATTCCGGCAATTCTGCTTTTCAACGAAAACACAAATGCTGAAAACTGAAAAAGGCCAACTAACTAGGTTCTTGTATAGTTTACAACACTTTGTAAGGCAAAATTCATACCTTCTTTGTTGCTTCACTTCTTTTTGAGAAGCCTTTCAAAAAAGTACCTTTTTTGCTAATAAAGACTGGACATTTTTTGGTTTCATCAAAAAATCCAGAAAGCTGAAATTTCATACCTTTTTTCAGCTTCGATTAGCTATTGCGAGAAGGGCGAAAAAGGTACCTTTATTGCGCTTTCATTCGAAAACCAGAACACATGCATGCACATTCATACCTTTTTTCAACTTCGATTTGACTTTGCGAGAAGCCCGAAAAAGATACCTCTTTTGCACTTTGCACTGAAAACCAGAATACACGAAAATTCAGTCATACCTTTTCTCAGCTTAGCTGCGATATGGACCATCCTGTACCGCTCAAAACGAGCCACAGCATTGGCTTACCCAACAATACCTTTAGAACGTGCAGTACGAAAACAATAGAGCTACAGTATAATGAGTGCAATCAGAATACAGGTCTCGAGCGATACAGGATTACTGTGCGATATTGCGAGAAGTGCGTAAAAGGTACCTTCTTTCTTTGTCTATTGGCTGTTTGATCGACGTGAACTGCCGGCACTGTACTATACTAGCGTGTTTATATATACGGCCGTATAACGTTAACTATTGGCTATTGCCTGATGATTGACACCGAGAAAACTGAATGGTTTCAATTGTAAACCAACAGTTCCCGCCACTTTTGCGGGAAGAATGGATTATTTGGAGGCTAATGTTGATCAGATAAGAGGTCATTTGAAATCGAAGAAAACGTACTCACAGATTAGCGATCAGATAGGGGCCCGTTTCTCGAAAGCCCCGATAACTTGATAACTTACCGGGCCCGGTAAGCAATACGTTTTTAGCATTTTTAACGGTATTACCAGGTGCGGTAAGTTATATCGGGGCTTTCGAGAAACGGGCCCTTGCAAACCAGTTTTTTTAAATGGATCAGTCATCTCATTTGTTCTGAAGAGCGCGCAAGCTTTATTTCAGCTCTGAAGTTTGGATGATATCTAGGTACATGTAACTTTCATTACCTATCATGAAAGTTGTCACATACATCTCATTGTTACACCAAATAGCATGAAAGTTAAATGACAACATGAACTTCACTACTAACAACAAAGTTAAAGATTACATGGCTCCTGTTCATTCCAAGCATAATGGACCAGTGTTGTATACTTTTCAGATAAAGGCTTTTCTTAGCAATCCACTAACTTCGTCACTACATCCACGAGTTCACCATTGGGTGCCTATGTTTCAAGTAGCTTTGATCGGAAATCAACATTGGCGGGAAATCTTGATAGTTGAACTGTGATGAGAAATGATTGGCCAAGAGCTCGCTAATTGTTGGAGAGGCGGGGCTTCAGATTCACGCACGACAGACGGCTAGAATTTTCGAAGTGCTATTTTTTTCAACCAAAATAGAGTTTAAAAATAGCTCCGACTCAAGAGGAATTTATTCGATTTGTGTGAAATTTTCACAAAATGCCACTTGATATCGCAGCTGCACAAGTATGTCGAGGAATTGGGAAATTCTAAAAAGAGAGCTCTTGCCGGCGTTTCTCGTATATCTACTCGGACTATGTTTTCGCCTGTTCACGAAGAGCATGATAACTTTTGAACTAAATCGAATGAAATGCGACAAAGCAAATAGATTTTAAAACTTTAAAATATTTTCGGAGTCGGAGCTTCTGAAAGCCATCTCACTAGGTCGGAGAAACGGGATGGCGGAAAATTCGAGATTTTCAAAGAACTCAAAACTTTTTATGTATTCTTGTAGCCAATTGTATAAGCTTTAAAATGATACATGGATGATGTATCTACGATGTTTCCTCGAGGTGCTACATAATTTATACTGGAAACGCACCCTGAAGGTATCCGGTAACCTTAACAGTTCTTAAGTGTCTTCTTTAGCCACTAGCAAGACTAGCTTGTGGACTGGTCTGTCGAAGTACTTTCGCTGACCATCCTTGCATGTGACGATCTCAACCTTGCGCACAAGTTTGTCCTTACTGAGGAACACCTTTGTGACCATCGCTATAGGCCACTGGTTCCTTGAAGATTCGTTGTCTATGATTAGAACAACATCTCCTTCCTTCATGTTTCTTTTTGCCTTGTTCCATTTCTGTCTTCTCTGCAGAAGAGTACAGCATTCCTTCTGCCACTGTAGCCAGAATTGCTTGGCGAGGTACTGGACCCTGCGCCATCTCTTCTGTGAATATGCGTCTGGTGGCTCAAACTTGCCAGGCGGAGGCAGCACGATCTGCGTCTTCAGGGTCAGTAGGTGATTTGGTGCTAGGGGTTCCGAGGCTAGTGGGTCCGAGAGATTGTCCACCGTGAGAGGGCGGCTATTGACGACACTCTCGGCTTCGGTCATTAGCGTACGGAGTGCTTCGTCGTCTAGTTGAGCACCATGTTCTGGTAGCAGCGATGACAAGACTGACCGTGTGGTGCGTATCTGGCGCTCCCATACGCCGCCCATATGGGAAGCATTAGGCACGTTGAAGTTGAAATTGACCAAGTCACAGTCGTGGGACGACAGGAATTCCTTGATAGGCTCACTGTCGAGTTATTTAAGTGCGGCAGCGAGTTCATTCTTAGCTCCTACGAAGTTAGTGCCCTGATCGGACCTGAGTTCGCGGACTTCGCTTCTACGGCTGATGAAACGCCTGAGTGCGTTTAGGAATGAATCGGTTGTCATCGCGTTCAAGGACTCCAAGTGAATCGCACGAGATGCAAGACATGTGAATATCAGGCCCCATCGTTTTAGCTCCTTTCGTCCTTCCTTTATGTAGAAAGGGCCGAAGACGTCCATTCCGGTGTAAGTGAATCACTTGGGAGATCTGCCATCTTCTGGTCTTGAGTGCGGCCACGTAGCTTGCGGCACATGACTCACTTCGCGATGAGGTGGGACACGACAGAACGACCGTTGATAATGTAGAATCCTGCTTGCCGTATAGCGTTATGCCATAGCCTTTGTGGTGCTGCTTCCTGTGATGGTACTGGCGTACTAGAAGGATAGTAACGTGGTTGTTTCTTGGCACCATAATGGATGCTTTATCTCATAGGGCGAAGCAGAATTCCTGAGGCGGCCGCCGACTCTGAGGAGACCCTCCTCATCAAGGAATGGGTCCAACTTGTGAAGGTTGCTAGTACGCTTGATCCTAAAGTTTCTCTCGTGCGCACTTTGGCGGTCCTGGAACTTGCTTTCATTGCCTTCAAGGCCACGCAACGTCTTGATTTCGGCCTGGAAGTGTTGATATTGTACTGACTTCAATGTGATCCTTTCCGCCTGGGTTAGCTCTTGTACTGAAGGCGGGCCTTCTTTCGGTCGCCAGTTGTAGCGTTTGTTTGTTCTCAACCTCTCTATCGCTCTCTGTATATGAACGATGCATCGCTTGAGCTGGCTGAGGGATGAGAAATGGCTAAAACGTTCGTATTCGAGTACTTCTGGAAAGGTTTGTTTGGTTTTGCGTTCGCTAACTCTGGTAGCTAGAGAAGACGCTGAGTCTTTCCTGACTTCGTTATCCGATGTATCCGGCGTGTAATTAGATCGGGAATGGAGGGATAGCGGGTCCCGTTGCGACAGGAATTTCGGACCACTAAACCAGCGACTACTCTTTAACAGTTCTTTTGCAGTCAGTCCACGTGAAGCTTCGTCGGCTGGGTTGTCTTTCCCTGGAACGTGGTGCCACTCTTCTGGAGTGCTGCGGTCTCGGATGTGTTGAACGCGGTTACCAACGTATACACGAAAATGGCGTACGTCGTTTATGTATCCGATGGTCGTATACTGAGCTTATCGTGGAAAGGCCCCTGGGAGCTGTATCGCCCGTCATATTAGTTGGTAAACAAATACTTCAAGCACTCTGTCGTCAGAACGCCGATTGGGATGCCCCAGTACCCGAAGATATTCTACCGCAATGGGAGAAATGACGCACAGAGCTACCTTTACTCGAGAAGTTGAAGTTCCCCCGCTGTATTAAGCCACCAGAGTTCGGAACTCCAGTCCGCACAGAGATCCATAGGTTCTCAGATGCGAGTGACACCGGTATCGGTCAGGTTTCCTACCTGCACATGATCAATGGGAAGAATGAAGTTCATGTTAGTTTCCTCATGGCCAAATCTAGAGTCGCTCCACTCAAGCACATTTCCATACCTCGCCTAGAACTGACAGCTGCCGTTATCTCCGTTAACGTGGCTTCAATGCTCAAAAGCGAACTAGACATTGATGACGTACAATGCATTTACCACTCAGATTCCGAAATTGTATTCCGCGTCGAGTAAGAGGCTTGTCTCTCAATTGAATGCGAAATCCAAGAGTATCGGACTCTATACACCAGTAGGTACCCAGGGACCTTTGGACCGGCATGTCGAAGATCTAAGTCGATCTTTGAGATCTTTCGCGCAGTCGTCAGCAGGCAGAGCTTCTAAAACTTCCTTGCTGTTGCTTGCAAATTTGTGAATGCGCAATTTGTAATTTGCGCACATTGCTTGGGAATCTTGGATTAGCTCGATGGCTTGTTCAATTGTAGGTAGAGATTTCAAACCATCGTCTACGTAAAAATCTCGGCGCAGGAAATCCGCTGCGTCGTCTCCGCACCTTGCTCTGTTGGTTTCTGCTGTTTGGTGCAGGCAGAAGTTTCCGACTCCTGGGGAGGATGCCGCACCAAAGAGATGGACGTCCATGCGATATTCAACGATCGGGCTGGCGAGGTCGTTGTTCTCGAACTACAGGAATCGAAGAAAATCCTTGTGATTAGGATTCACGTAGAAGCTGTGAAACATTTGTTCAATGTCGCAGGTGAAGGCTACCTCTTCTTTACGAAATCGTGTTAACACTCCTATCAGGGAGTTCAGCTGATCTGGTCCTTGCAGCAGGTGCTTATTCAATGATTCGTTATCGAAGACGACGCTGCAGTCAAACACTACTCGGATCGATCTGATCCGGTTTCTTTGGGTGGTATACGCTAAAGTGAGGTAGGTACCAAACTTTGCCACTAGCTGTGTTCAACTGGTCAGTCGCGACTCGACTGGCGTGACCACGATCGAGCGTCTTCTGCATGAAGGTCAAGTAATCAGCTTTCAATTTTTTGTTGTTCATTAGCTTCATTTTGAGGGACAGAAGACTTCTTAAGCAATGCTTCTTATTATTCGGCAGGGTGACGTCATCGGCTTTAAAAGGTAGTGGTGCCTCCCAGTTGCCACTCAGCTTCTTGTGTAGTCCCTTACTTCTCTGAACCGCTTGTCCTCCATGGATTCCACTTGTTCGGTTCCTCGAATCTTGCGAATGTGGTGAAGCTCATCGAGTTCCATATCTCGCGCACCTGTTTTGGACTTGTAATGTCCTTTGACGACGTTGAGCTGACAAATGGAGGCGTGACGGCCGGGTGTTTAGCAGAATCGAACGGGTTCTTCTCATTTGCGTAGCGCTCCAGGAGCGTTTCTCTTTCGACTGTAACTCAATTGACTGAGGTTGTGACGCTGTTTGAATTATCGTCGATTTTATCTTTGCAGACGCGTCCAATTACAGTCCAACAAAACGTATACTGTTCGGCCCATGGTTCTTTTGCGTTGCCGGAGATTACGCTGATTGGTTGGAAGGCCGCAGGGACATTTCGACCGATGAGCATACCTATATCGATGTCTGGTCGATGACGGATCTTGTCTGTTATTTCGGTGAGGTGTTTACATTGCCTGGCCACATTGGGGGTTGCGATATCCTGATGTGTAGCCGGGATGTACTCTCGTGTGTACGCGTACGGCACTCTGATTGGCGCGTACTCGTTGTCGACGTCTTGTATGTGGAGTCCGGATATTTTCTTGGTTCGTATGGTGTTCGTACCAACGATCGTGTTGACTTGTAGGTCGAGCTCTTGTGTAGTCACTTCCAGTTGTCTAGGAGGGAGTCTCCGATGAACACATCCGTGGACTGGTCGTCAAGAACTGCGTAAGTCAATATTTCATTTACTGGTTCTGATTGATGAGACAACTTTAACAGGACAATTCTAGCGCAAGACCGACCGGATTCCTCCCTTCCGCAGACTTGTGTGCATGATGATGAAGAATTTGCGGTGCCAGACTTGGTTTCTTCATGGAGGGCTGTGACAGTCTGGCGCGTTTTTATCGCAATGTTCGGCAATTAATATGCTTATGTAGTTATGATATGAAATCATGTTTGCCGCGTAGCACTAGTAGGTGTAAAGAATGTGATGTAAAGTGGTATGCTGTAGTGCTATGTGTGCACGCCCTACGAGGGAAAGAGAAAAAATATCTGACCCAAGTGGGACTCGAACCCAACGACCTCCAGGTTGCATGTCTGGCGCTCTACCAACTGGGCTATCAAGTCAGATGAGAGCAATCGTGGGTATTGGTGCGTTTTATGGGGTCACGGCGATTATATATGTATATGTAGTTATGATATGAAATCATGTTTGCCGCGTAGCACTAGTAGGTGTAAAGAATGTGATGTAAAGTGGTATGCTGTAGTTCTATGTGTGCACGCCCTACGAGGGAAAGAGAAAAAATATCTGACCCAAGTGGGACTCGAACCCAACGACCTCCAGGTTGCATGTCTGGCGCTCTACCAACTGGGCTATCAAGTCAGATGAGAGCAATCGTGGGTATTGGTGCGTTTTATGGGGTCACGGCGATTATATATGAATATGTAGTTATGATATGAAATTATGTTTGCCGCGTAGCACTAGTAGGTGTAAAGAATGTGATGTAAAGTGGTATGCTGTAGTGCTATGTGTGGACGCCCTACGAGGGAAAGAGAAAAAATATCTGACCCAAGTGGGACTCCAACCCAACGACCTCCAGGTTGCATGTCTGGCGCTCTACCAACTGGCCAATCAAGTCAGATGAGAGCAATCGTGGGTATTGGTGCGTTTTATGGGGTCACGGCGATTATATATGTATATTATAGTTATGATATGAAATCATGTTTGCCGCGTAGCACTAGTAGGTGTAAAGAATGTGATGTAAAGTGGTATGCTGTAGTGCTATGCTTATCCGAATTGGCGCATTTGAAACAAAGCTTGTTAAGCGTATGGGTTTTGGTTTTGTGGAGGGACATAGTTTCTTGACCTGAGACGGATTCTCTGTCGGTTGGCTATGAGCAGCGTTTTCGCTCTTTAATTCGAACGGTGAAGTTTTGCTTGTTCCATTCGTTTTTGATCCCAGTGCTGTAGAGCCTGGAGGTCTCCAGCGCGAAGAGCCGGTTGACGACGACGGTGGCGTATTTGAGCTTCTAGTGTTAAAATTATTATTATTATTATTCAATTTTCCTTTTGGTATAGAATAGGGAATTACTTGTAAAACGATACGTTCCAGTATCTGTATTATTGCATAACATTTTAAATACTTGTTGTATTGTAAAGCGCTATGGGACTTTAGGGCATGCATAGCGCTAAATAAATCGATTATTATTATAATATATGAGCTTATATTTATGCGGCCGTTGATAAACAAACTCCTAACGGTTAAGCAAACTCGTAAGGTTTTCTCAACTGGCAATGTGCTGTTTTTAATTGCCATGTTGTGGCACTCGATCTCTTCAGCGCTCAACAGTTTAGTTCGAAGCTATGCTTCAAATAAGGTACCCTAGCATAGTTGTTTTGTTAGCACAAGTATAACACAGGTAGCCCGAAAATAACAGAGGGCATATATTTGGCACTTATTGTTACTTAAGTCTTAACTTAACTTGAAGCCTTCATCATTTATCTATTTAATATTTTTATATGACTTGTATATTCTCTGTATGTGTACTATGTGTTAATATATTTATATGAATATATTTATTATATTTATTATATTTATTATATTTATTATATTTATTATATTTATTATATTTATTATATTTATTATATTTATTATATTTATTATATTTATTATATTTATTATATTTATTATATTTATTATATTTATTATACTTATTATATTTTATTCCAATAATTTTATTTGTCTTTTTTCTTTTCTTGTATATTCACTTTGTAACTCTGTAATCATAAGTCTACATACTGTTTTTGTTCTGTTAGATTTCGTAGAAATCAGGCTCTATTGTTCTTAAGTTCTATACATGTATGTAACCAAATCAAATTGCTATCCAACCATTTACAACAGTCAACTCGAAAGCTTGTGCTCCTTTGACTGCCGTTACTTGTTCAATAACTTTTATTTTTCTTGTAACTAAACTATTCTACTATAACTATTGCTTAATTTGACACTTAATTTGTAATTCTTTGTTAAACAGTGTAAAATAAAAACTGAGTTGAATTGTAAAACAAAAATAGGTAATCTCAGAATTTTTGGGTTGAAAAAAAATCCTACCAGCAGACATTAGCTGTGTGCGTACTACCAAATAGCGATGTGACTGTACGAGGGAACCTCTACAAAGAAATATTTTTAATGACCACAATATCAGACTAATCAAAACATTAATATTGCTCACCTGCAACGATTCATGGGCGCACACGGGGTCACAGGTAGTAACGCAATCGGCTGCTTTTGCAGCTTCACGCGGCATTTACACAGGTAACCCGAAACAACTAAGACGATAACAGAATTTGTTTTTAATTGTAAATGTTGGTTAATTAAATGATGAAATGCTTGCTAGTGTACTCGTGTTCGCTCGTGTTGAGTTCTAAATCAGATCCTCGTAGTAATTTCATGCAATTTGTTTTCGGCTAGTACCGACTGCTACACAGGTAACCCGATTAAATTAAATTAAATTAAATTATGAACCGCTGTGCACTCGTGTTGACTCGTGTCTTAACTCATGTGGAGTTTTAGATCAGATGATCATAGTATCTGGATCGGAGTATTTTTGGGTTACCTGTGTTATCCTAGGGTAGCCTGGCTTACTTGAAGTCGCTCGTGTTCTACTTGTGTTCACTCGTATACTGACTCGTGTGGAGTTTTATATGAGATCGACGGTGTGTGCGTACTTTCGCATCTGAGTGTGCGTTGTAATGTGCCAAACTTCTTAGGTATATGAGATCACCCGCGTTACCAAAGATACGCCGGAGTTCAAGCTGCGTGCAGCTTCTTGTTATTTTTGTTCTGTCCTGTAAAACTATTGATCAGTTCTGACCTTTGCTGCTAACAATGTGGGTCGGAGACGCTGTGATCGAGCGATAAAGCAGGAGGCATGCGTATTACTCGAAAGATAAATGTTCGGTAGAGAGCTTTAGAGGGTTTAAGGCTACCGTCACGTCATGAAGTACTCAATTTGCCTCTATCTTCTCTCTAACCGAGTTATTAATATGGATGAGGTATTGTTGACTCAGGCGAAACTACGGCGCCTTCCAGTCTACGACCGCATAAGTAATTGATAAACTTGAAACACTTAGGTATCGAAATACAATCTGAGGTTAGATGTTCTAGGCAGACTCCAGATAGCAGGATCAAGCAATTAGACTAAACGTGATCAATCCACAGATAACAATTGGTTTATTTTGGGCAGCGCTAATATTATAATATTTGATTCGACGTTGCGTTACATGCCGCTATGGTCTGTCATATCTTGTTCCAGTGTGTATACACAGTGAGATGTAATACCAGTGACTGTCGTTACCATACTTTGATCCTATCTACGAGCTACGGGCCAAGTCGCCAAGATTGTGTGCCAGGCTTATTAAGTCCAGACTCCAGACTTTAATAACGAAGGCTTCCTTTTTAGACTTTTCACTGTGTTGTCAAAACTCTAGACTTCGTTTCATTGCAAGTTCAATATATTCTAGATGACAAGTATGTTTCTTCAAGGGATATCAGCTTTGCATCATTTAGTTTATGCAGTCGTGCGTCGGCCCGGCGTAACACAGAATTCTCTAAAGATTGTCCACCCACTTGCAGCGGACTCTGCCAACAGTTTCACGACAAAGGATACAAATCGGAATTATCTACGGGCCAAGATTGTGTGCCAGACTTCAATTAAGTTAAAACTCTAGACTTAACGAACGGGATTTTATTCAAGACTTTTCAAGACGTGTTGTCAAGACTCAATAGACTTACTCATTCAAAATTTACGGGATCGTGTTTCGGTATCGTTGCAAGACTTACGAGGATTCTATAGTCTGTTAATGTGCTTTTCGTTCTTTTATTTTAATTATCGCTCTGTTTTAAAGGCTATGTGTCTGTGATGTCGAGTACATTTCAAACTACCAAGCGTGGTTGTGAAAAGTCCCACTCGTACTACACTGGCTTCCTGCCGAGGTCAAATCATATTCGAAGCATCCGGGGAAAATTCATGGGTTCGATTGTGTTTTTTATCCGCTAGAAATAATGAAATTCGTTACCCAAAGCGCATGTCTACTTCTTTCATGAAACAAATAAACAACGAGAGCATTTTACTTCGACAAGCTAATAGTTCGACAAGTCCCGAAGCTACGCTCGCCAAGTCAACATTTACTCAAGGTCCCGAAGTATCAGTTGAAATCATGGACTCCGGACTTTTTCGGTATCTGCTCCTATTTTATGGAACTCATTACCACTGGAAATGAGGTCTATTGATTCCCCGGGATTGATTGTCTTAGTTGTTTTAATTCTAGTGTTAAAACAAGTCCTTTTAATTCAAAGCTTTTTACTTCTGAAAACAAATATTTTTAATGACCACAATATCAGACTAATCAAAACATTGCTCACCTGCAACGATTCATGGGTACACACGGGGTCACAGGTAGTAACGCAATGGGCTGCTTTTGCAGCTTCACGCGGCATTTACACAGGTAACCCGAAACAACTAAGACGATAACAGATTTGTTTTTAATCGTAAATGTTGGTTAATTAAATGATGAAACGCTAGCTAGTGTACTCGTGTTCACTCGTGTGGTGTTCTAGATCAGATCGTCATAGTATTATTTTGGATGGAATTTGTTTTGGGCTGGTACCGCACTGATACACAGGTAACCCGAAACAATTAAAAAAGATAAAACAATTATTATTATTACAGAAGAGTGTTCCTCTTCCCACATTATATTGTCACACAACACTGTAGACGGAAGAGTTATTTTTAGCATAGCGTTTCCGGCGAGAAGGAACAAAGGCCGTTACTTTTAAGCAATCAGGATGCACTGAACAATTGTACTTAACACGGTTCAAACTGCTAAAAAAATACTAAAGCACAAGAGAACAAAAGACAACGTAATTGCATACCAGAACTTCACGGCTATAAATAGACACACTGTGTTAGGGGCCAACACAAGGACACAGGAACACTCCTGTGTATTATACCCCTGTTATTTTTTATTACAATATTTTTTGTTAATTAAATTATGAACCGCTGTGCACTCGTGTTCACTCGTGTCCTGACTCATGTGGAGTTTTAGATCAGATGATCATAGTATTTGGATCCTAGTATTTTTGGGCTACCTGTGTTATCCTAGGGTAGCCTGGCTTTCTTGAAGTCGCTCGTGTTGTGACTCGTGTGGAGTTTTATATGAGATCGACTGTGTGCGTACTTTCATATCTGATTGTGCGTTGTAATGTGCCAAACACGCAGGCGTATGAGATCATCCGCGTTACAAAAGATACGCCGGAGTTCAAGCTGCGTGCAGCTTCTTGTTTCTTGGATCGCATCACTAAATTTTATCTTTTGCTCTAACGCTGCCCGTTTTGCTTTGACGCTTAACGTGTCTTTAGAAGACAAACTGCCGGATGACCTTTGCGAGCTGTTCGATTTGCGTGACACGTGCGATCTCTTCCTCTTCTAAATGCCATTGTTTCTCAATTGCTGCGCTATGGGCTCCTTCAACTGAGCTCTTTGTAGTACTCACAAGTTCTGTTATAATCGCAGCCTGCGGTGTGTTCTTGACGTGTTCGAGCCAATCTTTCAGTTTTTGTTCAGCGCTTTCTGCGAGCATTTTACATCTTATTAATTCCGTGTTTATTACTCGGGCTGCCTGTGGCAGCACCGAGTCTTAAAATGCAAGCCGTTCTTTTTTTTTTTTTTTTTTTTTTTTTTTAGTTGGGTGTCGCAAAATTTCTGCGCATGCGTTAAAGGTCAACTTCACACCAATCGGATTGCACTGTGCTGGTCACGCAACAATCGCCAGGTTAATTTATTTACATAATTTAATACAGTAAAACAAGATGGCGGAAGACCCGCGAGGAACTTTCTCTCTAATCTCTCAAATGTAAGCCAGTTTAATGTTTTATTTAACTTCACTCGTGCGAAAGCCTTCCAACAGGCTCAGGATATTTCAACTGGCGCTATTGTCGGAGCCGAAGGACCGCGTTTTTTACCCAGATTGTCAGTGCTTTTATATACGACACGTACGATGACCTGAAGCCAAAGAAATATATATTGGAATCTATAAGCCATCGGCTCGCTGTGCTGCATTTAAAACATCCGAGGAGAACATCTTATTTTGGGTGAAGGCACTTCAAGACCAATGTTATGAGTCTCTTAAAAACTGTCAGAGATTTAAATTTACCGTAAGTTGGATCAGAGAGTATCGAGATCAAGTTATTTCGTTCCAGCGAGGATATTGACCTAGCGGAAACGGTACAAGCTGTCGAAGGATTTTACTTATAATCATCCACGTCTACTTAACAACAGGAATAGTTATGTGCCAAGGCATGGGCAAAGATAGAGTTTCCCAGATTACAGATGAAAGTAGAGCACTTAATGAATGAAGAAACAGAGGTCACGCGCGACATGCTTGAGAACATGAACATGTTTAACACTTTATGTTATACTAAGAAAACAAAACAAGTTACAGAGCCTGCACGTTCACAAGTCAATGAAAAACCCCAAGAGCCTGTAGTTTTGTATCAACATATCCTCGAAACTCCAAAAGCAATTTACACATGAGTCAAATTCAAACCGGAAGAGACGGAATTCTTGAGATTCTTCACGAGGATATTTGTTAGCCCGCAATAAGAACTCTCTCGATGATTTAATGACCTTGATTTGTAACATGGAGGCTGACCTAACTGTATGCGTAATGAATTCTTACTCTCGTCACATCAAAACGAAACTCAGTTATTTGGAAGACAAATTAGTGCAGCAAGATAATATATACAAGACCGAAATCAAGATGCTGTCATCACATATTATTGACCTAGAAGTTGAAAATGGCGAGTTGAAAGCGGATATTTAAAATAAAGCTGAAAAAACTTAAAAAAAAGAAATCAAGAATACAAAAAAGAAGACAATGAAAGACCAAGGTCTCCAGTGTTCCGAGACTACCCAACCTACTAAAGCTTTAGCAACGAATCAGTTTGTTCAAGAGCCATCTTTCTTACATGACAACCCGATCCCTATTCATCAGAATACATTTTCTGTGCTAAATGACGAGAGTTATCAATCACCTGACCGACAACCCACTACTAAAGAAAGGGACCATGAAGTACGGTAGTACGGTTAATTATCGTTTTCAAAACAATGAATATATGCCTGCTCAAATGCAGTGTGTTCAACGAATAAGTAGAGTGTTTCTATTAAAAGGTCAACATACGAGAAAAATAAAAATATTAAATTACATATATACTAGGGGAGCAGAGAATGAAAGTCACCGCGCTACCGGCCACTCCTAAAGACTGCTAAATTCAGCTAATAATTCTTCACTTTGGTTATTACTAAGAGGATTTCAAATGAAAGTGTATTTGATCTTCAATCTCATGTGGCCCGAGTGTAAGCCCAGATGGGCTCTTGTTTGAGTTTTGTCTCGCGATATAACCAAAAATGCGTGGAATGCATTTAAACTGTCGTGGAAAGCCCTGATTGCCGCCATAGCTGACCTTTCTCAGAACGGAACTCGAAACCTTTTTCCGTCATGGTTCGGGAACGTGTTTCCGTTGTTCTAGGACCCTTCTAGGCCCTTGTTCCAAAAATTCCAAAGTTTCTACATTAATTTCTGTAGAGGTTCTGTCCAAGGTTTCGCTGAAACCAGTGTTAGCAGTTTGATCGGTTGGATCGACGTGTTTTGCCTTTTGCTCATCGCTTTCGAAACGGAGCATAATACTGATAATATTTTCGATTCTTCGGCGATAGTTCAAAGATAAGTCACAACAAAGTTTATTCTCTTTATTGTATTTGTATGTAGGTGATAAATGGTTTAAATATATTATGCCAAGGACCTATCCGTGGAATTGTATAGTTGCGACTATAACTCCTGAAATGCTCGTTTGGGGATGAGATTGAAAATACACACAGCTTGGCATCTCAACTATTTCAGTTAAAAATGCTGCATTCATTCACGCTTCTTTCACTTCGTGTTCACCTTTGTCTTACTCGTTTAACTTTTAAGGTATAGAATGGAACGGACTTACTTGGTCTTACTTGACTGTGGCTGCTGGGATGGACTGGGACTTGCTCTTCTTGAATGATTCTTGATGGCTTTTTGCGCTTGGACAGCTGGGAGTTAAAAGACGACGTCAGCTCCGTTCCGGAGAGATCCGTGAAAACTCCTTCGAGAGCTTGATCTGAAAGAGTACTTAACTCACAAATTCCACAAGACCTTTTATTGTGTACAACTCTTAACACCGATCCTGTAGTGTAGGACGTGCTTGGAAGAGCGCTCCGAGTAGGTTCTGACTTTTACAGCAGTATAGTAGTGATTCCCGTCGAATTTCGGTTCTATTACAAGTTTTCCTTATTATAGGTAGTGTCGCGTGACCGCGAGTGGAGAATCGTGTGACCGTAAAGGGCGGCACAATGCTAAAAATATCTAAGAAAACTAAGGCACGCGGGTGCCGTTACAACAAGTGTCTCACCCCCGGGCACATCCATATACCTTCCCGAGTACGAGTATGTGTTATTATCACATTCCGGCCATCATGTCTTGGATAAACCAATGGTTCCTCGCACTGGTGTGTTTCAGTACAAGTTTATCGGACGAAAATAAAGGGTTTTTATATTCTCCTGGGACTCAATATGGCCGCCACGTGATAAACATTTTGGTCTAGTACATGGTAAGGGTTTGAAGGCCGGCGCAGCGGCACACCCTCTCCAAAATTTCCAGGGAGTACCCCCGGGTCTAATGCCCGACCCCGAGCCGATATAGTCGCAAATGCCCCACTCCCGAGATCTCAAATTATGCAAATGCCCCACCATGTGCCGGAGAGGTTTATATGCACCGCTGGAATTGACTGCTACATTATTTGGCTAGCACTTCGTTTACTTTTAAGAAGCGTTAAGTGAAAATACGGTGCTAAACTTCACAGGCTTATTAAGACGACTCGTTCTTCCAAGAATGTTTGCGTTGCCGAACGCACACCCGTGTTGAACACGGAACAGACTCGAAGCCATCTCTTGCATACTATTAAATACTTCTTGGAATTTAGGAATTAAATCGCAGATGTTATTACCCGGGGTATTACCCTCAACACTTACAACTGTCACAATGACTAGAGACAAGAATAATTCCCCATCGAGTCATTGAAAGTGTTATCTTGCAAGTTTTATTGAATATATGAACATGAACTTATAGGAATCAGGGACTTTCCCGGGGGGACTTTTCCATACAAATTCTTGAATTTTAATCATTCAATTTAATTCGGCACGTAACTGACGTAACGACTGACCTTAATTGATGGCAAAGGGTGCATTTGTTTAAAGTGCCCCTACGATCAAATTTTGACTTATCATTTTTTTCTCACATTCATAAAGTAGAGTTGCTATATTATTACCAGTTCAAACCGTTTTTCGATACAACGACGGGAAGTCTTATTTTTTGGACTCCGAATCTAGAATTTTACGTCCGCCATTATGCGAACCCGTTCCTGTGGGCAAGGAATGCCTAGTCATTTTTTAGCGTACGTGACGTCATACACTTAAGGTTATCGTATACCTTCGGGGTACTGTTCCGGATAAAATTAAGTAGCGTCTCGAATATTCGTCGTATTTAGATAAATTATACCTCATTTTAAAGCTTATAAAATTGGCTACAACGATATACCTAAGGTTTGTAATTTTGATAAAAGTGCGATTTTTAAATAGACTTCTTTTCCGAACAAGCGAGTTGGTTTCCAAGGGCTCCAACTCCACGGCAATTTAATGAATTTAAGATCTGTTTGCTTTTCTGGACTCCCACAGACCTTGTTTACGAAACTCTGTCGGCGATTGTGGAAATTCGAAGCCGTTCTGAAGATATTTCGGTCTTCGTGAAACTGCTAACGCGCAATCCAAGTACTGGATGCGGGGATCGTTCTCAGCGCCTCTCTTTTAAAAATTTAAAAAATCGCCGACATAATTTTTTAGCTGATATAATTGCGAACAATCTGTGAAAATTTGAAGTAATTCACACAGATTCGCGTCGAGTTGGAGCTTTTTTCAAACTATGTTTAGAACGAAAATAGAAAGTCAAGAAAACGCTCTGAAAAGTTTTAGCGGGCCGGCGTAATTTCTCCGCTGAATTCTCCCTGTAGCCCGGATCCAGTAACAGCACAACCTGAAAGCCGAACCATGGAAAATACCCTGGGAAAAAATTACCCCAAGAAGATAAGAAACATCTGCTAGCTAGCACTACTTACTAGCAGGCCACTTCGCGATCCCAAGCGATTTTAGCGACTATTCGTCCAGCTTTCAACTCGGTCGTCAGTGGCTCTATTTCCTCTAAATCATCTACATCCGGCAATAAATTTAAACAGAAAGACACATTACTATGTTCTGAAGAATCTGATGCAGATTTTAGGTCGTTATTTACTAAACCACAGCAAAATTCGCAGTGTCAGTTTGTAGCCAATATAAGAAGAAATGTATGGGTTCGAAGCAACTTGAGAACGATGCGTTAAGTGTATGACGTCACATACGCTAAAAAATGCATTCCTCGCCCACGGGAACGGATTCGCGTAATGGCGGACGTGATTTTGACGGTAAACTCTCTTTAAAATGTGTGGTCTAATTGGCCCCTTTGCAAACTTTTTTCACTGATTTGGATATTTCTGCCACTGTTTGTTCTTATGGAATACAAAAAAGTGGCAAAAGAAATGGTCAAATTTCGGTAAATCGTATTTGATTGGGAATAGTACATTCGGTCATTATTGCCAGCTGAGTGTTACGTTAAGGCCTGGTTCAGAGACCAAATTTCGGGTAAAAACTGTTTTCCTTATTTCAGTACAGCCGATTACGGTATTGAAGTCCACCACATTTCCTACGGTATTAAACATAGATATCGTCATTCGTGACCAAACGGTTACGTTTGCGCGCAATAAAACGTGTAATGTCAAGGCCTGGTTCAGCTAGGAATCAAATCTCGGGTAACAACTGTTTTTCTTATGCACAGCGGCGAGTATGGTAAGTCCACCACATTTCGTAATGTAGTCAACTTTTCTAAATGGGAAAAGGGCTCTAACCTTAACCATATTCAACTAATATTATCCTTAATTTATGTTAACTAACTCGTAACCGCATTTTCGTGGTCTAAGTCATGTGGCTTGAGATTTAAAGTGCCACTAACCCCTTTTGCAATTTTTATACATACAAATCTTTGAAAGGTTTTGAATACTTCTGTGAAGAAATTTTTGGCTTACAGAGAATACTCTATGTTCTATGCGTGTTTGAAATGGTGAAAATTTGACCTTTCCTGACCCATGACCGCGTAAGAAAAAGACCGGGTCGATTCTTGATCTTACGTCATCTAATTCATTCGACTTTGCAATAATTTGAATAAATATTTAGCATTTTGTCTAAAATAACTGTTTTCTTTACTAACAACTCACAGACTGTGTATATTCTCTATATATCGATGTTGCTGTGATAGAAAGGCGCCATGGAGAATAATGCATTAATGAGGTGACGTAAGATCAAGAATCGACCCAGTCTTTTTCTTACGCGGTCATGGGTCAGGAAAGGTCAAATTTTCACCATGTCAAACACGCATAGAACATAGAGTATTCTCTGTAAGCCAAAAATGTCTTCGCAGAAGTACTCAAAACCTTTCAAATATTTATATGTATAAAAATTGCAAAATGGGTTAGGTGCACTTTAAGAGTACGCCACTGTTACCGTGAAGTTTGATTGCGAATACCCTGCGAGCAGAGGTTTCTCATCTCTTTGCCTTTCCTGTAGCCTGTGTACAGCCGTCCGTCTCCCCTCAAAACTCGGGAACGGACGTCTGTGCTACACTGTCGTTAATCGTGTTCCGGCATAATTTTGCATAAATTACACCTCGATTGCCATTGGCCGAGAAACACTAGACGGTACAAATTGTAGATTTCAGATTGTTCATTTCCTATTGTTACAGTGTAACGGCAATGCAAGAGACAAAGAGGGAGGACGCGCTGGGAAGCGGGGGAAATAAAATAAATTCCCTTCTTCGATAGCCTATACACAGACCTCCGTAATCCCTTCAAAGAAAGGGATTTGGAGATCTTTCTTTCCTCGAGGAAGTGGAAGATTGGATGATTTCGAGAGTTTGAGAACCACGTGAACCGGCTCGAGGTTTGAGAAGTCGCGCTCGTAGCAACTCGCCTGACCGCCGAGGCTATTGGTATTGCTTCTGGTTGATCGTCACCCACAGCCATTCGCTTTGTAAAAAGAGCTCTTGAACATGGACATTCTTTTCGTTTTGAAGAACTAGACGATATCTGAAGAAGAATTTCGTTTGTTCCCTGCAAATTCTTTCAAACTTCCTAGGCACTTTCTGCATTTATGTTGAGGCCGACTTTTCACTTGAAATTCGAGAGAAATAATGTCTTCCCAGACTTGAAATGCAGCACTGAGTTCCATGAACGATATTCTTATCATTTTTTTCTCGATATTAACCGAGCACAGGACACAAAATGACATAGCAATTCGTCTTAATACAATTCCAAACCAGAGTGAATCGAGCTCGGATTTTCCAACGGAGCCAAAACTAAGGTCAACATAACCGCTAAGCCAATCTGCACCCGCTATGAGGCACTAGCCAATCAGCAACTGGTTACAACATTCCTGTAACTATCCACGTGACCTAGAACACGATTAACTCATCCGTAGTACAGACCTCCTTTTCCTTCCTTTGAAGGGATTACGGAGGTCTGTGTACAGGCTACCTTTCCAGTCGCCGAAAGAAACCTCTGCCACGGAACGATTGCTTTTCGCGTTGAGCATGCGCCACGGTATCTGGATTGCCATTGGCCGAAAATAAAACGAGACGGTAAACATTGTAGATTCATTGTATGTAGATTTCAAATTGTCCATTTCCTATTGTTATAAACGGCAGTGGAGAAAATAAAATTAAAGTCCTCCTTCGAAGGTATAAATCAAAGCGCCTTTCTTTAGGATAAATTAAGGTAGATTTATTTAACGGTAATTTCAAGGTCTTCTGTGTAGTTCAGTAAAGTAAGAAGAAGGCAAAGCCGGAGTTTGAAGCCCGTTCGTATCAATCGTCGGCAAACAACAAACGTGTGACGACATAAATAACGGCTGCAAAGGATACTGTGGGCTCTTGCAAAACCAGCGAAGAGCGCCAAAAAGTCATGCCCGAGTGATATCAAACAGGTAAAACCGGTTTGGTAACTGGTTTATCACGTGGTTTACCTCCAAGATTTTGGAGGTTTCAAGTGCGCATGTTCAACGGGAAAAGCAATCGTTTCGCGGCAGAGGTTTCTTTCGGCGACAGGAAAGGCAAAGAGATGAGAAACCTCTGCTCGCAGGGTAGATTGCGAAAGCTTCGCTTTCATGATTTTCTAGGTTTTAAATGGGCCAATGTCATTGCAGCCTGCTTTGCAGACGTATTTTTCACTCTCATAAATTCGAAAAAAAAAATATGTCTGCTTACCCGAGCGCTTAATTAGTTTCCAATATGCACACCTCATTGTGTTTTGGACCAATCAGATTTTACCTTCCATATCCCGGAAAGTGACGTAATGTTACATTTAAAAGGAATTCAGACAAAACAGTTGCCATTGACCAATCATAGGAGAGTGTTCACTGGCGCGCCAATTCACTAAAATTCTAACAATGGCTTTGATTCTGTTGATTGGGAAGAAAAATAAAACAAACGTGCTGACATCATGCTTGCATAGTGGAAACTAATTAAGCGCTCTGGTAAGCAGACGTTACTTTTTCTTCGAATTTATGAGAGTGAAAAAATAAGTCTGCATAGCAGGCTAATGTCATTGCAACACTGCAATTAAAGATTTAAAAACTTTCAGACTTTCCAGTATAGATCGTTTGCATGTGACGTCATGAAAATTCTCACTCATGTGAGTAGAACAAGTACCACTAATGATAAATACGGCACTGCGTCTGCGTATGTTGTTTAGTTAGTTTGTGCATATGCTTATGTCGCTAGTGAAAATCAGGCTTTATTAATAATACTCAAAACAGCCTCAGATATGAATACAGGCCGTCCTCAAATAACTCTTATTCTGCTGATAATTCCAGCTATAACCACTCCCAATGTGATAAATGGTCCGCTTGCTGTGGTCTGTGTAGAAATGCCACCTGAAAAATATATCAAAGCACTTCTGTAACATAGAACGTATACTGGTTTCTGATTGGCTAAGCTACTTATCGCACGCGCGTTATGAGAATTTACGTGTTCATCAATTTCAAATATCTCCAGTTAGAAATAGATGAAGAACTGATAAAGAGCGTATATGCTTTTGAGATATGGTAAATCGTATACAACACGTATATACTGTGTACGATTTACCATATCTCAAAAGCATACGCTCTTTATCAGTTCTTCTATTTCTAACTGGAGATATTTGAAATTGATGAACACGTAAATTCTCATAACGCGCGTGTATGTTAAAGTCACTAGGGGCACACATTTCTGTTGGCAGTAGGGCGTTAACCCTGTATATTTGGAGAAGTAAATCTAGAAAATGCCTGAACAATAGCTTCTTTCGATATATGCTTCACTTGTGACGTATTATACTATGTATACTTCACTTGTTGCAATATAAGACCGATTAGAGACAAATTACAGCGATGCTGAAACCGGGGCCACTTTAATAGACTAACGAGAATCTGTCCAATCACACTAAGAGAAAATAATAAATACTGTTTTTACAACCAGGCAATTTCGAATGAAGAAGATCGCATGGATAGAGCGGTTTTCAGTTGAGTGTAGCAAAACCAAACGCAAATTACCCACAGCCAGCCAATCATAGGAGCGAGTAATCACAAGTAACTCATAAATGGCTTCCCTGTGAGCCAATGACAAACCAAAGCAAAACCAAAACCAATTTGCGTTTGGTTTTACTTTGGATTCTGATTGGCTGGTTTACTTTCTCAGCCAATAGGAGAGCTTAGTAAACGCAAAATCAAAACACTTCCGACACTCAATTGAAATCGGCCGCTCTATGCTAGGATTGGTACTTTGGAATACTTTACTTCCGCCTTGCAATCAGTAGTCGCCCTGTAAGTTGATTCTATTCTCAGAGAAAAGAATACATTTATGTTGTTTCCGAGCCTCATATTGAATCCTTTTTGCGTGACAAGTGAAGCATATCTCGAGAGAAGCGTGTTAGCAGTTCGGGAGGGGGACTCCCTTATGTGAGGGGTACATGGATGCTCGTCGTACCGTTTTGGGGTCAAAATCAGGAGTTTGGTACCACTTAGGGTATCCACGATCAAACACAGACATTTTTACGTAAAGCGCGGTACCTTTTAGGAATCGAGTGTCAATTTGTTGCTGTTAACAAGTGTCACCGAATGCTAGAGAATGACCGCGCTTTTGAAAACAACAAGAAAGAATGTGCTTGATGATACATGTTAATAGAAATAAAAGGCATCGAAAGTTTAAAATGTTGGCATGTTTCTATCGGTACCTTTTAGGGGTCAAATCGAAAATGTCCGACGAGCATCCCTACCCCTTTTATATGGGAGTTCCCCCCCCCCCCCCCCCCCGGGGTTAGCAGCCATGACCAGCTATTTCGGCTTCTTGGGGGGGGGGGGGGCTCGTCAGAATGGCAGGGGTGGCGAATGGTAAATCTAAGACTTTGCGAGACGCCGAGACTTGCGTTTTCAAAATTCGAGCCCGAACTTTAAAGCGATTTAAAAATCCGAGCCTTCGAAATCCGAGCCCCGAGCTCGTCCGTTTTTAAATTCCGAGCCCGAGACTGTTGCTATTGTAGTTATTATGACGAAACAGTACACTCAGTACCTTTCATCACGCCAGGTGAGGAATTCACCATTCAACCAATTAGGTTTCGTTCGCGTACCTTATAAAACACTACCCTGGATACCAGAGGCTCGAAATCGTCGTTCGAGCGAAGCGAGACCAGCTGAAATCGAGCCGCAGGCTTGATTTTATGGCGCGTATTTCTTGTCAAAATTCAATTCGACATGCGTTATCAAAGTTCAACATTCGTCATCATAGATTAGTCACCGATCGTTATTAAAGTTAGACATTCGTTGTTAGAGTTCGACATTCGTTATTAAAGTTCGACATTCGTTATTTAAGTCGAAATTAGAGTTCGACATTCGTTGTTAGAGTTCAACATTCGTTATTAAAGTTCGACATTCGTTATTGAAGTCGATATTAATATAGTTCGACATTCGTTGTTAGAGTTCGACATTCGTTATTAAAGTTCGGCATTCGTTATTAGAGTTCGAAGTTCGTTATTAGAGTTCGACATTCGTTATTCAATGAGACTGGGTCAGACCGCGCGAAATTTGGCAGAGCGAGGAAACTGGGAAATGTGCTTAACACGCATGCGCAAACTTCAATATTCATTCACTTCCTTTCTTGTCTACCATTTGTACGTGTGCATCATGTCATTTCAAGTGTTTTTAAACTGGCTATGGTGATATTTCATTTTGGCCCTTTCTTTTTTGAAGCCCCAACAAGCTCCCCCCCCCCCCCTTCCCAAACAAAATGATAGGCACAACATAACATTTGTTTTCCATTTCTCAGATGTATATTGAAAAGAATACAACTTCAAACACCACCATAGTACTATACCCACCCTAAATAAATAATGAATCATCCCTCCCTTCCCCTACATAAATTTTGAACCCTCTGTGAGCTTCAAATCAACGTCCAACGCTCCATCTTGTACATTGAGCGTTATTTTTTCGCCCAAACCTGCATTTTTGAGATAAAAATACTCCGCGAAGCTAGGTAGACAGCACACATCTCTCTTAGACAAACACACGAAACTTGTAGTCCAGGTGGATACACGTTTCACTTTAGTCTTTCTAGAACCCCCATGGCTAAATGGGTGGCACCGAGCCCTTGATCGTGTATTAAATCCAATCAAACGCTGATGCTCCTCCTGTACAGATGCCACCGGTCGTTGCGGTTTCCAGGCTGAGCCGGCAGAGGTCGAGGGCATTGCTGTTGGCGTTGCAGAAGCCGGAGTAGAAGTGGAAGCCCTAGTAGAAGTTGCCGATATCCCTGGCGATATTGACGACGAAGGAGTACTAGTAGTTGCACTTGTGCTTTGCAGCTCGCACACTACTTCCTCGAGCAGGCTCTTACATTTTTCTAGCGTTGACATGATGCACACGTACAAATGGTAGACAAGAAAGGAAGTGAAGGAATATTGAAGTTTGCGCATGCGTCTTAAGCACATTTCCCAGTTTCCTCGCTCTGCCAAATTTTGCGCGGTCGGACCCAGTCTCATTGAATAACGAATGTCGAACTCTAATAACGAACTTCGAACTCTAATAACGAATGTCAAACTTTAATAACGAATGTCAAACTCTAACAACAAATGTCGAACTCTAATATCGACTTAAATAACGAATGTCGAACTTTAATAACGAATGTCGAACTCTAACAACGAATGTCGAACTCTAATATCGACTTAAATAACGAATGTCGAACTTCAATAACGAATGTCGAACTCTAACAACGAATGTCGAACTCTAACAACGAATGTCTAACTTTAAGAACGATCGGTGAATAAACTATAATGACGAATGTTGAACTTTGATAACGCATGTGAAATTGAATTTTGACAAGAAATACGCGCCGTATTATTTCAGCACGAGTCGCGAAGCGACGAGCCTCTGGCCTCCCGAGTAGAGATTTTCGTTTCTTCCAGTACAGAATCTGTACCTCGTCCCCGTTTGGTTGATTGAGTCGTGGCCATGGAAACTGAGGCATTCGGATCTAACGAACATTTTCATTGGCTCCATTTTGAGATCGTGTTACAAACCGGTTCACGAGTCTTGACAGATTATAGTGCTGTACAATTTGAGTTAGCCTCAAATTCAGTAGAAATTCAAAGATAGTAGAAATTCAAAGATATTTGTTCATGTTCTTGAAGCGGCGTGATGTCTTCTCAATACGGCCCACTGGCTCCCAACTCATACCCGGCTGGCATTTGTTTCAGTTCCTTCACGTTCGATTATCCAAAACGAGTAATTGTACTGGTGGTTTGCCCTCTATATGCCCTGATTGATTCCCACATAACAGAGCTAGAACAACGAGCTCGAGGAATCAATGCTCGATCCTTCGAACTCTAGAGATCCAAACATCAAAGTCAACGAAGTAAATCGAGGAGAATTTTCCTTTATCTTCGCAAGTCGAGAGTCGACAATGGCCTGTTTATGTTTTGAATCATACGTACATGGAAGTGACATATGCAAATTAACCTGTGAGTTGAAACCGGTTTGTAAACATAAAAGCGAGGCTATGGGCATGAGATTGAGGTTGGCTATTCGAGCGGCCAGAGGTGCTCAACACAAAACTCCTTCGGGAATCAAAACTCCTTCGATCGCGGCGCATTACAGTATATCCGTACCTGAGCACCTCTGGAACCAGGGTAATAAAACACAATAAAAGCCAATAAAAAGAGTAAAAAGGCGCGACTCAGAGACCCTCTCCAAAAAAAATTCGAGACTCCGAGACCCTCTCCAAAAACATCCGTTCAAAGTAAAGAAAAATCGACACTCCAAGCCGAATTAACCTATAAAATGCGAGATTTCGAGACTTTAACGACTTTTTGCAAGACTTTCCGTTTTTCTTTACACCTAACTTGTGAACTACATATTTGAGGTTAAAAACTTATTCCTAGAGGAGAAATAACAAGTACTTTTCTACTTGCCCAGCCTGGGAAACCAGCCGACTCTTATCGCTCCCCACTCGCGAAAGAGACGTCTGGGCAGCGAGGCAGAAAATTCCATACTGTTGACGTAACAGATAGCCGTTTCACGATGCATAAATTAGTTGCAATTCTCAGAAGCCGAATACGAACAACAAGAGTTATTTTCAAGGAATGTAACTACCGAGGCTGCTCGTTGTTTGGCAGTGGATCACCGTCATCAACAACCATGAAATTCAAGCCTATTTAGCGTGTGTCGGTAGCTCGTTTGCTTCGTTCTTTCAGCGGCTCGGCCCGGTCAAGGTCGGTCAAGCGAATTTGTCCTACGACTGTCAAAACATAATAATTGTTTATAATTTCAAAACCTACACACAGCACAGCAGGCCACTTTTCAAGCCAGCTCTTTTACCAGGTCAGTACGTAGCCGAAGAGGTTAGCTTCAGAATGCAGCGGTTATGTTCAAGGTATACTACCGAGGCTGTCCGTTTTGGGTGCACGGCCATCACGTTCGTGATTCATAGCGCACTTACATGTAATGTTTATTCATAGCCCAGATTCGCTGTCTGAACGATTTATCCGGCAACAACAACTCATCCAGTGTTCTGTGATAGCTCAGTGTGTGTAGGTTTACTGATATGAAATTATAAACAACTAAGACAGTACCTTTTTGATCACTTACTTGTAAATGTTTTGACAGTACAACCACAGGCAGCCCAGACTCGACATATATTTCCCGCTTTTTGGGTTTACCTGTGGTACATTTCATAAGCGATCTCGGAAGAGTTTATATAATTGCTCCTTGTGAATTCTCTTTTCCGATTCCTACGAAATAAATCTTCAATAATAAAATATTGATACTTAATGAAGTTGCGTGAGTGGTTTTGGGGTGATTTGGGGACTTCTAAAGCAGTTTATTAGGCCTCGAGGTTTTGACCGTTGGCCGCGTGTCTACCTCAAAGACACAAATATACACAAGGTATGCAGCTTCGAGGCGCTTTTCATCGATGTGACCTCACTCGACGCCGAAATTCGACAAGAAATTCAAATCGATTTCGCCTCTGCTTTCGGCACACAAATCTAGAGATGTATAAGCACTTGTCATCCACGTTTCAAGCCAAACGACGTGAAAACGGCCTGGAAAATAAATTCCGAATTCAAAATATTTCTCTCGGTATACGATCTGCAGATTGATTGGTCCACAAATCAGCGGTAATAATAATAATAATAATATATAGAGCATTACACTAAGTCTCAATGATTTACAATAATGAAAACTACACTTAAATATATTAAAAAGCTAACCAATATACAATATGTTATAAAATAAGAAAATATTCACGAAAAAGGTGGGTCTTGAGAGAGGACTTAAATAAACTAAGAGTATCTGCACATCTAATGTGTGATGGCAGGGAGTTCCAGAGTTTGGGAGCAGCAACTGAAAAAGATCTATCACCATAGGACTTAGTGTTCGATGTTGGTACTGTGAGAAGGTTTTGTGAAGCAGATCTGAGAGAACGTCGAGGTTGGTATACGATTAAGAGTTCTGATATATATGCAGGAGCTTGATTGTGAAGAGCCTTATATGTGAGTAGTAAAGTTTTAAAGTCAATCCTAGCTCGTACAGGTAGCCAATGAAGGCTCTGCAGAACAGGAGTTATGTGATCATTCTTCTTTACACCTAAGATTAGCCTTGCAGCAGCATTTTGAACTCGTTGAAGCTTGTCAATTTGCGTGTCTGGTAGTCCAAAGAGAAGGCTATTACAGGAGTCTAGCTTGGATGTGATGAATGCGTGCACAAGCCTTTCACAGTTTTCTTGGTTGAGATGTTTTCGTATTCTGCCAATGTTCCTAATAGAGAAGAAGGCTGACTTACAAATGTTATTTACGTGATTCGTCATCTGTAGATGACAATCCACCGCAACGCCAAGGTTGCGTGCAACTGGCTTCGGAAGGATGATTGACCCATCAACATTGATTCCAGGCATAGGATCACGATGAGAGAACCGTGATGAAACATGAATGACTTCGGTCTTGTCTGGATTACACGAAAGTCCGTTGGTAGTACACCAAATAAGCATGTCCTTGACACACAACTCTAGCTTCGTCAGCACGGAGGAACGATCTTGATGGGAACCGATGGATATGTAAAGCTGCGTGTCGTCTGCATACATCATGCAATCTAGGTGATGGGCTAAAATCACATCTTCCAGAGGAGCAAAGAATAACGAAAAAAGAAGAGGGCCCAAGACGGACCCTTGAGGGACACCATACTGTAGTTCCTTATCAGACGAAGCAACATCCCTAATTCGGACTGAGTGAGAACGATTCAGGAGATAGGAGTGAAACCATTTCAGGGCTGTGCCACATATTCCATACCGATGGTGGATTCTTTCCAGTAACAGCATATGGTCAATAGTGTCAAATGCAGATGACAGGTCCAACAGGACCAGTACTACTTCCTGATGGTTGTCAACTGCACGTAGCATGTCATTAAATACCCGCAAAAGCGCAGTCTCAGTACTGTAGAAGCATCTGTAGACATCGCAGGCGGTGCTTTCAAGTGCAGTTGCCATGCCCATGCCTCTTGAAAGCACCGCCTGCGATGTCTACCGCTGATTTGTGGACCGATCAATCTGCAGATCGTATACCGAGAGAAATATTTTGAATTCGGAATTTATTTTCCAGGCCGTTTTCACGTCGTTTGGCTTGAAACGTGGATGACAAGTGCTTACACATCTCTAGATTTGTGTGCCGAAAGCAGAGGCGAAATCAATTTGAATTTCTTGTCGAATTTCGGCGGCGAGTGAGGTCACATCGATGAAAAGCGCCTCGAAGCTGCATACCTTGTGTATATTTGTGTCTGACTGGTAGACACGCGGCCAACCGTCAAAACCTCGAGGCCTAATAAACTGCTTTAGAAGTCCCCAAATCACCCCAAAACCACTCACACAACTTCATTAAGTATCAATCTTTTATTATTGAAAATTTATTTCGTAGGAATCGGAAAAGAGAATTCACAATGAGCAATTATATAAACTCTTCCGAGATCGCTTTTGAAATATACCACAGGTAACCCAAAAAGCGGGAAATATATGTCGAGTCTGGACTGCCTGTGGTACAACATTTCGCTTTACTAGCCGTGCACCGACACACGCTAAATAGGCTTGAATTTCATGGTTGTTCATGACGGTGATCCACTGCCAAGCAAACGGCAGCCTCGGTAGTTATATTCCTTGAAAATAACTCTGTTGTTCGCATTCGGCTTCTTACCCTGCGAACAGAGGTTTCTCATCTCTTTGCCTTTCCTGTCGCCGAAAGAAACCTCTGCCACGAAACGATTGCTTTTCCCGTTGAACATGCGCACTTGCAACCTCCAAAATCTTGGAGGTAAACCACGTGATAAACCAGTTACCAAACCGGTTTTACCTGTTTAATATCACTCGGGCATGACTTTTTAATAATAATAATAATAATAATAATAACAACTTTATTTAACGAGGGTAGCACGTGACAGTTAACACTGATGAACTAGTGGCCCTCAATTTAAATTACAATAAATTACAATAAGTTAAATAAACTACAATAAAACTACTTAAAACTATTTACAATTCATATCTAAGTTAAAAAGATAAGGAAATTTAAAAGCTTAATATATAATTATTTACAAGTCAAGTTCAATACGATAAAATCTAGTAAAATATGACATAAATTTATGACAATAAATATCGTTTTAAAGCGGATTTGAAAGAGCCAATGGTGTCTTTTTTTCTTATGTTAACAGGTATGCTATTCCATAATTTGATGCCCATGATTTGAAACGTTTTACCACCCTCGGACTCTCTATTATATCGAGGGCATACAAAGTTATGACTGCCGTGTCTGCTTGCTCTGCTGTGTATATCTATGTTTCTAGTAAACAGTTGTGTAATATAACTAGGCGAGTCGCCAGTAATACGCCTATATATTAAGGAACACTTTTGTATTGTTATTTCATCCTTTAGTGGCAACCATTTAAGTCGATTAAAAAGACTACCTTATTATAGGAAATTAACAATGCACTTTATTAACGCGATTTTACAAAATTCGCGTTAATTTAATGTATCTTAATTAATGTCGATGTAAATTTAATGCACGCTATTTTACAACATTGTTATTTTAAAGCACCTTTATTTCATTTCAAAACCTTATTAGTTCATGACTCCTCTATTGGCTCTTCAGAGTCACTATTGCGGTTTGGTTTCCGTCAATCAAACGAGTGAGCAGCTCTTGGTGATTTCACCGTGAGGCTTTGAAAGATCTTTTGAATTGATAGGGTCTAGTTAGGCTTCAAACCCAAATTTTCGGCTTTAAAAAAAACTTAGAAACATCCGTGCACTTGTCTTGGAAGGTTTTATTGACGGAAGCCAAAACGCAGTTTGGCGTTCAGAAATGTAAAGTGCGAGTTTGCAGAATTATGAAAATCGCAGTAAATAAAGCAAGATGCTTATCGAAAAATTCGCGTTAATTTAATGCATGTAAACCTAACTTTTGAAAAATTCGCGTTAATTTAGTGTAACGTAAATTTTCTTCGCGTTGTCAACGTGCATTGTTAATTTCCTATAATAAGGTAGCGCTCCTTTCCTTGAAGTCTGCATCTAGTATTACACGAGCAGCGCGTTTTTGGAGTTTATAAACACGATCTATATTCTCACAGGATGTTGAGCTCCAAACACAAGATCCATATAACATTATCGGCTTGATCATTGCATTATAGTATAATTTACGTTCTTCAATAGGCAAGTTACGCTTAATCATTTGGTGATCTTCGCTGGTTTTGCAAGAGCCCACAGTATCCTTCGCAGCCGTTATTTATGTCGTCACGTGTTTGTTGTTTGCCGATGATTGATACGAACGGGCTTCAAACTCCGGCTTTGTCTTCTTCTTACTTTACTAAACTGCACAGAAGACCTTGAAATTACTGTTCAATAAATCTACCTTAATTTATCCTAAAGAAAGCTTTGATTTATACCTTCGAAGGAGGACATTAATTTTATTTTCTCCACTGCCGTTTATAACAATAGGAAATGGACAATTTGAAATCTACATACAATGAATCTACAACGTTTACCGTCTCGGTTTTTTTTCGGCCAATGTCAATCCAGATACTGTGGCGCATGCTCAACGCGAAAAGCAATCGTTTCGTGACAGAGGTTTCTTTCGGCGACAGGAAAGGCAAGGAGATGAGAAACCTCTGCTCGCAGGGTATCGGCTTCTGAGAATTGCAACTAATTTATCAGTATCTGCTACGTCATCAGTATGGCATTTTCTGCCTCGCTGCCCAGACGTCTCTTTTGCGAGTGGGGAGCGATAAGAATCGGCTGGTTTCCCAGGCTACTACTTGTCTTGCTAGATTTGGAAACAAATACCTTCTACCGAGAGAACCGAAACCATGGGTTAAGATTTAACCAGGATTAGCACTAATCAGGCTTTGAACAACTTAACTGGGCCCAGGCCTAATAATAAGAATTCTTAACGATAATCATAGAAACAATAATTAATTAATTAATTAATCAATCAATCAATCAATCAATCAATTAATGTTTGGTATGTAGCCCATAGGCAGAGGAATAAAAACTAGCCTATCTTATGTAACTTCGTCCAACTAGATGAAATATTTCCATTATTACTCGCGCAAATGAAGTTCATGGGGAGGGGGGTGGGGGTTAAGCCGTTTTGAATTTTTGTTTTCGCTATCGTTTCTCTCCCTGAACATCAAGGTTGAGCAATGACATCGGAACTCACTGTAACTGCTGTGACCTTTGCAGAGCATGAATAAATACCTGGACTGTTTTAGGAATACCTATGTATGTTACACAATATATACATTTTTAGTCTACATTTATAATTAAGCATATAGATTCTATTTTATTCATATCTATTTTTAATATTTTTACTATACACTTTGATATTTTTAGCTATTTGGCCGGGTTGGTACATTAGATATGTTAGATTTATTTATGTTAGATATCATAGTGTCCCCAATTAGCTTGTCAAATTAGCTAAATAACTTAGACACTTAAATAAAGTTTATTATTATTATATTATTATTATAATAATGGCAACCAAACGAGGAGGAACCCCTGCAGTTTTCTATGGGTAACATTTTGGTGAAAACCCCATGTTTCCACGATGTTGCTTTCTACCCTTAAAAATCCATCGCCATTTTCGTTTTGGCCGCAAAGCATGCTGGGACAGTTTCATTTTCTATTTCCCAGTCCAGAACTGGATTGAATAAAGTTGTAAAATATACTTGTGAACCCTGAAGATGGTTGGCCGTGCCAACCGAAATATCGGTAGTAATTATATATATTTCCCAGTAACCGTACAATCAGCCTTTCATCTTGCCTTGAATAAAGTTGCAGCATTAAAATCATCGTTTGGGTCAGGCTTATCACGATGAGCACAACGCATTGATTGCAAATTTGGGGTAAGATCTGCCACCCTTGCAAAACCCAGGGGGTAGGGGTGGGGAGCATCATGCAGTTCCTATGAATAACCATACCCTCGCCCATTAGAAACGGATTTAGTGATGTGGCAGAATTAAAACCATGGTTTCTGTACTCGACGCGACGACTCGGCTGGGGCATGAATTGCGGCAGGCTGTCGGTTCGCGAGGTTGTGATGAAATTCAATGCGCTTGGTTGGAAAATAACAATCATTTCAAGAAAAACTATTTCGGCTAGACTTTTGGCCACTTATTTCCACGAGAAATGGCCCAAAATTCTATTTTAGCCTGACTAGGTGGAAAATAACCATATAGACCTATGATTAATACCATGTTTGATTATCGTTTGCGATATCTGCTAGTGTAGCCATTCGATCCCAGGTCTCAATCACGCTCGGCCAATATGGCGGCCGCTTCAATGATCCGTTTGCTGCGCGAAAAAACACCCTCCACCGCCTGCAAGCAGGCTACTACTAGTGTAATATACTAGATACAATAAAATTAATAATAACAGCGAATAAAGAACGCAACTGATTTTATGTGAAGTAGTTTTTGAGGTAGATTTCAAATCTTTATATCATTTTGATGAAAAGTTAAATCCACCGGGGAAGGAGGAGGAGGGGGGGGGGGGGGGGGGTATCCACTTGTAATAATAATAATAACGTTATTTACCGAGGGTTACATAGTTACCTATAAGCCTGATAATTTCAGATGCCCCTCAAAAGCAATACTTATGCAACATCCTAATTTAAATATATAAAAAATACAAAAAAATGCTAAAAATATAAATTGCTAAAAAAGGTCATTCTATAATTGTGTAAACATATATCAGTAAATATACTAAGAGTCGTGGAAGTTTATAATTTAAATCTAAAATTAGCTATCAAGAGCAAATCGTGGGTTCCCTCTTTAAATGTGATAAGATGTATAAAAGCTATGAAGCACATTTACTACTTTAAGATTGCCTACCATTGCAAGCATTCCCCTTGCATGTGGCTTGGGACTGGCAGCCATCGACAGAGCACTGGCAATACGTCCCGTTACCATGGTAACCCTCATTGCATACGCATTCATAGGATCCAGGAGTATTGATGCACATTGCACTAGTACTGCAATCATCAGTAACTTCTTCGCATTCGTCAACGTCTGTGCATTGGTCTCCTTGGTAACCGTTCTCGCAAGCGCATTTGAAGGAGCCAGGGGTGTTCTTACATAGTGCATGCGCGGTGCAGTTATGACTATATTGTCGACATTCGTCGATGTCTCTGCATCGTTTCCCGTCGCCTTGGAAACCGTAAAAACAAGAGCAGACGTATGAGCCATTAGTGTTGGCGCAGGCCGCATCCATATGGCAATCATGAGATCCCGTATTGCATTCATCAACATCACTGCATGTGACTCCATTGCCTGTGAAGCCTTGCCTACACTTGCATTTTATCGTATTTCTTTCTTTTATGCAGACAGCATTAGTATCGCAGACAAGATGTCTCGTCACGTGGCATTCATCAACTTCACAATATGTCCCGTTGCCAAAGAAACCAGCATCGCAAACACAAATGTACGAGCCGATCTTATTGGCGCACGTTGCGTTGGCATGGCAACGATGAATACCAGTCGCACATTCGTCGATATCATGGCAATATGTCCCATCGCCAGTGTATCCTTCGAGGCATTGACATTTATATGAGCCATCCGTGTTGACGCATCGGGATGGTCCGGAACAGTAATAGTGTCCTGAACATTCATCTATATCAACACACTTCCCTCCAGTCTTAGCATAGCCAGGGTAGCATTTACATTCGTACGAGCCCTTGGTGTTGTGGCAGCGGCTGTTGCTCGTACAGTTAGGCGTACATATCAAACATTCATTGATATCTGAAGGAAAAATTGGAATTAATTTTGGAGTTGTGTAGAACCTCTCGTTGGACCCCCTCAATTTGAATTAACGATATACGTTTCATTAATAAAGTGACGCAATTTTGCCGTCTAAATCAGTCCTTTTCGTGGTGAGCAAAGTAAAACATTACAACCAATCTGAGTAAAAAAGCTTAAGTACAGATACAATCAATCTGGCACCTGATGTTTTGACAAAAATATAAACAAGGATACCTATCATTTAACATGTTGGTTTTTCTGGACCGAATAACACCGAATAATTAAAACGTGGCAGAATCGAAAACCCTCGCCACGAAAGCAATGCTAACAAAATCAACATAAGTGTACGTTGTACAACCTTAGCGACAAGCAAATTAAGCGCTTACTTCCTATATCGTATCCAGCTCTGACCAAACTTAGCAATATAATTGTTCCCTTTGCGTGTGTATTTCATATTTTTCTGGGGAGGAAACATTTTATATGCTATTCCTGCATGGAATATTCAAGCCGTAGAAAGCAATAAGCTACACCACGTTTTTTTCTTACCAGCACAAGAATATCCATCTCCAGTATAGCCTGCCTGGCACCGACATTCGGATTCCTTGTCGTTACCATTTCCCTCAATACAAACTGCATTTAAACTACAGCGGACAGCCTTCCCATCATGGCCGTCGCAATTACTTCTTGACGAGTCTGTTGGCAGCAGGAGAGATCTGTTACATGAAGACTTCATATTGGCTTCAATAAAGCGAACTCTACGTTAAAAGAGTACGTTTTCTTAAAACTGAAAGCCGGTTTACACGCAAAGCCTAGTTTCCACCAGCGATTAATAAGCACAAGCAACATACGCAGATGCAGTAATGTATTGATCATAAGCGGCTATTGTTTTTATCTCACATCCCTTACTATACCAAGTACGGCTAATCATAAATAAGGCACTGCGTCTGCGTATGTTGCTTGTGAAGACCAGCCTTATTTTATACCTAGAGCAATTTAATTTCATAATAACCTCGCGAGCATGTTTCGCTTTAACAACAGAAAACGGAAACAATAGAAACTGACTAAGATCAATGCCGGTTAAGGTGTTTTGGCTTGTCTGCGGTACAACTCGGTTTAGAAAGAATGTACTTAAAGCTCATGTGATTTACTCGCGAAATCCGCTTTCGAAATGAAATGGTTAGTACGTATAGATCCATAGTTGTCACCATCGTGCTTGCTGACTTTGCAAAATTGCGCGCAAAAATTCCAGTATGAACAAGTTATTCTTGCTAAGCGCAACAAATTGCATCGCGCGAACACCCATTTTGTATGGTGTGTCAACCCCTCTCAAAACAGTTGCCGTCAATGTTGCAGCGTGTCTCCGTTCCCTGAGAGTTATATACCATAGTTCTGCGGATGATTAATGTCAGGGCTTTGTGCTTGTTAGAACTTTTATAATTGTTATTCACTTTGTTCGGTTGATGGTATTCCAACAGGCCAACCCAAGGTTGTTATTATACCATTACGATATCTACTTAAATTACCGATAGCACCGATACTATACTGAAGAGAGCACCTCAAAATCAGTCAAAATCCCAAATTTGATAGTTATATCTTCTATGGGATCAAAGGTACGGTCCCGCAAAGTGCATATTGTTGCACTCCCTCGTACAAACGTCTGTAAAAATAGCGCACTTTATTCGACTATATCTTGGCTTCTGTGGGAGATATAACTCTCAAATGTTGGATTTTGACTAATTTTGAGGTGCTCTTTACAGCAGTGTTGTTGCTGTCATTAATTTAAGCAGATATCGCAATGGCAGTGGTGACCTTGAATTGCATGGACTACTATTTGGTGCGTTAAATACCTCGTTCAGGATCGTAAACTTACCGTTCAGTCCTATGACGGAGTCTAAGTCTCCAGTACAGAATAACACCAACGCGACAATACCAAAAGATAAGACCAGAGCAAGCGCAACTATTGCAGCAATATCGAATCCTCTCCATGCACAGAAGCCACTGGGGGGTGGGACGCCGGTGGACTCTGAAAAATCAGAAAGTCTTTCATCGTTCTCGTTTGCGCCATCTGTCATCACAACTGTGGCAGTTGGACCCAGTAGTTTCTCTTCGGTCTCTTTTTCATTATATGGAGTAATATCAGTTTTATCCCGATGAGCGGCTTCCTCTTGTGACTCTCGGTTGCACGGAGTGTTTGGTAAAAGTGGAGCCGTTTGGTTCGATGGTCCCAGACTAGCGTCTTTATCATGTGGCTCTTCTTCTTCGTCAATCGTAGCATGGCCGCGCAGTCTCTGTTTGCGGGTTTGTTTCGTCTCTTGTTTGCCTGGAGCCGTTTCACTCGATGGCTCCGAATTGGCACCCTTATTACGTGGTTCTTTTTTTACATCAGTCGTAGCCGGTGTTTGTTTGGTCTTCTTTTTGTCGGGTGCGTGTAGTAAAAATGGAGACTTTTCTCTCGACGGCTCCAAATTAGCATCTTTACTGCGGGGTTCCTTTTTTACATCAGTCGTAGCCGGTGTTTGTTTAGAATTCTTTTTGTCTGGTGCGTTCAGTAAAACTGGAGTCTTTTCACTCGATAGCTCCAATTTAGCATATTTACTCTGTGGTTCCTTTTTTACATCAGTCATAGCCTGTGTTTGTTTGGTATTCTTTTTGTCTGGTGCGTTTAGTAAAACTGGAGTCTTTTCACTCGATGGCGCAAAATTGGCATCTTTACTGCGGGGTTCCTTTTTTACATCAGTCGTAGCCGGTGTTTGTTTAGCATTCTTTTTGTCTGGTGCGTTTAGTAAAACTGGAGTCTTTTCACTCGATGGCGCAAAATTGGCATCTTTACTCTGTGGTTCCTTTTTTACATCAGTCGTAGCCGGTGTTTGTTTGGCATTTTTTTTGTCTGGTGCGTTTAGTAAAATTGGAGTCTTTTCACTCGATGGCGCAAAATTGGCATCTTTACTCTGTGGTTCTTTTTGTACAACATGTGTTTGTTTGGTCTTCTTTTTTCCTGGAGTATCGACTACAAGTGGTGCGGTCTGTCTCGAGTGTCCCAAACGAGCACCGTCTTTATCACTAGGTTTATCTTCTTTAGCAGTCGAAACACGTCCATGCATATCTTGACTCTTTTCATTGCTTGTTGTGTTTGTTGGTAGTGGTGACGTCGCTTGGCTTGTTCGTCCCTGGTTAGCGTCCTTTTTACCTGGTATCTCTTTTATACTTGAAGTTGTCGCAGAGCCACGTTGCGCCTCTTTGAAGTCTTTATTGCTCTCGTTATCAGGCTTAGCTGTAGCTGTAGAGCCTAACAGTCCCTTCTTGATTTTCGTATCATCCTCGTTTTTCTTCATGATTCAAACTTGTCTCCGATTAGTGATGCTAAGTTAAAAGGAAATCAAAGTTACAAAGCGACTGTTTCTCACGTATTTTGACTAGGACACGGTTTATTTACGTTTCGAGCAAACTACTGATTTTTGCCAACATTCGTGAATAGACTGGATTGACAGTTTAAAAAAAAGCACTGTCCAATTGTCGTTAAACTGAGGCTAGCGAGATGGAATTAGGAATCTACCTGGTGGTTTAATAGCGGTTTCAGTTCCAAAAGGCTGTAAAGTGTAATTAAGGAAATTTAATTTGTAATTTTAAGTGTAATTTCAGCGTCATCTGCATGAGTTTTAAAAATAATTGCTCCATTTCATACTTTGGGAAACTCGCAAAAAAGTGTCACAATATTTTTTTTTACCTTGATAAATAAATCCCAGACTTACCTGTACGTCTGTCTGTAAATTAAACTTGACTGACGGTTCTTTTTGCACTATTTCAAATGGATAATAAGATATGAGAACTAAAACACCCAAATGAGAACCAAACAAATGTTATCGTACCTTCCGTGAAAAGCATTCGAGTATGTAGGATGAATCGGCGAAGGATAAAACTTGTCTAATTTGCAAATCTACGACGCCGCTATCAAGATAATATTGTAAAAGGGTGCGGCTGTGTGTTGCATTGTTGAATGTTACCCAGCTTTTTGATTGGCTAATGCTCTGGTTTTTTTAGGGTTTTGTAAACATCAGGTGCAATGCAATGTTGAGGTGAGCTCGTGTCGCTTATTTGATTATCTGTCCAAACAAGCATGAACCCTACTGGGAGTAATAGAAAACAAACCGGTCAAATTGACCGGTACCCACGTGAAGCTGATTAATTCCAAGCTGTAGTTTAATAGAAGATATTTTACAAAACCGCGTATTGGGCACCGCCAAAAAGGCCGCGTTTTGCGCGGAGTAAAACTGATGAATTTTAGCAAAGATTTCACGATATTTGAGTTGCTTTTTGAATGGTGAAAGTTAAGTTGGAGTGTTAATCCAAAGCAAAAATATAAAACAAAAACTTCTCTCGTCAGGGCTAGATACCAAATTTAAGGCGGTTCAATGGCTGACTAAATTTACAAAGAAAGCCAACTTAATTTGTGCCACACTGGCTAACACCAAACGGCTTAGTGAGTTTGTGACTGTCGAATATGTAGATGTGTATTTAAATTAATTATGTATTAGAGTTAATCACCCTGTAATTCAGTTAAAACTCCAAAAGGTGTGAATAAACAATATATTATTATTATTAATCCAAAGCGAGAAATGGGATTTAAATTAGTCTGCAGGGCTTATTATTAGCACTTTTTTTATATTACGCGACAATTAGACAAATCCCCCCTTAATTCGAATCGTTATTCTGCTACACTGATAAGCACCATTCTCTTATATCTCAATTCTCCATAACGCTAGTCACATTTAAATACTTAAGAGTTGATTTAAATTGAGGGTATACATTTTTTATTATCGAATTGGCTTACTATTTCCAGTAACTTAGAACATCTCCAATTAGTATGTTCATGGGCTGAAGTTTAAAAAAATCAGTACCTGTTAAAAAAAAATCGCTGCGCATCAAGAAAGGCTTTCTGGCGGATTACACAGAATTAAGCCGAAGTATACCAGACAAGTGAATAATGATTTTCGCGCGCTCTGATTGGCTACTCAAACTCGGAATATCCTGCATTAGTATATACCACACAAGTAAAAGTGCTTTTCGCGCGCTCTGATTGGCTACTCCCGAGGTGAATATCCTTTGCAATTCACTGCCGAGCGAAGCAGCGATCACCTCGCGCGAGTTTTTATCCATTTGACAGAAAATAAAATAACTGTTTGGTGCTGGCTATTCACTTGTGTGGTATATACTACAACAATTCTTCCCCTAAGTGTGGGTGGCTAGAGACATTACCTTAATTAATTGTCAACTATATAATTCACTGCTTTCCGTATCGCGCGCACTTGTTAACGGCTTTTTATTTGTTTAAACTAATTTGAGGCTGGCTATTTCGAGTTACTGACAGAGTTTTTTTAATTAAATTGCTTTGATCATCTTCCCCTTTCAGTTTTATCAGCTCATTTGCAAGTGTATTGCATGGCTGCTCAGCGTGCTTGAATTTCGTACAATGCACGCTCGATCATTTCTCTTTGCGTATAGATAGAGTTTTACATTACAGGGCCGGCGGAAGCATTTTGGAAGTGGGGTGGCCGAGCTAAAATTACGTCAGCTAAAATTTCAAACTTGGCCGAAAAAGTGGGGCGGCCGCGGCCGCCCCAGACGCCCCTGTTCCGCCGGCCTTGCATTATAAAAGACATTTTCAAAGTTTGACGAGCATTCAAGTCCTTTATTTAAAATATTGAATATTATAAAGCTAACTGATCTCATAACCTTCCATATTGCAGTTTTTATGTTCAAGTTTCACAATCAACTTCTACCCTCTGTTTTCAATACTTTTTTCACTTCAGTCAAAAGTGTCCACAGTTATAATACACGATCTTTAGCAAAACAGTCTTATTATCTTCCTAAAGCTAGAACCAATTACGGATTATTTAATATCAGATTTCAAGGACCAAAAGTTTGGAATTCAATTGAAGAACATATTAAGTCTTCCTCAATTCAACAGTTTAAGCAAAAACTAAAAAACGAATTTCTAAGCAAATATTAGCTTAGTTCAGACATTTTAAATATTAATAGCAACTACTGATTTTTAAGATAACAAGACTGGTTTCCTCCTCTCCCAAATATATGTATATATAATATTTATGGTATAATAGACTAAATAGGTAGAATTTTCTGTGTGTATCTGTGTGTGTTTTTTATTTCTCCGACCTAGTAATTTAATTCAGCCATGTAAACTGGCTCCCTGGCATTTTTAGCTTTCTAGTTATTTCAGGGTGCCAGTACTTTAAATATTCCAATTTCTTTTTTCTCTGTAAATACTATATGTAAGTAATAGGGTAAATAAAGTTGTTGTTGTCGTTGTTGGTTCGCCTATGTCATATAACAAAATATTGCACATTCGAGGTCTTGAAAAGCTGCTAAATACATTCGCGTTCCACTCGTGAATCCTCAGTTTTTGAAGACCTCGAGCGTGCACTATTTAACAAATAAAGAAGCCCTAGCCATGTTTTATACTATCATAAAACACGATGGGCATTTGAGAACATGAGAGAAATGTTAAAGCACAAGCCGAAGGCGCGTGCTTTCAACATTTCTCGAGTGTTCTCAAATGACCAGAGTGTTTTATGATAGTATAAAACATGGATTTAAGGCTTCTTTATCTGTTTTATAATATAGATTTACGCGCGCGATGAAATTTAATATTGTGAACCTGTGCTCGTTCATCGAGCGAGAATCTCCTAATACACGTGTTGTAATATCTGAATTGGTGATGAGAACCGACAGTGATGTTCTGAGCAGCAAAGCTACCGAAGTGAATAAAAAACTACGTGCTTTTTGCCGATCCCGGGACTGGCCACTCATCTCACACAACAACATTTCAAGTACATGCCTAAATTCAAAAGGGCTCCATCCTAATAAGAAAGGTATCTCAATTATGGCAACTAATTTTAATAACTACATTAAATCAACTTGATGTAAGTCTTTTAGTTTGATTGAGGAACCTTATACTTTTAATATTTATAATGACAATGAACCTAATAGTATGCAGACTCCATCCCCACCTTCCAGGCAATCTCACAGTCAAATTTCCACGGAATTCTCAAAACTAAAAGGTTTTAAAATGGCATTTTTAAACATAGCCAGTCTTCCTAAGCATATCGATGAACTTAGAATATTATTATCCAATCAAGATATACACATTCTCGCATTAAATGAGACAAGATTAGATTCTTCGATCTCTGACGGTGAGATGGAAATAAATGGCTACGAGATAGTACGAAATGATCGTAATAGGAGAGGTGGTGGCGTGAGTATTTACGTTAATAATTCAATAACTTTTAATGATAGAAGAGAGCTTGTCCCCAATGAAATTGAAGCTGTTTGTATTGAAGTATCAAATCGAAATAGTAGACCTTTCATAATCTCATCAATTTACAGGCCTCCCGATTCTCCTCCTGAATACCTTACTAAAATTGAAACTTTACTGATGAAAATTGATTGTGAGAACAAAGAAATGCACCTATTGGGTGATCTAAATTGTAACTTATTTCATCCCAGTCCCAGTGCTCATACAATTAAATTGAAAGGAATATGTGACTTATATCAACTCAACCAGCTTATAAGTGAACCTACTAGAGTTACATCAAATTCATCCTCTCTCATAGATCTTTTCATCACAAGTAGTCCAGAGAAAATAGTTAAAACCGGAGTTATGCATTTGGGTATTAGTGATCACAGCCTTATTTATGCAATACGTAAAATAACATAAATAGAGATAATGTTAGAGCAAGAAAAGTTATCCACTCTAGAAGTTTTCGGAAATTTAATCCAGCAAATTTCCGTAGTGATCTCGAAACTCAAAATTGGTCAATGTTAGAGAACTTGTCTGGAGATCCCGACAATATGTGGCGTAAATGGAGACAAATGTTCTTGACAGTCCTCGATCGCCACGCCCCGATCAAATCCAAAAGAGTTAGAGCAGCCAATCTTCCCTGGGTTACCAAAGATTTAAAAAGCCTCATGATTGAAAGAGATCGTTTGAAGCGGAAAGCAGTCATCGGTCAGCATGATTGTGAGTCTTGGACAGCATATAAATACTCACGAAACAAAGTAAATATAGCTATGCGTAAGGCTAAAAGTGATTATTATAATAATATATTAGAAAAACAAAAAGACGACCCCAAGGGCACATGGGGTACTCTAAATAATCTCATGGGCAACTGACTCAAAACACGATACTATAAATGAAATCAAAGTCAACGAAAAATCAGTTACCTGTCCTACGGAAATCGCCGAACATTTTAACAAATACTTCGTCGAAATCGGACCTAACCTAGCATCAACTATTGATCATGACCCTGACAATCGTAAAAACTTTGAGGAATTTATAGCAGATACACAAAGTGTATTTGAGTTCGAGGCAACATCGACGGTCAAAGTGCTTAGTGTCATTAAGGGCTTATGTGCTTCTAAGGCCACAGGCATAGACGAAATACCCGCCAAAATGATCAAGGAAGCTGCCCCAATTATAACCAGTTCTTTAACTCTACTCTTTAATGATATCATAAGGACAGGAATTTTTCCTAATGAATGGAAATTAGCAAGGGTAACACCCATTCACAAAACTGGTCCTAAAAATATTCTCGATAATTTCAGACCAATCTCTGTTCTTCCTGTTATTAGTAAACTTTTAGAAAAAATTATGTACGAACAACTCTACAACTACTTAATGATAAATAACCTACTTTCTGATAACCAATTCGGTTTTAGGAAATTCCATTCTACTGCAACAGCATTGCTAACATCTACAAATGAATGGCTAGTTAATATGGATCGTGGGTTACTTAATCTTGTAGTCTACATAGATCTCAAGAAAGCATTCGATACTATTGATCATAGCATCTTATTGAAAAAGCTTGAGCTCTATGGAGTAAAGGGTACTTCTCTAAAATTACTACAGTCATATATGACTAATCGCAAACAAATCACTATGGTGAATAATAAACAGTCAAATGAAAGAGAAGTCACCTGTGGAGTACCTCATAGTTCGATTCTTGGACCCCTCCTGTTCTTGATATACATTAACGACTTACCCAATTGTCTCGAACAGTCAACATCATGCTTATTTGCAGATGATACTAATTTAACTTTTAGTGGTAAATGCATCAACGAAATTGAGCATTCAGCTAATATAGATTTAGATAGTTTAAATAATTGGCTGGCAGCAAATAAATTAAGCCTCAATATGACTAAAACTGAATATATGTTGATTGCCTCTCGTCACAAACTTGACGCTTTAATCCAGTCTCCAAACATTCAAATCAAGAATAATAAAGTCAAACGAGTCGTTATTAGCAAAGTAGTGGGGATCCAAATTGACGACAAATTAAAATGGGATGAACATATTAAATTTATCTCAAAAAAGATTACTTCTAGTATTGGTGCCCTAAAGAGAGTAAGACCTTTCGTGCCCTTCGAGACCTTGCAAATTATATATAATTCACTTATACAATCTCATCTCGATTACTGTTGTGAGGTCTGGGACACGTTCGGGAAAACTTTGTCCGACAAACTTCAAGTTTTGCAAAATAGGGCAGCTAGGGTTATCTTAAGAGCTGATTATAATACAAGTTCTCAAAATGCACTAGAATTGCTAAATTGGGAAACTCTTATTGAGAGAAGAGTGAAACGTAAAGCAACCTTAATGTTCAAAATTATGAATAACCTCGCTCCAACCTCTCTTAAAGAAATGTTTACTACAGTAAACCAAACAACTCATTATAATCTTCGAAATTCCAATATGAAGCTTTTCATACCACGCCCTAATACTGAATACTTAAAAAAAAGTTTCAGTTATGACGGAACTAAGATATGGAATAACCTACCAAATGAAATTCAACAAAGTTCTTCCTTAGTGAGTTTTAAAAATAAATTGAAAGGTATTACTCTCCTCAACTAACTAGAGTCACTAATGATGCCTTAAAGTATTTTCTTAGATTATTATTATATATATATATATATATATATAGATAAATAAATGTTTCGATTAATTCTATCAAACAGTGCTCGATACAATGCTGTAGAGCAATAATACTAAGGATTCGGAGTATTTAAATTTTTGGTTGATTCATATTTCGCTCTACAATACTGTTTCGTGGGGACCAAAGTCCTCACTCGTCAGGAGTTACTTCGTGAAGTAACTCCTGACGAGTGAGGACTTTGGTCCCCACGAAACAGTATTGTAGAGCGAAATACGAATCAACCAAAAATTTAAATACTCCGAATCCTTAGTATATATATATATATATTTTAGATTATTCTTAGATTATTAATATTACTATACATTAGTACATAAATGTATATTGATTGTTAATATATGACCCCAGTAGATATATAGATATAGACATATTAGTTAGATGCTTAATATAGTACAGTTTAATATCTTTAATTACTTGTTATGAGAATTATTTGTATTTTTACTTAGTGTATTATACACGGCTTTCATGGAAATCAGTGTAAAATTGTTGAAATCTCCGTGTTTAAATAAAGTTGAATTGAATTGAAAGGAAACCGCCAGTTGAAAACTATATAACACGGCTAACCATGTTATATACTCTGATAAAACATGGCTTCTTAGCCAATCAGAGCGCGCGTACTATCGTATCTATATTATATTTTGTTATAGAACATGGAGAGCCATCTTTTATTACTCGGGCCAGGCCTTTGGCCGGCTCGAGTCAGAAATCGCAAGTGTTTATCTTTTTTTTCCGTGTCGAGGAATTTCGCCCCCAACCAATCAGATTGCGCCTACTTTGGAAGTTCTTTTCACCACCGTACCAATCAGATTGCACTGTGCTGGTCACGTGAACAGTGGACAACTTTCCAGGTTTTTCAAGATGGCGGCGAGTGGGAGTTTTGACTTAGCAAAACCTTTAAAGTGCCCCTACGATCAAATTTTGACATATCAATGTTTTTGCATATTCATAAAGTAGAGTTCATATATTATTACCAGTTCAAATTGTTTTTCGATACAACGACAGGAAGTCTTATTTTTTTAGCTCCGAATATTGAATCTACACGTCCGCCATTACTGGAAGCCGTGCCCTTTGTTCAGCTTTAAACAAAGGTTTATTCACCGGAAATGATGTCATACACTTAACGCTCGCCTGCAGAACACAACGCCTGGAGGCATATTTCTACTAAAAACGTCTTCACGTACATAAGAAGAAAGTTATATTTATCTTTGCGAGGTTGGCTACTTTTTTATACACGCTATTTCGCGCCACGAGGTTGACGTGTTAAGTGTATGACATCACTTCCGGTGAATAAACCTTTGTTTAAAGCTGAACAAAGGGCACGGCTTCCAGCAATGGCGGACAGGATTTTACCGGTAAACTTTCCTAAAATTTGTGGTTTAAGATGCCCATTTGGGAATATTTTTTACTATTTCGGATATTTCTAATACTGATTGACCTATAGACACTGAAAAAGTGGCAAATCGAAATGGTAAATTTTCGTCGTAGTGGCACTTTAATATCAACTGTTTTTTTGTGTAAACCAAAGGTTCCTTCAAGTGCAATACCAAGATTTTTGTCTTTTATAAAGCTGAGAGGTGTTTTACGGGCTTTGGACGGGAATTTATCACATATTATGCGACATGCTTAAACTGAACATGATAACCTTTATACCAATTGACTGTCGTTGTGTTGTTATTTATTGTTATTAACCTCTCGAAAGTGTAGTAGAAATGACCCGATTTCTCAGTTCTCTGACTGACAGGGCCCTTTTAAAAGAATTACAGTCGTTTCGTCCCCCATGCACATGTATTTAAATGTTTATAAATTCGGGAACGAAAATCCAGCATGCAGTGAGTGAGTATAAACTGAGTAAGTAATCCGAAATTAAGATTTTTTCAAACGAACGATAAATGACTCTTCCTCTGATGAGTGATGTGGAAATCGCATATTTATCTGTGGCGTGTTATTGTTGTTCTATTTCCCGGGTCTATTTACATCTGTCCTGTACCTCTTTGTATTTGATTATTATCTCTTGGTTTAGGCATTCTACAGTGTATTTAATGTTGTTTTTTTTAGAACTGACATAATGATATTATGGATAGAGTAGTGTATTTATCATTATTGCAAGTTTATAACATAACATAACATAACTAAATTTGGTCCAGAACTGAGAGTATACTTACACGCAAGTGGCACTCTTTCTTTCCCTTCCCCTTTCTTGGTACCATAATATATCCATGCAAGCAAGATCTTGTTTCAGTGTTTTCCATCTGAGCTGGTCCTGGCTTAAGATAACCTTAAGGTTACCTTAAGGACCTACCTTCTCACCATTGTATTTCTTATTATGCCTTATTACTCGTAAACATTTCCATCATGTTATGAGAAATTTAAATGTAATTGTTGTTGTTCCTCAGTTCTTGGCGTCAGCATCGTCACTTTCACTCGGTCATGATCAGGAGTACGAGTACTTTTACTAATTATTTGGGAATGAAAATTAATCTTGCTGCGACCCCTGAGTGAATGATATAAAAAGAGTGGACATTGCATGTTTATTTGTGGCCTGCCGTTATAAGTTTCAGTCGGCTTACTGTACTTTGCGAAACGAAACGAAACGAAACTGTACTTTGCGAAACTGTACTTTGCGAAACTGTACTTTGCGAAACGCGTATTTAAGCACTCCTGGGAACAGATGGAAACAATAATCTTAGTTTACACTTACTTTCACATATATAGCGCCGGGTAGACTTCTTTAGTTGCTCCTTTTTACGAACAAAACTCCTCTTTACAGTTCAGGTGATGAGGTCGGCCATATTGTCACGCTAACTGGAATAGTAACCGCGCAGACACGACAACGAGGCTGGCGTTGATATTTGTAACAATTTTTCCCCGATGAGAGGTTGGTAATGCTTGATAGCTCAGTCGGCAGAACTTGCTTGCGTGAACGACGGGTCGGGGTTCGAACCCCGGCGCTGAACGTTGTTTTTTTCTTTCCTTTTTTTCACTGGATAACGTTTTTTGTTGTCCTTTCCTCGTTCTGGTATTTTTATTCATAACGATATAAATAATAACTAAAAGAATCATAGCCTTTCAAAGCGATCGATCGAAAGACGTTCAGGTTGCTTCAACTCTTCTCTCAGCTTAAAGTTCAAACAGCTGCTTCAGTAGTGTTTGTTGACAAGTGGACGAGCCTAAACAGCAGGAAAGCACTGTGCCGCTTGCGGTTGTTCGAGCAGCTTTCACAATGACAACGAGTATTTATATACGGCATCTTAAAGAACTTTGCTCATACACACACTTTGTTTTTATGATTTTTTTCTTTCTAGCCATTTAACATTCCCGATATGACTAGTTTTTTTTGTAGTCTCTTCCCTTCGACCAGAACGATATGGCGATATTTACGCGTTGACCGGGCCCAGGTCCAAGTATTGTTTATAAAATAAATAAAATAATACATAGACGCTGCGCTCACTCGTGAGATATCCAATTGAACACTCGAAGACAAATTTCATATCTCCGCGCTCCATGTATTATTCTCTATGTATTTTATTGTGACAACAAGGTAAATTTCTCGGTTCGAAGTATGATATAATTTCTTATTATTATATCATACTCTTCCCCGGATCCTTCTTAGGGTCGCATCGTATTGTCCTGTTCTGGTGGAATTAATTAATTAACTTTACGAAACACGTATTTCAGCACTTCTGAGAACAGCTAAAAACAATATTCAACTTAGCGCCGGTAGGCTTGTGGGTGTGATTACTGCTTTTGTTTCTTTTTCTTGGTAAAAATACCAGAGCTAAATAAAATGATAAAGCCGGTAATAAAAAGAAAGTAAAATGGAAGCTGCTATCAGCGGACCATAACCGCAGGTAAACGACGATACCAACGTACGTTGAAAATATAAGCAAGGCAGTGCTTTTCACCCCCGTAAGAATGTCGTATTGTTAGCAAGAATAAAGAAGACACGATTTAGGATTACACCATATTTAATTGAGAGCTGATCGATAACCAAAATATTACTTTATCTTTATCGACCAATATCAGAGATAGTCAGGATTTCGAGTCAGGATCCGAGAACCATGGGGTTATCTAGTCAACGCGTAAATATCGCCATATCGTTCTGATCGAAGGGAAGAGACTACAAAAAAAAAACTAGTCATATCGGGAATGTTAAATGCCGGGCTAGGAAGAAAAAAATCATAAAAACAAAGTGTGTGTATGAGCAAAGTTCTTTAAGATGCCGTATATAAATACCCTATATAATTGATCTACTTAGTTTACATTGATATCTTTAAATTTTGGCACCTTTAACTTAGAGTTTGTATATATATCGTATGGTATTAGTATAGCTAGACTTGCTTACTTATTATTGTATATATGTAAATAGTTTGAACTAGAGTTCTCTTAGCCTCTATCCATATTGTTATGTACTAACAATATTACTATATACAGTCAACTCTCTCGTAAGCGGACACCCTCGGGAATTGAAAAACGTGTCCGTTAGTAGAGCTGTCCGCTTACGAGAATTATTCCCATAAGCGGACACCAAAGAAAAATAGGGTGGATGTCCGCTTACGGGAGAGTTAATTAGCGGGTGTTAATTATGTTTTATTGGGTAGACAAAAATAGCAACTGAAGATATAAAGCGAAACTCTTTACTGATGTCAAATGTTAAAACTCGAGAAAAAAAAGAAATATACTGTAGTATAACTCTTCTATATTTCATAAAAAGTTAAACGGGACTTATTGCTGCCGTCCATACATGCCAAGAGTCAATTATTATACATGGGGTATCCGCTTACGAGAGAGCGTAAACAAAAGAAAAATCCAATTTTCATTTTCAAAATTGTCCGCGTCCGCTTACGAGAGAGTGTCCGCTTACGGGAATGTGTAAATACAGAGTTTGACTGGGAGGTAAAACGGGGATTTGAAAAGGCGTCCGAAAGTAGAGCTGTCCGCTTACGAGAGTGTCGTTAGCGGAGAGTTGACTGTATATGTAAATAGTTGAAACTAGAGTTATCTTAGCTTCCATTCGTGTTATAATGTCATGCCCTAGCTTTATTGTCCTACTACAAATTTTATATTTTGTTACTATTAATTTGTCGAGCGCTTATATCATGAGCCCCTGGCTCGGGAGATTGGGCAACCACTTCCTGCGTTACCGACGGTAAATAATTATTATTATTATTATTATTATTGTGAAAGCTGCTCGAACAACCGCAAGCGGCACAGTGCTTTCCTGCTGTTTAGGCTCGTCCACTTGTCAACAAACACTACTGAAACAGCTGTTTGAACTTTAAGCTGAGAGAAGAGTTGAATCCACCTGAACGTTTTTTCGATCGATCGCTTTGAAAGGCTATGATTTTTTTAGTTATTATTTATTTCGTCATGAATAAAAATACCAGAACGAGGAAAGGACAACAAAAAATGTTATCCAGTTAAAAAAGGAAAGAAAAAAAGAATGTACAGCGCCGGGGTTCGAATCCCCGGCCCGTCGTTCACGCAAGCAAGTTCTGCCGACTGAGCCATCAAGCGCTACCAACCTTTTATCGGGGAAAAATTGTTACAAATATCAACGCCAGCCTCGTTGTCGTGTCTGCGCGGTTACTATTCCAGTTAGCGTGACAATATGGCCGACCTCATCACCTGAACTGTAAAGAGGAGTTTTGTTCGTAAAAAGGAGCAACTAAAGAAGTCTAACCGGCGCTATATATGTGAAAGTAAGTGTAAACTAAGATTATTGTTTCCATCTGTTCCCAGGAGTACTTAAATACGCGTTTCGCAAAGTACAGTTTCGCAAAGTACAGTTTCGCAAAGTACAGTTTCGCAAAGTACAGTTTCGTTTCGTTTCGTTTCGCAAAGTAAAGTAAGCCGTTTCAGTCTCCTTCAAGATGTAGAAAATGAGCACTAGCACAGTGGCAGCTCACTGATACTAGAAAATGGTGGTCTGTAGTTTACGACCTCAATCGAAAATATTGTATTGAGAATTTAGCCTGAATGTCAGCCGTCTCCACTGGTTTGTTAATAATTGAGAATTACAAATAGATGACTTTATTTCACATGTAGAATTACATTACCTAACTATTCACAATGAATAGCCACATTATGTGGAATTTGTTGTTCTAAATTGCTTGATTTCTCATAGTTGTACTGCACCTGATATAATTACAATGCATCAAATTTGAGTGACTCAATATCGTGCAGACTACTCAAATAACCATTGCACTTCAATCAACAACACCCATACCAAGTTTTTTTTGTAATTCTAACGACCCTCAAGGAACAATAATATTGAAAAGAAAGTAATATTAAACTGCAGAATTAAGGGAAATTGTGGCTGAAATGTACATGCACAGCATGTATGTATGTATGTGTGTGTTGTGTGTGTATTATGGCTCTATCATTTCCAACCCCCCACCCCCCCCCCCCCAGGCATACCCTAACCTAACCCCCCCCCCCCCCCCCCCCCCCCCCCCCCCCGGAATATGTGGGGCACTTGCACATTGACATTTGACAGACAAGAGCATCAGTAGAGAACCAATTCTCTGACTCTGGCTACTCTAGCACAAACCATGTTGACACAAAATTATGCTAGCACTCCATGCAGTACATGCTATAGATGGCCCGAGTTAAGGCCACTCAGGGCCTCTTGTTTGTTAAATAATACCCTCAACATTGATTGATTTTCAACAAATAAGTGTATTCAACAAAATAAACTAATACATTTACAACCATTTTAGCAAGAATGTGAAGTATAATAAAATTAGAAATATTACAAATAATACAGTATTAACTGTCTACATCTACTGTCTACATCTACTACCTTCACGTCTTCTCGGATAAGGACGTAAAATCGTAGGACTCCCGTCGGCCTCAAGTTTATCAGTCTCATCAGACTGTCACGAGTTACCGACGTTAACTAAAGTTGCTTTACTTTTGCTTTTACTTTACTGTACATTTATTATTTCGCGCCATGTTCAGCAACACAACCTAACTTAGAGCGTCCTAACATCTAAAATCAAAACATGTTGGATAACAATGGATGACAACCTCCTGTAAAAACTAGTGTTGGTCTGCATCGGCGAGAAAGATAAACACTGGTATACAATTAACTAAAAGTAATTAAGGTATTCTAACTGCCGCGGGGAGCGAGTAGCAGCTGACGTTTCGAACGCTAGCCCTTAGAGCGCTCTCAGCCAGATACTCTGATTTATACCAATGTCATGCAGATAACAGTCTCTCCGTTGTTCAAAGAGTGGACGGCTATCCAGTGTATAAGCCGGCATTAACCAAACTAACTTCTGTAACTTATTTGATCTACTGGATAGATATTTATTTGGTGGAAAGCATTATCCAGCCTTTCAACAACCAGACCCTGGATCGGCCAGTATAGACCAGTTCGCGGTTAATTCCAACATTTTGAAAGGGGTACAAACATGGCTCGAAATACAGTGTTTGTATGGGAATCTGATGCCAAATAATTTCCGTAAAATCGAATTTCTGGAATATTCACAGGCTGCAAACTTAAGATACCAGGTAAAAGATTAACTGGTCAAAATTTGAGGGATGTAGCTGTGCTGGGAAGCGTGCAATCGTGTTTTCAGTTTTCCATACTTTTGTCTGTAAAAACGAGTCAAAGTCCGCGGTAAAATTTACATACAAACACTATATTTCGCGCCATGTTTGCACCCCTTTCAAAATGTCAGAATTAACCGCGAACTGGACTATTGTGGACACGAATCCACGGTCGAATTGGAATTTAGGTTGGTTTTTGTAGAGGGGAGGAAAACTCTGGAGAACCAGTAGAAAAAACCTTCAGAGCAAGGGCGAGATACCAACAAACTCAATTCACATATGGAACCGTGAGTGAGACTTGATTCTGGGTCGCAGAGGCGAGAGGTGAAGCACGGTACCACTCATCCCATACGCGACTTTCATAATGGCCACCTCCTAATTTGCATAATCTGGAAGATCAATCTGAAGAGGGAAACCAATGCTACCACAGGAAAGATCGCATTAAAACTAGTAATTATTTTGAGTTTTAGAGCAATGTGGAGAATTGCTGTTGAGCTATGAGCATTTCTAATGCAGAAAAACATGAAAGCGAGGCTAGAAAGGCCTCCGTTGTTTTTCTCATACAAATATATCTAAGTTCAAATGGCTGTAACTTCTTTGCTTTTAAGCTACAGCACTAAACTTTCGCAATTTCACTAATGTCGACATGCTCTTTCACATGGCAATGGTCATTACTTCTATACATGTGGATATTAATAAAACTACCGAAACCGGAAATTACATTGATGAAAGTCGTGTATATATGCTACAAGCATGCAGGGTCATAAGACTGAACTACTACTCTGTACCATAACACCTTTAAGTTTTATTTTTCTGTACAAGTCAATATACTTGGCAATCTTAGAAGTCACTGGCAGTACGAAGTGGCGACAGAAGTTGACCCTGCTGTAATTCTGGTGACAGCTGCTTTGTAAGACACTAAGTTGATTCAGAAGCATCAGTACATAGTCATAACAGTTATGTCTTTCTTCATGGTACCTGGAAGTTATAAAATAAAAACACATTGAAAAATGTAATAAAACTATACGTGGTACAATAATGTACATGTACATGCATTCTGAAAATCTCACTTAAAAATGTAAGCCTTGTTAGGGTACAACTAAAGTCAAGTCCGATAGCCCTGGACTAGTGTGGATTTTCACGTCATGATGTGCCTCACCAGCCCAGGCATCTGTTTGTGCATCGAAACGCACATCTTTGAAACTTTGTCCTGTGTCTGTCTGTCTGAAAAAAGCAAATGCAAGGGTTCCTCACACTTCATGCTCATCCTAGGCGCTTCGCTTTGCACAGATAGCTTTGCTTCACACAAACAGATGCCTGGGGATGATACAGCATCATGCCAGTAGATCAATTTGACAATTAACTTGCAAAATGGATAAAGAGCCAATTAGAAAGTAGGCTTCTTAGTTGTTCTTTTTCTTCTAACCCTGCGAAGTTTATAACCAGGGCGGCTTACATGTATATCCTTATGTCCAGGGGGGAGGGGGGGGGGGGGGGGGGGGGGGGGGGGGGGAGTAGGATGAAAACTGTTCTGAAATTCATTAACATAGTACAGTTGTTCAAATTAAGTAGCTACAATTGCGGACATGAGTTGTTGGGACACTCCAGAAAAAACGCAATTTTTCAACCGTGCGGTCTTTTTCCTCCTCTTCCCCTCCCTCAATGTTGGGACTCAACAGGCCCAATCGTTCTACCCAACATTGGGAAGGAAGAGGAGAAAGTGTCTCAACACTCGTGTTCGCAATTGTATTTAATTGGAATGAATAGTATGCTGAGTAAGCACATTTTATGAAATAACTGCTGGGAACAGTTTGCCAGGATTTATTTACAGTATAAATCGTTTGTTTAAGTTCACTTTAATTTCGAAATTACTCCTCTATAGCGATACTTACTGTTTGTAAACACTGACGTCATTTATATATTTGCATATATAATGTGGTTGGCAAAAAAAACCATGTGTTTGTATGACTTGTATGGGAACTAGCGATTTAGGCCTCACAAAATACATCTAAAGTCTCAATTCTGATTCCAAATCTTAATTCCTTTATAAGACTTATAAGTTAAGAGCATATAAGCTTCGATGAAAGGGCTTGCTTGCATTTTGGAAGAACGAGAAAGTAATTTGGCGATGAATAAGCACCGACCTGTGATATTTTATAAGCATCTGACTGGGTTCACGCTTCGTTTCTGCCAACCACAGAAATCAACAAATGTGGCGTGACTGGCCTGTGTGACGTCACAGTAAGTATCGCTATTCGGCCGCGGTGTTTATGAAGATTTCTTCTTTGGCAAAACCTCATTTCGTATTCTACTTACACTTGCTTACATTTCGCTACTTTACGATTGGACAGCCCTTGAACACGGCATAAAAGTAATGCAACGCGACCCCGTGTCACACTGCCGATTATTTGTCCCAGTGTCGAGTAATTTTTTTTTCTCAACACAAAATGTATATTTCTAAAATAATACAGTCTTTTAGCTACGTACATGGGATATTTATATGACTGTAAAACTGCAAATAGAGAGGTTTCGCAGGCGTTATTCACTAGTACGTAGCGTTTACGTGAACTCTTATCGCTGCTTTTCACGGCATGACTGCTAACATTAATAGCTTGTCAATCAACACCCGCACCACTTCATAGCATAGACAGTTGCGGACATGAGTTGTGCGGGACACTCCAGAAAAAACGCAATTTTTCAACCGTGCGGTCTTTTTCCTCCTCTTCCCCTCCCTCAATGTTGGGACTCAACAGGCCCAATCGTTCTACCCAACATTGGGAAGGAAGAGGAGAAAGTGTCTCAACACTCGTGTCCACAATTGTAGGTTTTCAATTTATATGTTACTACATGTAGCATTAGCATTATTATACTTATTAAAATATTATGATGATGAACCATTCATTCAAGAGAGGTTATTTATAAGTGACTGCAAGTCTTGAAAGAATGATAGAACTGAGGCTGATCATGAGGGACTTGTACATTGACTTTTGAACCAATCACAGTGCAGTACCGTGAGGGCAGGCCAGGTAGGGCATTTGCCCCACTAAACAAATTTTGAGGAAATAGAAAAGGGAAATATCATTCCCTCAAAATGCCAGAAATAGCAGCTAGCAATGATCTTTTGGAGGCAGAAATGAGGCTGTTTCACTGACAGTCTTCTCAAACAAGGAGGTTTCAAAAGTTTAAAGTTCAAGGAGTTTTGTTGAAAACTCAAGGACTTTTAAGGATAAAAACTAATTTGAAAAATGCAAGGACTTTCAAGGACCTGCCAGTATTTCAAGGACCTTCCAACATGGCTGTTAAACCAAGTTGAAGCAGTAGTACATACCAGTGCCAGTATACGTTGTTAGCTAATTGAAGGGCTGTGTGCAACAAGGGAACAAGTGACTGACCTGATCACATTCTAAATTCTCCCTTAGAAAACAAAGAATTCGAAGGAGAATTTAGAATATGATCAGGAGTTACTCACACCCATTTTCTACACAGCCCTTCAATTGTTATTCATATATACCTTTGAGGTGCCCAATTTTCTGATGTGAGACTGGACTTGAGAACTGCATCCCAGGAATCCCAGTCTGGCACTTGGTAAGAGAAGTTTAGAACAGCAGTTTGATCCCAGCCAGTCTTGTCCACATGTAAACCTTGTTCATCATAGTTATACACCAACCCTACATTACATGTACAGTATATAAAAGACCATGCTAGAGTATATATTAATGGCTTTTATTAATCACTAAGCCATATAACATACCAAGTTTATATACATACAAAATAATTGTGATATATGTCACACATTCATATCACATGTAAATAAAACCCAGTAATTTATAGCTTGGTGAAGTATTAATCAACAGAATATATTACATGCGAAAACCTTCCTCACAACCTCCACTATGTACAGACGGCTCAATTAAGTCTTGTAATTTGTGAAGTCAGGTATGGGGAATAAATTAGTTTTGCCATGCTACGCCGACATTGAATAGCAGGACTATTAAACAGCTTCTAATTACAGACCCTTGCGTTTTCTTTGTGCTAGAGGTGTGATTGTTTCCCCTTGGTATGTGTGATGGGGAAATTTGCACTGAATTGAGCCGCCACACAAAAAAATATATAGATTTTTCAGCAGAAAATCGAACTTAGATAGTAATTTTCTTCTCAGACGCAACAACACAGAAAAATAAAATAACATAACGTATTTCTTTCGAATACATCTTTGTATCGACGTTGTGTTGATTTTGGGGTTCAGTTCCGCTGTAAGATTGGTCCGGCCGGAGTTTGAACCCGCAAAGTGCGACAACCTCCCACCCAACAGACTGGAGCTGAACCACTGAGCTAACCGGGTGGTAGCCTGTGATCCGGCTCTCCTGTGGGTTTATTCGGAAAAGCCATTCTCGCATTCGCGTTATTCTCGTATTCGGGGTTCCTGTGGCGCACGGACACGCTGGGGCCGTGGAGAAAAGTGAGGGGGAGAAGGAAAGAAACTTTCGTGTCCGCGTGCCACAGGAACCCCGAATACGAGAATAACGCGAATACGAGAATAAACTTTTCCTAAACCCGGCGGTACAAAATGCACATGGCTTACCGTTAGAGTCTGCGATCCCTAAATGAAGATTGTCTCCATTAGTGTAATCTCTGAAAGACGAGAGTACAGTGCTATTATGCAATGAAAATGTAAGAAATAGCGGAACATGTACTGTATAAATATGTAGCAAATTATGTAGGTACGTAAGAACTTATGTTAGAACTTTAGCTAAATCTGCTTGACTCAAGCTTCTTACACAAGAAAGTCTCCATTTGTTGGCTTCACCAGCACACAGCATCGTGATCGATCACTGGATGAAAATGGACTTGGAACACAAAACGGTGGAATGAGAAGTTGGCATTTCTCTAAAACCACACCACAAATGGGACATTTAGACGGGAAATCGGTGAAGAAAATACTAAACTCTGAGCTACAGTGCTGCATACACACAATTCTATGTCCTTCATTGCTCATTATGGTTTGATCGATAGAAATAAAGCCGTTTGTTAACTGACAAACCCAGGAACCATGTTTGTTTTTATGCGCATACTGCCAAACGCGTATATTTATCAAAGAACCGCTGATTACCGCAGGCTCATATTTTTTTTATAAATAAACCGCTTATAGAAATACCACGGGCTCATTTCCACACGTGCAGATCTTTTTCCAAAATGCTTCAGTTTTATATTTACCGGAGAGTTTTAACAGAACTGGTAAAATCAGCCAGTTTAAATGGATGTAGAGCTTGTGGAAATATTCAATATGTTTCTAGAAGAACGTTCATAACAAGAAAAAGTACGGGACAGCCAAAAGAACAGAAGAAAGAGAAGAGAAAGCAGGAAAGGAAAGAAATGTACGTTGATTGGAAATAATGATGCACCCCAGGCCCAGGGGGCGGGTCTCGGGTTGGCATCTGTACATGTTACCTTCCCAAATCATTCACAGAAAGAGTCTATGAATACACCTGGGCCTGGTTGTTCGAAGCAAGGGTAACTTTATCCCTAGGATAGTGCTAATTAAATCTGTAATTGCATTCTGTACATGAGTTTAACTTCAGGTTAGCAATTCAACCCAGGGATAGTCCTTACCCTAACTTCAAACAACTGGGCTCCAAGCTATAAATAATTATGGAGAATCTTGCACAGTTTACAAGGCTGGGACACTGGTCCAGGGGGGATTTAGGGGTTACATTGAATCCCCCTTTCTCTCGCTCACTTACAAAAGACAACAAAGAAATGACCAAATATTTTGGTGCCCTCGCACAGAATTCTGGATCCACTCTAGCATGGGGTTTCAAGTGGAGTACATAATTTGTAATGTGTGAAAATCCACATTCTTGACAGGACAACACATGTGGTCAAATAGTATCAAAACTTTCCTGCACAAACATGCATAAATTATTGTGAACCAACCCTGTCCTGTATAAACAATTACTCGTCTAGGTGTTAAAGTTTGGTTGTGTAATTACAATATTCCCCCTAATATAGTCAGTGTTTTGATGTGTATCTATTCAATATAAAATATAATAGGAGCATTTACTGTTTATAAACAATATTGTAATGTTAATGTGCCAACCACCAATGGCTCTCAGGATGGCACATTAATGATAATGGATGATGACTGGCAGTGAACATGATCACTATAGTCAAACCTCTGGAAAGCAGGCAACCTTTGGACCTGAGCATATTGCAAGCATGCACATATTTCCATTCACTTGTGGAAGGTATCTGCATCCTTTATACTAACAATTAAAACTTGTTGATACCTTATTCATTCCTAGAGTGGGAGAGTTAAAAAAAGGTTACTTTGGAGACCTTAAAGGTACAGTAATTAAGGCACTTGTTGTGACCTTAAAGTGCAAGTATGATGTGATTTTTTTTTTTTTTTGTACTATTGTGTTCATTTCTCACAAAAAGGTATTAATCTTGCAAATTTTGTAACATTTCTGGCATTTAATCCCTACTTTTGGCTACTTTTTATGGATCCTGCATGATGTCGTCATAAGATGAATCAACTCCCTCCCTAGAGAAAACTACTGCAATAGAATCCCTTAGATTTTCATTGTGACATCACAAGATGAATCAATCCCACAATTCGGGTAGCGTTTATTCTAGTTTAATTTCTGCTCCTGCCTCTCAAAGAAAACTAAATTAGACAACTGAAGTATATCACATAGAATTTGGGGCAAAAAGAGTTCATGTTGTTTTATGCCGATACTTGCACTTTAAAGGTACTGTAATTAATACACTTGTGTATGTATGTTAAATACTAATTTATAACTTACATGTGCACAACCTTTATATGCCTGTTTAACTGTATAGTCTTCTTTTAGATTAATTGTATTTACAAAAATGTACTTGACAAATGTAATAAACTTGATGTATTTGTTTATTCAAACTTTATTTACTGGTAATTATTTAAGGTGTACATTTTGTAGATATTTACTTGAGTGGGGAAGTATGAATTGCTACAGTGATACATCACCATGCATGCATCCCTAAAAGCTCCAGATCTAGTTCAAATACAATAAAATGTATTAATACTGTAACAATGTATCTAACAGTTACATAATTATGTACATGTACATGTACATTATTTTGTATATGTGATATGTTCTGCATTGAATTTCATAACGATCATGCAATCAGGTTCAATGTCACAAAAATAAGAGAGCTCCTGTTTGTGACGTACACTGTATTATGTATGTGCTGTAGGGGTGGGTCAGGGTTTTGAGCTCAGTTAAGGGTCAGGGTTTGAGTTTAATTCCTTTTTAGGAGAACAATTTATTTCACAGGGCCTATTTCAATGTTTTTATTTAAAGAAGGGCAATCAGGGTTTTTTTTCCCCAAAAAGGGGGCAATCAGGGTTTTGGAGCTTGGATTTTGAGTCAAACAGGGTCAGGGTTTGAGCCTCTTGGCCTCACATACATAACCATTTTTCATGTAAGTAGTCCCGGGCCCCCGGGCCTAGTATGCTTTGGGAGTACAGATCTTAATTTACAATTCATTGTCTATTTTCTTTGGTTACAGAATTTGGAGCAAGTGGTGGAAAGAGATTCTTTGCAATGGATAAGCTTATGGATGAAAAGGTTAGAATGAAATGAGACAATACAATACATGTGAATTTAATAAACCAGCTGCTCAATAAACTACGGGAGAAACTAGCCCATTGATCAGTCTTGAATGATGATAAAACTTAGTTGGAGCTTGGTTGCTAGAATACCCTGACAACCAACCTTATTAATTAGCCCAGAGCAGTGGGTCACACATATAAGAGTGGACAAAGGAATTAATGAGAGGTAGGGAAAAGCAGCATGCCCAATCGTGACGATCAAGGTGCAACTGACAAGCAAATGCAGAATAACAAGCAATAACAATAAACTACAGTAAGAGTCCTGGATGAGACTCCAACCCAGGGCTGCTCCACCACAGGGACCCCATTGTATGCTGGTTATTTAACCATGTCTAAATTTCGTTTGGTCTTGTTTTTAAAACTGAATAAATAGATCAAAACTAATACTCATTCAGAAAACCCATAGAACATATTACATGTAGGTACAGGACTTGTACTTATATTGACCGAGTGGGTGGGAGGGCCAGAACATATTTGGCTTGAGGTCATGATGTATGGACCGAGCACATACAAATTTACCGAGAGCCAAATATTTTCCTGTTCGGCCCAACCTATAACTCAGTCAGTAAGTCATTTGACCACTTTCAACTGCCAAAACAATGAAGAAATATCTAGCAGGAGCAGATGGTTTTCCAGCCTGCTCACTTCAAATATGTATGGACTCCCATGTAAAAGGGGTAGGGATGCTTGTCGGACATTTTCGATTTGAACCCTAAGAGGTACTAAAATGGCTCAAGCTTATTTTGACCCCTAAAAGGTACTGATAAAAACATGCCAACATTTTAAACTTTCGATGCCTTTTATTGCTATTAACATGTTGTATCATCAAGCACATTCTTCCTTGTTGTTTACAAAAGCGCTGTCATTCTCTATAGCATTCGGTGACACCCAACCCCTAAAAGGTACCGCTTTACATAGAAATGCCTGTGTTTAATCGTGGATACCCGAAGTGGTACCAAACTCCTGATTTTGACCCCTAGAAGGTACAACGAGCATCCATGTACCCCTCACATAAGGGAGTCACCCCCCCGGGCACGTCCCATCATCTTACTTTAATTTGTAAATGGTTACGAAAGGAATTAAGCACAGGCAGGGCCATTATAAGGTCATATAATAAATGGTCATTAATATTCTTTTGTTTTACTTTTCAGGATGCTGTGATATTTCCTGAATTGCAGGCAAAAAGTCTTAAAAAGAAATATATTAAATTGAATGAACAGTTCCCTAACAATATGACATTGGTGCTGATGTGGTTTAGGGCTATAGGCCAGGTAAGTAACATGTACAAATTGTTCAATGTACACAGGGATTTGGTTCAATGGGATTTTATATTGTCAGTTTTCTTGGCTAGGATTAGATCAATAGGACAATAATTTAGTACTAACAATGTAGGACGTGACATTATAGCTAGAAAGCCCTGGCTGTTGGAACAAGTTGCCATTAAAATTAATTGTTTGCATTGAATAAATAATATTATGGTCTAAGGGAAGAGGTCAAAACAATGGATTTCGAATGGGACCCAATTTTGTCAGGGGAGGTGGTGGGTGGCGGGTAATACCCCCTACCCCTTTTTTCAAGGGTGATTTTCTCGCGTTGTAAAATAGGGATACGTGATTTTAATGCAGACACACGTTCTTCTCTACCTGTAGAAACTAGAAATGTAGTTACTTCTTCAATAAGTATTTTATTCAAGAAGATATTTGTGGTCAAAAATCTAGATTTTGCCAAAATAGGTGGTGGGTTCTGGGTACAACCCCCCTTCCATCAAAATTGGGTCCCGCCAGAGTACCATTGTTTTGACCTCTTCCCTAAATTGAAAATATATTGAACAAATTGAAAAATATATACGTATATATATTAAACATTTTGAATTTTGTAGGTGCCGCCATCTTGGATCTGATGAAATTTTTTGGTGATCCCTATTGTCAAAAAACAATAGCTCTCGTCATGTAACAATAGGGACTGCCAAAATACAGCATCATGATCAGATCCAAGATGGCAGCGCCCGTGAAAGTCAAAGCCCGGATTGGCTTATACTGTACTTGCATCCAATTTTTTTCAAAAACTGAAAATATTTTCCAATTTTTTCAACAAAGTTTCAATTTCGACCATATTGCCAACTAATTAACAATGATTTGTTCCAAATGCCAGGGCTTCCTTTAAACAAGGACCCACAATACAAAATGGAAAAGAGTACCCTACCCCTTTGGGATTCTAAATTTGAATTTGAAATTCAGAACAGTTGAGCAAGTAATCTCTTCTCCTGTTTATAGCTAGAATGTAAATACTAATTTGCGGAAGCTAAAATTAAAATAAGCCTGGAAGAAAAAGTAAACAACAGGAAGCTACAATCACAGACATACTATAAACAAATTGCGATTTTGAGACGCCGATACCGAATTATATTGCCGGCCAGTTGGGAGAAAATATATTTTGTATTGGCGGAGTCGCACAGCTAAAGGGGCATGGTCACCTGGTAGTCATGCGCAGTAGGCGTGCAGAAAGTATAATTAGCATAATTATCAAAATCTTCCCGGTTGAGCGAGTGTACGTGAGAAGGTCGCAAAGAGGAGGATTTGTAATAGCATTTTGAAGGCTGACGGCCCTGTATTAGGGAACCACGTTGTAACAATGGCTTCAGAGTCGATGGAGGAAGACGTTGAGTTGGATATGATAACATTTGGACAAATAGTTCTGTTCTTAGAATGTTGAACATGTTTGATTTGGATACTTTTGCATAAAATCTGATATCGGTGAATTATGTCCAAACACTGCACGAAAATCGAAGAAAAAGTACATTAAAAATACTTTCCGATGCCAAACAAACCACAGGAACACAAAGAGCATAGTCTTCTGATCAACCGACATACATATGAAGCTGTAAAATAAGTTTCCAGTCCATAAAAGCCAATAGTTCGAACTAGTATAAACACGCTTACCTAGTATTTAAAGCTCAAAGGATTTTCTTCACAAGTAAACATTGTAGTGTCAAGCACTACACAATGCTTCCAAAACTGTAGGAAACTCCCGTTTAAAAATTCCCTGAAGTCCAAATAACCACAGCAGCTCACACAGGATAGTCTTCTGAGCAATCTACATTCATTTGAAGCTATCAAAATTGTTTTGGAGTCCATAAAAACCGATAGATCGAACTAGTACAAACAAGCTTGTTAGTTATAAACAGACTTCCGTTGCAAATTCTATGGTCGAGCACGCTACAGTATGCTTCCAAAACCGTAGGCAAACTCCCGTTAAAAAAATTCCTGATGCCCAAATAACCAAAGCAGCTCACACATGATAGTCTTCTGAGCAATCTACATTCATTTGAAGGTATCGAAATTGTTTTGGAGTTGAAAACCGATAGATCGAACTAGTACAAACAAGCTCGTTATTAATTCACAGACTGCATTACGAGTAAACAGCGCGCTACACTAGGCTTGCAAAAGTGTACGAAATGCACCGTTCAAACATTCCCTGATTCCAAATAACTACAGCAGCTCACACAGGATAACCATGTGAACAATCGACATTCATTCAAAGTGATAACAATTGTGTTCAAGTGCATGACATCCGATAAATCGAACTGGTACAAACATACCGTTAGTTAATGCCACGCTGACTTCGTAGTTTTTTCGAAATTTTCCAGCTCATTTTTGCAAATCAAATAAAAAAAGGCTATAGAACTAATAAATATATACATCTAAAATACTGTATGAAGTTTGGAGGACTGATGGCCCACACAAGCTGTTAAATTGGACCAGATTATACCACGCTCGCATTGATGGTGGATAAGTTGAATTTCCCGTGGCCCACGGAATATTAATAAACTAACTCGTCTCTACTGCGCATGCGTGTAAACCGATGACCATGCCCCTTTAAGTCGGAAATTGTTGAACGAAAGAAGAGAATGAAGCACCAAACTTATGCTGATCATAATTTCAATTCTCAAGAGGTGCCTAGTATATCTATGGCAACGGTTTCACGGCTTGAGTGGAGAAAACATTCTCGACGTGTTTTGAAATCTCTTCAAAAATTGTACTTTTAGCGGATAAGAGTGTTAGATTTCTGATGGAAACTACAATGCCAACCTTACCTTTAGGATTGAATAATTCTTATCTTGTAATTTACAGTGTTTTGAAGGTGAAATTGTAGAAATCTTGCTGTTGAACAAACGACTTAATTTGAACTTGACCTGGAACCCATGTAACTGCAAGGGCTCGTGCAAGAGCCAATCAGAGGCTGGTATTCTGAGATGCCAATACCATGTTATATTGGCATCTCAAAAGTAAACAAAATGATCAGTGAATCGTGATACATGTAATTGTTGAGACACTCGACAAAATAGTTATTATATGAGAAGAAAAAATACTGGGCACAAAGCTATTAAGACAGCTGAAGCTTCGCAAACCCCCCTTCCCCTTTCAATGTTGGTAATTAATGAATGAATTTCAAATTGAATGTGCACCTAAACCAACATTGAAGGGGAGACATAGGTTTATTTAAAGATAATGGTCTCTCAAAGTGAGAAGTGTCCCAAGTCATTTTGTCTGTGGTTGTAGCTAGTTATGCCTAATTACATTTTAGAACTGTTTACAAACTCTTTAAGTGTATTTTTAGACTTTCAAGTTTTTGATTTGAATTTCACACAATACCAAACATCAGACATCACTTTATTTGGAGCATCACATTGCAGTCAGCTTTGAACAAGCTAGAAACAAACAGCAGTTGGCCCATTACATGTATGTCCTGCCATGTAGAAAATCTACGACATTTTTGCAAGATGATTGGTTCTAGTCAATAATCTGAATTCCTGGCATGATAATGTGTACAGTCATGTACATCTTTCATAATAGTATTAGTATACACTTTCAAGACAGTAATGTTTGGAAGAAGAAGAGAATATTGTAGACTGCTAATTAAATGCATTTATTAAAGACATTTGATGACTTTAATTTCCCACAAACTTATATAGCTTCATACATTTAAATATAGAAATTAATTTTCAACTTTATTTTTTTTTAACAGAATATGTGCGAGATGTACAGACAGCCATTCCTAAATGAATTCCAAGCACAGGCTGACGTTAATTGTTATGAGGTAAGTTTTTAGATTACATGTTTACTCTGACTATTACATGTACTGTGCATAAATATTGTGACAGACGTTGGTTTTCATTTATGATAATGTTCAATATTAAGACGTAGTGTTTGAAGAAATCACTTGTCTACACTCATCATGACAAGTGCAAAATGCCATCAGACAAGCACTAAAAAATTGTACTTGCCCGGCAGGTGAGTGCATGGAATGGCAATGTTTTGAACCCTGAGAAACTATTTTGGCCAAGTGAGAAAATGATTCAGCAAGTATAATTTGAAATCACTTGCCCAGAGGGGAAGTGGGTCTTGATTTTTTTTTTCTAACCCTGTATGTGCACATTACTCAATCTTGAATCATGCATGCAATGGTCACACTTAGGCGACACAAGCAACATACAAAGATGCAGTGATGTATTTATTGATCATTTATAGCAGTGCTTGTTCTTATCTCACAATTATGGTACTGTACCTGACGCTTGTGTCGCTAGTGTGAACCAGGCTTAAAAAGAGTCACTTATTTTAGTAACTTGTAATTTCCAGGTCAGTGTTGTTGATGGTTGGTTTTTCAAGCTGATGAAGCCTTTTATAGAGAGAAATCTGCGGAAGCAAATCTCTCTTCAAAAACAGGTACTCAGGGCCAGATTTATACCCTCTAGCCTGCTTTTAGGCAGTAGATAGTGTTTTTTTCATGCAGCAAAACGGATCATCAAAGGGGCCACCATATTGGGCGAGCGTGAATGAGACTTGGGATCAAATGACAAATGGAGGGGGGAGAAGAAGCAGAAAGGAAAGGTCTTTCCTTTCTGCTTCTCTCCCCCTCCATTTGTCATTCGATCCCAAGTCTCAATCACGCTCGGGCAATATGGCGAGCGCTTCAATGATCCGTTTGCTGCGTGACAAAAACACCATCTACCGCCTGAAAGCAGGCTATAATTATACCCTCTGGCAGGGGTCGGAAATGCTGGTGGCAAAATACGACATACAGTAATGGCTAAAATAGATATTTACTAATTTTGATATCTCCCACCGTTATCTTACATTTCCCAACTCCTTTCTCAATAAAATTTAATAATGAACCCCGTGCAACAAAATTTAATAGTCGGTATCTAATAGTCAAGTAGAAACAAAAGAAAACTATAGCATTAGGGTCTAATTATTGTGCCTATTAGTCTAATATTTATTTCAAGGGTTAAGTAAAATCAATCTATTGATCATATTTTGAATTTGCATAAATATTATTAATTCTCTTTTCTGGTGGATTTGCATCTTGCTTCATGTAATATATCAATCATGGTTTATGGTAAAACCCCACCCCTCCCCCTAACCTTTAATGGTTAAATCATTAATAAAATGATGCATATCCAAGGGAGGGGTGGGTGGGTTAAGTTTCCCAGAAACTGGGATTGAACCCATGAAACTAAAGACCAAAATTAATCTATTGATATAGTCATTGTACATGAACATGATAAAATATGGTATGCATCCTTTTATCCAAAGCATGTATTAGCAGTGCTAGCATCCCCAACGTTGACCCTTGTTTTTCTATTTAAAAAAAAGAGTTGCTTATCTGTGGGTATTTCCATTGTCCAAATTAATGTTTTTCTTTTTGGGGGGCTTACATTATACAACTGCCTTGTGTGTTTTTTAACTTTAGGATAACTACTTGTGCTACTTTGGCAAGACGGAGCCTATAAGGAAGGCCCTTATTGAAAACATTATTGTAGGCCATGCATTTCTAGTGGACAGCAGTGGCAGAGTGAGATGGAAGGCTCATGGTAAACCAACCCCAGAGGAATTAAAATACATGATGGAGTGTTCACACAGTTTACTCAAGGACACAAGAAAGAGAACTGGAAAAAGTTTACACAGATAAAACATGAAATTAATTTCAAAAATAATGATTTTATTTTACAGTTCATGTAAATATTTATTATACGTGTCAGGTTACCAGTTACATTATTAATAAATAATAAAGATACATGAATATATTATTGCACAATGCATATGAATTCAAATTGGTTTAAAACTATTTATTGTGTAAATCATTCTGCAAAAACACAATGTACATGAGAATGCAAGAAATATGAGTCAGACTCTATTGGTCAGGAGTATTAAAGATAAAATGGCTTTCTGGTTGCAGGTTTATAACTACATGTATATTAACAATGTATTAGCTGGCTATTAACCAAATATAAATATGGCTGCAGGGTCATAAAAAGTAAAGGTATTCATTTACAAATGTATATACATGTAGTGCAAATTGTATTAAAATATGCACACTTCACAAGGTTATTTTTGTGATACGGACTGCTATTGTGGTGCAATGTGCTGCTGTGCAGTTTACAATCATGAGGAATGTAGTACATGTACCTCGGAATACCAGGCTGTTATGTTGGGAGACTATCCCCTACTCTTTTTCAAAATAACACAACAGGCCCTTGTATATATGAGAAGCGGGAAGGAGACAAGGCCAACGACTTATAATTATGTCCCTGCCCAAGGACGCGGCCGGGATTCCAACTCCTGACCTCCTGCACTCTAGACTGTGCTCTACTGAGCTAACCAGTGAGGTGTTAGAAATTGAAATGAGGCTACACTTAAATGTACATAGTGTTTTACAGGTGGTTACATGATGATGATTAGCTTCAATCATTGCCATAAATACAATTGTAAAAGGAAATTGGGAAAAACAGGTAGCAGACTATAGCCTTTTAACTGCGCACAACCAGTGGAAATCTGCTGGTTACCAGCTAATCTCCCAGGGGGGTTCTTCAAGGTAAAAAGGATAGGGGTGACCATGCATCGGAAAACCTTGAAAACTACCCCAAAAAAATTGAAACCGTGAATAATTTCCCACCCTAAAATGTACCTCGTGGTCTAAAAATCACCCTGAAAAATGGATTTTGCTTGGACAATTAAGCCCTAAAAAATGCTAAATTGCCAATTTCAAACCCTAAAAAATATGACAATCACCCCAACCAGCTGAATGTAGGAAGAACCCCAAATGCAAATATGGCTGCGGCAATTAGCATAATGTTGATGCCTGTTATTTTCATGAAAAAACTGCCATTTAAAAGCAAATTATATGCATGTTAGAATTAGTAAGGTTTATAAGATTGAAGAAGAAATAATATTTATGAACCCTTGCAATTGTGAATTTATCATTGAAGGTTTAAAGTTTGCGAAAAGCACCAAAACAAAGCTAGTCAGGCATTACTGCTTATTCTCATACAAAAGTCTAATGTTGAGCTGCAATATCTTAAAGCCTAATTTCTTGGTATATCATCCAAACTTTCCAAAATTACTGATTTTAAAGTGATATTTTAGACAGTATAGGGGCAGTTTTTATAGTAAGACTTTTGGAAAGCGAAATCAAAAATCACCATATTTGCATTCTGTGAACTGTGTAAGGCTATGATATGATATACGGACACGCCATATTTTTGGCCCACTTATGCGCAACTGCTCATGCAGACTATACATGTTATGACTGTACATGCAGGAAGTTGTCACTGTTATAATACCCTGAAGGCATTACACGTACTTGTAGCTGCACTTTGTTGTCAGTCATACAGGGCAATTAATATACTTGTGTACTCATCAGTGCTCAACCTTAACTTTTTTAATCACTGGCCCTGGACTAGTAGAGCTGAAACCTTATTAGTCCAGAGAAAATTCCTGGTAGTCCCAACTTAGGCTTAGACACAAAAATCCGGAAATTATTTTTTGGGATTTTTAGATGATTTTGAAGAAAAATTGTTCTATTTTCTTTGCCGCTTTATTTAGAATTCCGATGAAATGATAATTTTATGCCTATTGTTTACTAATTGGTGACTGCAACCATCCAGTGGTGTTTATTTAAGGTTATCGGATACCTTCAGGGTGCGTTTCCAGTCTAAATTATGTAGCGCCTCGAAGAAACATCGTAGATAAATCATCCATGTATCATTTTAAAGCTTATAAAATTGGCTACAAGAATACATAAAAAGTTTTGAATTCTTTGAAAATCTCGAATTTTCCGCGATACCGTTTCTCGGATCTAGTAAGATGGCTTTCAGAAGCTCCGACTCCGAAAATATTTTAAAGTTTTAAAATCTGTTTGCTTTGTCGCATTTCAGAAGAATCGTATTACAAAAGCGTGTTGGGGAATTTCAAAATTCGATTTAGTTCAAAAGTTATCATGCTCTCCGTGAAAAGGCAGAAAATGCAGTCAAGAGCTCTATTTTTAGAATTTTCCAATTCCCCGACACCCTTTTGCAGTGGAGATACATGTATCAATTGACATTTTGTGAAAATTTCAAACAAATAGACTACATTCCTCTTGAGTGGGAGCTTTTTTTAAACACTATTTTGGTTGAAAATCGAAAGCGTAGAAAATAGCATTTTAGAAAATCTGTCCACAGGCAGCCCAAGTTCTGTATCTGTACTGTGTGACTATAAAATACAGTTTTCCCATATCAGATATCGTGTACTAAAAAAAAATGAAAACAATAAAATATTGAACTTTGAAGAACTTGTCTTGTGTTATCAAGTGTCCTTTAAAAGTATCATATTTCAATCTTAGCACTGTACTCTGGGACCTGTTTTAGTACGTTTTCTAGCTCGCTCTTTTTCTTGTTTACTCTGTACTATATATAATTATATCACAGGCAGCCCAGACTCGACATATATTTCCCGCATTTTGGGTTACCTGTGGTATGTTTCACAAGCGATCTCGGAAGAGTTTACATAATTGCTCCTTATGAATTCTCTTTTCCGATTCCTATGAAATAAATCTTCAATAATAAAAGATTGATACTTAAAGGGAACCTCGGCTGAAAAACAATGTTTGCTCTCAAGTGTTCGTTATGGATGCCTAAGTCCGTTTCTGTGTTCGTGTCCAGTAAATTGTACACTAGATGTTATTTATGCAACAATTTTCCTGTCGATAAAACTCATTTGAATTTACTGCGTGCCGCTATCTTGAATTGTATGACGTATTGTGAGATAAATGGAGATTTTTAGAAAAAAATTGGGATATTTAGAGATTTTTGGAGGGATATTTAGGGGAAAAATTGGGAATTTCTGGATAGATTTTTAGAGCATTTTTCGGGATTTTTGCTATCCCGACTCCGGCATGCAAATATTTGCTGATCTCCAAGCCTTTCATGATACACGCAAGAGTGAACAAGTCAAAACAAAGTTGGTGGCGATAGCGGCCTTCACGGGAGCTCCTGGGGCTGACTAGTGCCCAGTTCTCGCCTCAGCCTTGTTCAGTCTTCTCGGCCTTTTTGTGATTGTTTTAGGAACGTTTGCGAAGAAACTTGTTCAAAATACAATCACAGGACATGTTTTTGTTTTTATCTTTCATTAAACATTACAAATTATAGAATAGTTACTAGTCCTGTGACTATAGTGGCTCTATTTTTTTACTAGCAGGGCTAAAAATAACGGCCGGTCATCGGACAATGTCCGGCCAGAATTGGAACTTGTCCGATGAAATCTTTGCCTTGCCGGTCATTTTGACCAGTCAATGTTACTACAGTTTCAACCAAATACTGATCTTGACCGGCGACTGACCGGCCATTATTTTTAGCCCTGACTAGTCCAGAAGCATTTCTTACTAGTCCAGGACTAGTAGACTACCGCTAAGGTCGAGCACTGCTCATGCCCACTCAGTCAACCTGGAGTTTTTCTTGTGATGTGTTCATTATTTACACAGGTTTTTATTCACTTGTCTGCTCTGAATCCAAGAACTGCAATTAGCACACAAATCTCTATGAAGGCAGGGAAAGCACTGCAAAACAAAACAGATTCCTAGTGATAAGCTTATAACCCCTTGTCATGATTGCATGTAAACCAAAGTTGCATTACATTCAATGTCTCAAAATCAGTAAGCTATACTTACCTACAAAAGCCAAAGACATACCAAAACTTGTCACAATCCCAGGACTCTAATACAAACATGGATAATGTGATAGCTGCACTTGCATGGGCAGCAATGGCTGTAAGGGTTAAGGCCAAGTAACTAGCAAAATCAGTGATTTATGCGGGTATCAGCGGCCATCCCGAGGGGGCGGCCCCCGGGCACCCAGGGGCATTTGTCACAGCAGCCATGACAAATACATGCTAAAACCCCTCGGGTGGGGCAGAAAATTGTGACAAAAACCCCCACCCCTGGGGCAACCTGGGTAACATATTATAAGTATTAGAAGCTAAACGTTTTAGAAGTGTCAAAAATTTTAATAGTTTTATACAAATATTATCCTTTATTTCTTTGTTCTGTCTTCCGACAGTGGTGGCTTAATTTAATCTCTTAATTTGAATGATGATATGACTTACCTCAAGGACAAAGAAATCGATCGAGCGAGTCCTGTGGCGAAAACCGCTGAACGTTGAGACAGCAGATTACGTGCAAACCCCGTGGGTATGTCCCCGGGGTATTTTGACGAAAACGCAAAAGCGCTCTAATGCCCCGCGTGTGGAGCATGTTTTTGCTACAAATCCCCTGCTAAGCCCCTGGGTTGCCCGTGGATTGCCCGGGGGCCGCCCCCTCGGGATGGCCGCTGATACCCGCATTATACATAGTGTATCGTGATAATTTAATCTTTACCAAATAAATCTCTCCTCTTTTAACCTTTTGAATATTTTTATACATGTGACATTCAGTTAAAATAATTATATACATTTTGTTTTACACTACCATGTCTGATCCAACAGCTTGGGCTTAAGTGGATTATCCCGTCGGGCTAGTGGATTCATCCTATTGGCAAGTATAAACATGTTTCAGCATTTTAATTTGAGGAAATTTAAAATGGAAATAAGACATGTAAAATTATTAAATTCCCTGCAAAATGATGGCCAGTATTTGGGCCAGGGATCAGAGATCGAAGCTTCAGTGATATATTATTTTACACCTATATACATGTATTGTCCGTCATCCCTGAGTTTGCAAAATCAATTTTCTTTGCACTATTGCCGTGTTGGAACTAATAAGCCACTATTATTCTAATTGACCATCTTAGTAATTACATACATGTAACTACAAATGTACATCATTCAAATGCGTATTTGTCTTGTGTCAATAATTTATTCATAGTTTCATCAAATGAAACTGGGTTTGGGGTTCCTGTGGTATAAAGGAGGACTCTCTTTAGCTTAATAACCACAATAAAACCCGAAACTTGGTTCATACATGTATGTATATAAAAGATGTTTGATTGATGGACGAATCTACATTATGACCTTGATTTCAATAATTTTCTCAGTAAGGATACATAACATGGATGCTGTGCTGTTGAACATTGATACACCACCAATGAAACCTCCAAACTCCAAGACCAGGAATGCCAGTGTTAATGACAAACCAATGATGATCCTATGAGAATCAAAACCTAGATATGAGAAGGTCGCTAACTATATCAGGTTGTTGTCAGAGGGTCAAATAGGATGCACCCCCCTCCCCCCCACTCCCTTCATGCTCATATCAATTCTCAATTAAATTTAGCCACTGAATGTCGCACACATATTGCACTGGATAATATTATGTACGATCATCCTCGCTCAGAGCCTCAAACATTTTCCCCATTTGTTTTCTGACTTTGCCTGGCCTTTATTTATATAATACCCCTCAAATCTGGGTGACAACCCAGTATAATAATAACATTCTAAGGAACATGCCACTGGCATTTTCACTTCATTGGGAGAGAAGGGACAGGGGCAATCAGATATCCAGCATTCTAGAGTCGAGGTGCATGGGGGAAATGCATTTCTTATACCTGAATAACATAATATATATGTAGGTAAGCCTACATGTATATAGCGGGAGCTCCAATTATTTCTGATCACTGTTGAGCGGCTGAATTCTAGGAATAATATTGTGGTTTTATTACTGTCTAACTGAAAGATTTCGGACAGAGGGGGTTGAAGAAGTTTTTGATCTATTGCTTGGAAAGGCCTATTTTTTTAGCTATTTTTTTATAAAATGGTAATTTGGAAAGAACGAAGGAAAAATACCAGAATGAGAAAAGGAGCTAAACAATTTTGTTCATAAAAAAGAATATGTCCTTAAGCTTGGCGAGACATGAACCCCCGACCTTACAAATGCTGAGTGCACAATCTGCTGTCTGAGCTACATGTAAGGTATACTCAAATGAGAATTTGGAAAAATTGCTACAAATATTACAGGTGGGGGAGGGTGTGCAGCAGCTGTGGGGTAAGGGTTCCGTTGGAATGCAAGCATTTTTTCTGTTCGCTATGTGTATGGTACTCCACTCACATGGGCCGGGGCTCCACTATATGACATACATGTACCTGCAGGGAAATACAATTCTTACTTTATTATTATGTATTGTTTTCATTGAAGTGCATGAACTTTGGAAATCTCAAGTCATGTTTGCATTCCAGGGTGACACCTCATGCCAATGAAAACTGTAGTAATATTCTTTTCAGTCGATTTAGAGGCAAGGACAGTGTATAAATTGGGAGGTTGGCTTATATACAAACACGCTGTATACCAGGGGCTTAAGGAGGGGGGGCTTATATCTAGAAGGGATGTTATGTTAACTTTATATCAGACAGAGGGGAGACAAATGCAGGGGAGCTTTTACAGTATATAATATACAGTCATGTATGTATACTTACTCTGTATGTTTGGCATCATATTCTGTTTGTGTATATTGTAAAGGAAGACAGGCCAGCACGTTCACTTCCTACAGTACATTGTAAAAAACAAACAAAGAAAAAGTCAATTTATTTATAGAGGCCGGGTAACACGTTTACCACTAACATGTAGTTCAATAATCTTCCAGTGTCATGGCCCTCTGTTGAATTATTTAATTATAGTCCTACAATTTTACATTAATTGTTATACATGTATGAGAAGACGTGAAGGTCTAATGCAGGAGTCAACTTAAACCCCACCCCCCCCCCCCCCCACCCCACCCTGGGAGTACATTTTGTAAGTGGGGATTTGAGTCAAATGCTGAAAAATGCTGTACCCATGGAGATGTTGTCAACTACAAAAGCTAACAAATGAGCTGTGGCAAAAGCAAAACATGTTATAATGAACCATGCCTAAAATGAGTAGGACAACCGATAAACCTATAGAACATAGATGAACATCATGCATTCATTATGTATATTACTCCACTTTTAAAAAGTAGGGCCCAGTTGTTCGAAGCAAGGTTAAGCACCCCGGGGTATTAAACTGTACAGATTACAATTACAGATTTAGTGTTAACCTAATTGCCAGGTGTAAAGTACATGTACAGGTCACAGGCCACAGGTCAGGTTGTTAATTCTAAGACAAATTCTAACCCCAACCACAAACCTAACCCTAACCATCAGACGAGTTCACAGGTAAACAACAGGTTCTCACTCATCTAGAGCTACAATGTAGGGTTACTGATTGATCACTGAGCATTCGTGCAGAAAATCGTAGGTGAGTTTGTCATAATAACTCTTTCAATTTGCAATTAAGATTTAGCCATCAGGGTTGGGTTGTTCGAAGCAAGGTTTATAACTTTAACCCTAGGTTAACCAGCGAGTGTAAAGTACAGGTCAGGTTACGGATCAGGTCAGATTACTTCTTGTGTACCTGTGCAGTCTTGAGAAAGTCAGTGACAGCAGCTGGCACCGTAAAAATCATCATGACCTAACCCCGGCCCTGTACCAATAATTTCCGGCACAACTGCAGAATACCCCCTCCCAGATGTGTGTTAACAGTATCAAGATACGCGTATCAGACTTATCACTTGGCATAATTGTACATCGGGATTTTTTCAGTTTCAGTTTGAATAGAATCTACATTATTTACGTAAGAATAATAACAAGATATGCGTACCTATCACTCAGAATATTTGTATGGACATTTTTCACCGCTTAGTTGCAGAATACCTAGAGTTCTTGAGGAGAGGAATCACTAATTTATGAAATGATCATATAAACTAACATAAATTAGCAGTGGTTTTAAAATGTACAAATTTGACAGCAAATGAGCGACGATGGTTGTTTAGTGTAGTGGTTGCGACGTTTGCCTTACGAGTAGGCGGGAGCGGGGTTCGAGTTCCAGAAAATCTCTCAAAATTTTTTTACATCACCATTTTCTTGAGAAGTTTTTCTTGAGAACCCTAGCTCTAGGTGGGTAAGATCTTGTTTACTGACCGGTTAGGTTTATTTTTATTTTTCAGGGTAAGATTTTAGTTAGTTTACATGTATATTATCAAGCGTATCAGACGTATCAGTTGTATCAGACGTATCATGTGTATCACTTGTATCAGGAGTACCTGTATCAGGGGTATCAAACGTATCAAGCGTATCAAGTATATCACACGTATCAGGTGTATCAGACATATCAGGTGTATCAGACGTATCAGGTGTATCAGACGTATCAAGCGTATCACGTGTATCATATCAATATGCATATCAGACGTACATGTATATGTACATGTAGACGTTTATCAGTTCACGGGTGTCACGTTTATCAGACGTGTCACGGGTGTCACGTTTATCGGTGTCAGGGGTGTCACGTTTATCAGACGTGTCAGGGGTGTCACGTTTATCGGTGTCACGGGTGTCACGTTCATCAGACGTGTCAGGGGTGTCCCGGGTGTCAGACATGTCAGGGGTATCAGTCGTATCTTTGGTTGTGAGATTCGTTATTCGGAGGGGGTATTCTGCAGTTACTCCTAATTTTCAATGTCCCACCCCCTTGGGCATAGTTTTGTATCAAAAATCCCCTCAAATGCCTTGTAATCCCCTGTCTGTCCCGGGATGGGGTTCGGGGTTTAATGTTGGATTATGTAAAGGAAGTTATTTTAAGACCTCAAGTGTTGGTCCGGGCCAGGTTTTGAACCATCGACCTCCCACAGGACAGTGTCAATATGGCAATATAGCTGAACATTAAAAATGTTTCTTCTTTTAAACATTTCGAACTCGATTTACTAATCTCGGGTTGCCTGTGATATAATTTACGTACATTATATAGCCTGCAACATAAAATCATCATGACTTTGTTGTTCTAAATACTAACATCTTGAGTCAATAAAACGACAGATATAAGCCTCCTGGGTTACCATGAGTCCAATATGTCGTGTCATTAGTATGCGCATACTGCACATGCAGTATAAACCCCGGAGTAAATTTTAGTTTAATATACATTTAAAGAAGTCTAATAGTAATACACGTACCTTAGACCAGAATATCGTCACAGTAATGACAAAATGGGCTACTAAACTTAAGAATCTCGCCGCAACTAAGCTCCCAGAGAGCATTTTATCACAATATCTCCATAAAAACTGCTCTCAATCTCATGTAAAATACCGTGCAAAACAAACTTCGGTCCTCCATTTTATGCTGAGTAGCCGCGCCAAACGTAAATACCACAGGTAACCCAAGATCAGAACTGCCGGAAAATCGAGTTCAAAATATTATTTTTTCCAAAAAGAAGTTTAAACGTCAAGAAACGTACCCTTCGTTTAATAACAAACTGGATTTCATTCAGAACTTCTTTCCAAGTAATTATTTTCGGTGTCATAAACTATTGTTTACCTCATTTACCTCATTGTACTCAGCCCTCCCCCGAGAGTCAGAAAACGTCACTTCTGTGCCCCACTCCAAACATGGCGACCGCGATGGAGGGTTGCCTACTTCCATCAAGTTTGGGGACATTTTAAGATGCAATCTTCTTGTGATTTGTAAAGACTTTTACGCACAATGATGCAACAACTTCTTGCCGGCCTCAAGGGCCGTTCAGACGAGGCGAGACTACAGGCAGCCAAAGATTTACAACACTACGTTTCGACGGAACTCAGAGAAGCTTCCCCGGAACAATACACGACGTTTATGGACGAGTTTAACCATCACATCTTTGAAATGGTGTCTAGTTCAGATGCTAATGAGAAGAAAGGAGGGATAATGGCAATTGGTAAGTTCCCAAAGTATATGATATTTAGTGCTCGCTACAGTTCGTGTTCATGGTTGTTTTCATTTAGGGTCAAAAGGCCAGGGCAAATGGGCCATACCATTTAAAAACTGCTCCCCCCCTATTGAGGGGTGTGGATATCCCGAGGGGACGCGGGAGGGGGGGGGGGGGGGGGGTCAAATAGCACAATAAATCCAAGGGGGTGTGCAACACACTTGCCTATTGAGGGGTATGGATATCCTGAAGGGAGGGGGGGGGGGGGGGGGGGGGGCAGCCGGTTAAAAAACACGAAATCCAAGGGGGTTCAGCAATATGCGGAGGGCCTTCCATGCTCTTTTCCAAGGGGGGACTAAATATGACAGTATCCAAGAGGGTATTCCCACCAATCTATCACAGGGGGCCCAGAAGTGAACCCCTCAATAGGGGGGGGAGCAGATTTTAAATGGATGGCCAAATATGAGACTTTACAAATGCAATTTATACTGTATGGATCAAATAATAAACACTTTATATAATGACTGGCCCCGAGGGAAACAGTGAGTTTTATTTCCCCGAGGTCGTCGATGTTCCCCTCAACTCTGTTTCGGGGAATAAAACTCGCTGATTCCCAAGGGGCAAGTAATTATTAACTGTTTATTTAATAAGTAATTTGTTATAAAGCAACATGTACGATTATTGTAGAATGGGGGGAATTCCAAAGACAAAATTGAGGAATATAGGTGGATCCAGGAAAGTTACAGTCTGTTTGAAGAAAAAATTGTGCAGATCTTGCAATATACTGTAGTCCAAAAAAATTATACTGAGCTAAAAGAGTCAAATAAATATTGTGCACAAAATGTTTACTATCCCCCTTCACCCTCCAATCCCCTGATTTCTAATGGTCCATTTTTGTTTTATGTATGTGCAAGCACAGGCAGCCCAAGCTCAAAGTTTGAATTTATTTGACAGTTGAACTACGAAGGTTCAAACTTCCAGAATATCTGGTATTTTATCGCACTAAATGGCATTGAAATGAATAACACAATAAACTTGCTTTAATGAAGATTAAGTACTTGTTGTGTCTTGAATTTGGGGGTTTGGGGCCCGATTTAACGAGTTTCTAGGAAACCTGGATTCACTCTACCTAAAGAGAAAAAAGGCCGGCAAGCGGATGGCGATGGTGTGTCACATACCTGTCATCTCCACGGCAAAAATTACTCTTAAATCCACTCAATCAACGTGATACTTCTGGATCCCGTAGACAGATCTCCTTGCTACGTATCCTCCAAGTTTCATGACCAAACATTGAACGAGTACCAAGAAATGATTTTTGTCACCTCCCATTTCGCCGTCCCAAACACCTCTTCACACTTTGATGAGACACTGGAAGTCCAACCGAAAGGATGCCTCGTTTTGGAGTTGAAAATGTATGTTCAACACATACATGTATGCATGTACACAGATATAATTTTATGTAGTGAGGACTCAATCAAATTACATATTTGCCATTATTTGCTTTCTCGTAGTGGGCTTAATTGGTATTGCTGGTGGGAATGCAACCAAGATGACTCGTTTTGCCAATTATTTACGTAACCTGTTGCCATCAAATGACACTGCTGTTATGGAGATGGCATCTAAGGCAATGGGTCGACTTGCACTGACTGGAGGTACATTCACTGCTGACTATGTTGAGTTTGAAGTAAAGAGAGCACTGGAATGGCTTGGTGGGGACAGGAATGAAGGGAGACGACATGCTGCCGTACGTATTATGTCATTATTAAATAAAGCAATACCTCAGCTAGACAAGCAAATATAATCTTCCTTAGGCTTAGAGTTTTATATCTCTGTTTTTTTCTTCTGTTTCTATGTGAGTTAGAGTTGTTGTGGTATTTAAAATACATGTAGCTTTATTTGATCTATTTTTGTTATAATTATTGTATAGCTTGTAAAATTTTAGGATAGGCAGTGGTAATTTAATTAACTCGAAAGCTCTGTGCTACTTTAACCACTGCACAGTCTCATTTTGTTCCACTAAGTTATTTGTATTTGTATTAGTAAAAAATCCTTTTTCTTTTTTACATAATTATATATAGTGCTGTCATGATCTTAAAAAAAATTCATATGACGATGTACTGTACCGCCAAGAAACATATGTACATTTGATTGCGAGCAGATCGCAATCAGGAAGTGCGATCTGCTCGCAACTTGCTTGCGATCTACTCGCACCTTGCTCACGATCTGCTCGCACCTTGGTCGTGATCTGCTTGCGATTTGCTTGCGATCCACTCTCACCTTGCTTGCGATTTGCTTGCGATCACAAGCTTATTGCAAGCAAACGTCGAGAACAAAAGTCGCAGTAAAATACGTTTCTTTCTACCTTTAAAGTACAGCTCAAAAATAATGCATGTGCAAGAAGTACAGCAAGAACCCGCAAGTTTTCGAGATGCAAGTGTCATGTGCACGGCAAAATATTTAAACAGCCTTTCGGTAGTTTTTTGATTAACTTAAGCTATTTTTACCGAGATGTATTTTGTTTATATTTTTATGGTTCGTAGTGTTATATAATATTAAATGTTTCTTTACTTTTGCCAGGCTTCCCATGTTTTTCAATTCGATCCGGCTTCTTTCCACATTTATTTTAGGCTGGGGTTATTGTTGAGTCGATCGATCATAATATATGCTAATTACCACATTTTGTTGATCTTTTGGGAAATGCATTAAAACGCATTTAATTGAAAATGAATTCCACTTTCCCAGTAAAGTTTTCTGGTAAGAGTACAGAAGTTTTTTACATGTCTTCCATTACGAATGTGGCTTCAAAATTCTGTTCACTTTCCCAGAAAGTGGCAGCAATTTTGACAGACCTGTCAAAAGTCAGACCAACACGTTCACATCTGACTGATATATTGCACATGTATGTAAATTCAGACTCGGAGATATCGGAAACATGCCTTGCAAACAATTGCAATGATTTCAGCCGAAACTTTTAACAACACATATATTTGCCGTAAGTGTGAAACTACAGACTGAAGCAAAAGTTTATTTTGTGGTATGCTTTCTCCCTTAGCAGCAAGCTTTAAAACAGACCCCACATCGCCAGTTAATGGAACTAAAGCGAGCGGCCGTTTTGTTATTATTTTGCGTCGCAAGTTCAGGCTTGTACTAGTAGTTCTATATTTTTTATTAAGGTTATCAGAAGAAATGCGAGGATACATTACAAGCAAGCTGTAAAGTAGCAAGGAGAGAAGTACCTTCCCCTATAACAAACTGTAGTGTTGAGTATAAAGAACAGACAACTCTTTTGCCGAGTTTTGGACGGCTGTCTCGAGAAGTTTTATTTTTCTGAAGCACTTGTAAATCGCGATAAATGTACATATGTTTCTTGGTGGTACTGTACATTGTAACTTTAAGAAATGTGCAAATAGAGCTAAAGTCTAAAAGTCTAAAGTCTTAATTGTATTATATTCATGTTGACTTCATGTACATACATGTATGTATATGTTGTAGTTGAAATTGACCATTCAGTTCAATTTGACCATGGGTCAAAACAAACTAGTTCAATAATTATTTGATCCAGTCAATTCAAACTAGGTCAATTTGACCCAGTCAAAACAAACTAGTTTAATTTGACTCAAACAAATTAGCAAGCACACATTGTTGACGGTTAGGTTTTTTTTTAATGTAGGGGTAGGATTTGGATTAGTTCACATGATTATTGATTGTTTGAAGCAAACTAAAGCAAAAAAAAATTGGAGTTTCATGACAGATTCCATGTGGGTTACTACTTCATGTAAGTGTTGACTTGTTGACCCTAGAGGATCTGGGTTCTGGTTTAAGTTACTTATATAATAAATGTTGCTTCCAAATCAACAAGTGCTTGTGTGGCGCAGTGTGTTAAGTCAGTGGAAAACTGGGTGTGTCAAGGCAGAGCTGCTGAGTTCAAATCCCTGGGGAGAGAGAGGAGAGAGAGGAGGGAAGGGATGGAAGGAAGGGAGGGAGAGTGAATTTTTTTTAGAATCATTGATAGCAAAACCTGGGTCAATTTGACCTAGGTTGGTTTGACCGGGTCAAATTGAACTAGTTGAATAGGACCGATGGTCAAATTGAACTAGTTTGTTTTGACTCATGGTCAAATTGAACTCCTGGTTCCACCCCACCCTGGCGAAACTTTGATGAACAATTCATGAATGGTTCATTAATTTATGTCCATGAATATTCATGAAATATTCATGAACTGTTCATGAATGGGAATGAACATTAAATGGCCACATTCATGAAAGATGATTTTCATGAACATCTCATGACCTAAAAGTACATGAACATTTCATGACGATGGTTCATGAACAGTTCATGAATCAGGCATGAACATTTACAGGCACTGTTCAAATACATTTGTGTAGATTCATGAACAGTTCATGAATAAGGCATGAACAGTTCATGAATCAGGCATGAACATTTACAAGCAGTAATTCGTAAAATTTATTAGATTTGATAGATTCATGAATAGTTCATGAATCGGACATGAACACATCAGACAGCAGATTTGACCATGATAAATAAAGTAATTTTAAATAAAGTAACATAAACACAACATCAATAAAGAGTTAATGCGTGTTTCATGCTAGTCCAGCTTTTAGTTTATTATCTATAGCATAATTTCTAGTTCTAAATACAAGCGATTCGGTTTTTCAGTCACTACATCATCATGTGTACTGATGCATTTGACTTGCCCCTGTTTATTTCAAGACTCGTCAAGCTGAAATGGATCTGCAACTACAAGACCTGCAACGATTTAACCAACAAATCTGGAATTATGATTAGAATTGCTTTTAAAATTGACAATTTAGTAGGATTTGTTGCTCTGTGAATCCCGTAGGCCGTCAAGCAGTAATCTCTTGGTTTGAAAATTTTACGCCGCAGGGTTTAGAACTTCGATTCATGTATACAAAATATAAACTTTATTCCAAACTGTAAGATCTACAAAAGTCATAACTGAAATATTTTCGTGGTAAGAACAGTTTTACCAAAGATTAATGCAAATTTTGCTGAACGAATACGGAGCCCCCAGATATTAATAACGTCAGATAATGTCAGATAAAATAACTGCCATTTTTGATGACATGTTCGGGAAGGATTTTACCACATTGACATTGTTATTTGAAGCATATTCTATGTGAGCAATAATCTATTAAAACAAACTGAATTACTAGAAAACTCTAAGCTATAATAGTGGTTTTAGGTAGTGACTGTTGCGTGAAACTGAAAGTGAAACTGAAAGCACATATATCTTATTTCCAGGTTAAGTAGTATAAAAGTAAGACATTTTAAGCTTACCTACTCGGCTACTGTACATATTTCTCCATTAAATCGTGCCATCCAGAACTAGTGATGGCTCTCAGTTGCAGCGGTTAATATTATCATTCCATCTAAAGAATATTGTGCTTGAAATACTCTTTGAATTAACCTTTCATTGAGCTTGTAAAACTCGAAGTCCAAACGAGCAACACACATCCCTTCAAAGAATAACCGCCCTTGGAGGCCTGGCAACTCTGCCAACCAAATATGGTCAACTTGGTTCCAGTCTTAACTCATAAAAGTAAGAGTTGGAGATCGAAGGTCCTACGTTCTTCTATTCGAATTTCTTAGCAGAAATACTTTGCTTATATAAACGACGGGAATTTCCTTTTTGAACAAGCCAGTCAAATTGGTAAGTCAACTCTTTAGTCTAAAATAACCAGGAGAATGCTGTGAGATGCTTAATATTATTTTAGTCTCAGCCCTCAGCCTCCTCACACTATTTCTCATTTCATTGTATTTATTGTGATGTTTATCCTGCCTTCAAATAAAATAATTATGTAGCCTTTCCATGCAGTAGTCTCTGTTCCTTAAGGATTCCCTGAGAAACCTGGCAATTCATTTCGCAAGGGGAACTTGGCTGAACGAACTCATTTGAACCGGAAAAGACAATGCATTGTTGTTTCATTGATTATGTTGTCTGCCAGACGGGTTCTACTTTATTAACTGATAAAACGGTGTAACCATATCACATCAGTGTAAATTAAAAAAAACAATTTACAATAATAACCACTAGGTTAATAATAATGCCATGATAAAAGGAGACATGCATACTTAGTAATATGATAACAACATTAAAAAACTAAAACCATTCTGATTCAATAAAATGTTGGCATACAGCGGTTTAAATTTGTTAGTGTCATTATTATTAACTACGCTTGGCGAGCTAATAGACCATGGGAAAAAAGCTATTGCTATGTTGATTACAGTTTGAATGTGGTCTCAAGAATAATATAGGGTTGGTAAAAGTTCATCAGAGGTTATTAATGTTACAGTTGATGATTTTTTTGTGAACTCATGAACTTTCTAGCATTTTTAAAATGTCCATGAAAGGTTCTTCAACTTATTATTTTGTGAAATTATAACAGTTCATGATCATGAGTTCATGAAAGTTCATTAGAGATTCATTATTATATTTCATGAATTAATTATGAACTCTCCTGAACCATCTTAGTTCTTGAAATGTTCATGAAAGGTTCTTGAAATAATTCAGTGAACCTTTCAAGAAAAATTTTTTTTGGTTCTATTCATGAACAATTCATCATAAGTTCATGAACATATTTGGTATTTATCAGTGACCATGAAATATTCATGAACAGTTCAATGAACATTTCATGAATTTTAGTTCATGAACCGAGACAATTGCCAGTTAAGAACATATCAAGAACTGTTCATGAACTTTCATGAACAGTTCATGCTGGTTCATGAAATCATGAACATATTTTCGCCGGGGTAAATAAGGATTCTATTTCATCTGTTTGCTAGTTTCATTCTACATGTATGGCAAATGTGTACCATTTTGGTTTTGTGGTGCCCAATAATTATTTAATATGTACTGGATTTTGTTTTACCAGGTACTGGTGCTGAGGGAACTTGCTTTAAATGCACCAACATTCTTCTTTCAACAAGTACAGCAATTTTTTGATAATATTTTCAATGCAGTCAGAGATCCAAAGGTAATATAACAATTTATGTCTATTTTAACAAACAGAAGATGGTCCTTCATGCATTCTCAAGGTCTTAACTTGAAAATCTGTGAACTGATGACTATTGTATTTAGCATCTCTAGCTTTTGCAGTACATGTACACATGTATACACATGTTAGCCATTGAATGGATAACAAATGGCATGTACCTCATGCATTGTACCATAAAGTTTAATTATGAGTAATAACATGCAGCCTTCATTAGGCTCGGTTTCGGTGAGCCCGCGATCCTCTCCCCACTCACGGCTGGGCGCGCGAGCTGAGACATTGTTGGTTTTTAGCCAATCAAAAACCTTGCCACTGAAATCCTGTGGCTGAATGATTTGCATAATTTACATTGTAAACTTTTGAAAGCCGGACCAAAGGCTTTCGATTGCTGTTCCAAAATGCGTTTAAATTTGCTCTGGAAAAGTTTGGTTTCGAAGAATTCAAGGATTCACACAAAGAAGACACTTTGTCAGTAAACGCACTGGCGCTGGAAGACACTTGGGAAACCGACAGCTCAAAGGTCGCGAAGCTCGTAATGTTCAGTCATTTCTCATTTAAATTTACCGATGCAAGACCAAGGTAGCCCGGCTATTCTTACTTCAAAGAAAATTACTGCTGCCTTTATCGGGTAAGAAAAGATGGACGAGTCCATGTTAAAAGAGTTTATAGAAGAGAGGAAATCATGTCTGACGCAGGCCATGTTTACGCGTTTAACTCTGCAATCACAATTCACTTGAAAATCGCTGCATCAAATTAGTTTTACAATTCTTCAAGTCCTATGTACTAAGTTTGTACAATTTATGTCTCCAAGACATACTCTACACAAGTACTAAGCGGGAATACTCGACTCTAGCTCAGAGTTCCGAGATGGCATCTGAACTTAATTTTTATCCCCGTATAAAATTTTGGCTTTTAATTTCTGTCATCTAGTGTCAACAAATAAAGTAGCCTGGTTTCAACAGCCGGGCTTTCCTTGAAAACTTGGACTGTGAACATGAGAGCTAATAATAACAGGTATTAAATAAAACCTTTACCTACATGTACGTCGAATTAATTTCACACTTGGAGTTTTAGTTTAAAGAATTCCAATGTGTTTTGAAGCAAATAAATGAATAATATTGAAGTTAATCAGATGATGTCACGGACACGGTGTGTTGACTGCGCGCCCAGCCGTTAGTGGGGGGAGGCTTTGGAGAAACGACACCCCAACGGCTGAAACCGAGCCTAATGCTTCATCAGATCAGAATTGTTTTTGTGCAGAACTTATTTACAACATTTTGTTTATTTTATTAGCAAGCTATACGCGAAGGAGCTATGGAGGCTCTTAGAGCATGCCTTGTGATTCTGGCTCAGAGAGAGACTAAAGAAATTAGGAAGCCTCCTCTGTGGTACAGTGTAAGTATTGTTGGTTTTCGTCATCTTGATCATCAGTCATAAAATTGATTACCGGTAGCATTGATGAAATTAAGTAAAACATTTTGGTCCAAATACATAAATTTAATGAATAATAGACTTTTAATAAACTCCTTAAGACCTATTTATTTAGGAAGGCTTTTTACTGGCATTGATTTTTTCATAATCAGTTATTTTACATTTTTAGCACATTTTTAACAACCATATTGTAATTTTTAGTAATTAGTATTAGAATCTAGGAACTAGGTTTTATAGTCGATCATATTTTATAATATTATGTCTGTAGCCTAATAGTTGTTGTTATGCACATGTGAGGATATCCACATGAAACATGCATACTAGAAATATTAATTAAAATTGTTATTATTATTATTATTATTAGATCGAGACACTAGCTACTGATCATGAGTTGGTTTTGAGGAAACAGTTTTCTAGAACACCATCACATCTGATTGTGTTTCACTTTAATTTTATTCATACAGCAAACATATGAAGAAGCAAAAAGAGGATTCGAAGACACCGTCAACACCAAGGAAAAGGGCGTGGTCCTGACAAAGGAGGACAAGGCACATGGGTCGCTGCTGATTATCAATGAATTGATCAGGAGTGCTAGCTTAGAGGGAGAGGTACATTGTAATGTCTACACCATAGGTCAAGATCGCAGTAAAGATGGCAGCTTGTACATTTACCCACAACCCTTTGCATGCTAAAAACATTAAATTTGTTATAAAATCGTAGTAGAGATGTTTCAAATCTTAAAATCCAACCAGTGTAAGTGCTGTTGCCAATATAGTGTGGTTGTAGGGTATAGTGGATTTCTACGTGTTATTTTGACTGTGTTAGGTTCGCATGGGATTGTGGTCAAATTAACAGTTGCCATCTTTTTCCTTATGGTGGATTGCTAACCTTGCAGGGTTCAACATCAATGGAACACACTATTGTTTAATTAGTGGCCTGTCTGGACTTTTCTTTTCATGACATGGTTACCCATTTTTAATATTTCAGGTCTCAAAGTCACTAGCAAGTGTCTTCTAGTATGTTTTTTGTCCACTCACAAAAATCAGGAGGGTAGTACTTGCAAAATGAAATGGCGCATACTCAGATTCTATATATTCACTGTCAATGTCACTTCAGTTCATAAGAAGTACATGTACATTAATACAAGAATGTAATTAAATATAATTTACACTGCCGCTACACATCGGGTAAGAATTAGGCTTATAAACTCTTGTATTAAAATATGCAATGATTGTTCGAGGTTTTCAGACTCAAAGGAATATCGACTCGCAGACATTTGCTAGTGGAAATGTTTTTCACTTAGACATTCAAGCCATTTTCTAGCATATTGCAAGTTTGTGAGCGTTAATTGGGAGCCCTGTATTTTTTCCAGCAATATAAAAAGAACTTGGAAGATATTTACTGTGATGAGGCCCAGTGTCAGGTTAGCCTGAATGACTTGGGTATTACATCGCCAAAGAGTAAGTTCGCCCAGCACACAGTATTCCAGCACCAGCGTTCAACACTATCACCTTTAGTCAGCAGTGGTTTGGGTGAGATCAACCCACTCTGTCATAGCAAAGTGTGCAAAGAATTCATGGAGGACAAGTTTGATGAGGTACAGTATATTAATTATTTATTCTAAGTATAATTATTTATTCTATAAACTACAGTGTTTTACAACGATTTCCAGCACTGAGAAACATGATATCGTATCTGAACATACGAAAAATACGATAATTTTACATGTGTGGATATATATTGCCTTTCAGCCAATCAGCGATTTCCACGTCACGCGCTTACCCTTGCTTCGAACAACCGGGCCGAGGTCCAAGTATTGTTTATAAAATAAATAAAACAGTACATATTAATTATATGCTTGTCGATTGGAGTTTGTTGATTGGAGTTCGCTGCGCTCACTCGTGAGACATCGAGTTGAACACTAATAAATTCCATATCTCCGCTAGCCTGCGAATACAGCCGTCTCGCATCGGGAACCACAATCAAAACGTGGCCCCCGAGAGAGACGTCTGCATCTTGAGACGGAAAATTCCATACTGATGACGTTTCGCGGACAGGATCTGGTTGCGTCATTTTATTGCCTATTATATGATAATTAGGCATACTATCCATCTCAAGACACAGATGTCTCTCTCGGGGGCCACGTTTTGATTGTGATTCCCGATGCGAGATGGCTGTATTCGCAGGCTATATCTCCACACATCCATGTATTATTCTCTATTTATAAAATAGATTCAATAGTATACACACTCCGATTGGCTGAAAGCTGTGTTTCTATAACTCGCTAGTAACATAGACAGTTGAGCATGTGCTTGAGCTATTTGGAAGAATTTACGGTTTGATGTTCATATGAAGTGAGCATTTTTCCGTGTTTTCCTCGTTTATTTAATAAAGGAAATAGAAACATTTATTGTGTTTTCCCATAGAGTTTTAGATTGAAACATTTGTGGAAGATTGGAAGAAATCGAAATAGCAGTGGAAACACACCCCCTTTGGGTTCTTGTTCCCATTGCCATATCTCGTTTTCAATAACTCCATGGAAACATGGAAAATTTTATTTATTTCTTACAGTTGAGATACACCTAATTATTTTTTTCCTTCTGGTATTATTATAAATACAATAAACAGGGTGAAATACATGCTCTGATTGGTCAATAGCCAATCATTGCCTTTAAAAGGTCATGTGCATGCTCTATTTTGTTGGGAAAGTTTGTGCTAATTATTGTATAAAACACATTAATATATTTCATAGACGTCAAAACGTGAAGAGAACATCAGTTACGCTACTCGACTGCATCTCGTTTCACACTTCTTTGACTCCTGATGTTGTGACGTCATCTACAGAATGACATCTACTTGTAATGAATGTTTAATATATATTTGGAACTACAACATGCAAAATACTGTACTAATGTGTGATTAGTATATACCACACCAGTGAATATCACTTTTTGTGCGCTCTGATTGGCTACTCAAACAGTGAATAAGATTTCATATTCACCTCTGAACGAAGCAGCGATCACCCCCGCGAGAGTTTTTGTCAATTTGACAGAAAATAAAATAACTATTTGGTGCTGGCTATTCACCTACAGTGTGGTATATACATGTACTAAAACAATTATTCACCTCGGTGTTGGTGAATAGTGGGGATATTTACCTCACGGAAGTGGCTCGGTAAATATCTACCACTATTCACTGACACTGTGGTGAATTATTGTTATTTATTGTTAATTGATTCACCATGTTTGTGGTGTATTGTCCAGTATCAATGACGCACAGGTGAAAATTATTGTAAGTCTTGTTGCAACTGAAATTGATGATGCTGCTCTTGTAATTTCTCAGGTTTGTAGACTTGTTCTCCGCTACAGAGGAATAAGGAGTAGTGCAATACAGCAGACGTTGCTTACTTTACTACCACGCCTAGCTGCATTCCAACCAGACAGATTCGTAAAGAAGTAAGTTGTTCTCTAGACGAGGCACAACTTGTGTGTTTTCAGAACTCTTATTATTATTATTCCAATAAAACTCACCTCCTTCTATAATAGAAGATTCTAGTGAGTGTTCGTAAGTGCAGTGCAGTGCAAGTGCTATAAGTTAATAATAACAAAGTACAATAATATTTGAATAAGTGTGTTGTAGGTGCTTAATAAAAAGGTTTTTTGAGTTCAATGGTGGGCCACAGTCTTTCCTTAAAGGTGTTCAGGTTGGGAGAGAGCACCGTGTTTCTGGAAGGCTGTTCTAGTCCCGTATTGTTCTTGGGAAGTAAGAGAACGTGGTAATTTGTTTTGGAGCGTGGCACTTCATAACCTTGAGTGTTGACATGTCTGGTAACTCTTAAGTGGTGTCATAAATTCCTTTGCGTCCATGGCAACAAGGCCATTATGTATCTTATACATCATGCAGAGCCTCGATTGGCATTAAGTCTGGTTCACACTTGTGACATAAGCATAAGCATGAGCATAAGAAAAAGAAGTGTGAACCAGCGTGACATAAGCATAAGCATAAGAAAAAACAAGGTAAAGCTTGTAAAGTGTGAATCGGGAAACATAAGCATAAGCATAAGCATAAGGAAGATCTTGTGTGTGAACCGGGTGACGTAAACACAAGCATAAGCATTCCCAGACAGCTAGTGATGATTAATTTAGCACGTAGTGCGGCTGCATACATGTATGTTGCTTTTCTTATGCTTATGTCACAAGTGTGAACCAGTGGGTTAACGATCAACTTATTAACTAACGTCCATTAATGTTTGAGTTATTTAAGTGAATAGCTGGGATGCGTTCAGAAATTCGACTGGAATTCGAAGCTTATGAAGGAGTCAGAAACGAGATACATACTTTTATTCGTCAGCTCTTTGACAATAACTTTTACAGAAAAACATGATATTTTGAACGATATTCTAAGCTTATCAATGTTCATTCATTGACAACTGACTAGGAATTGCATCGGATAAAAACATGATAATGTTGTTTCTATAGAGCTCTCTTATAGGTGCATACACCTCATTCATAAGGGCGTGGTCTCTGTATTTTAACAGTTTAGCCACATGTTCAATGTATGAAAAACAACATCCTTGTCATGCGAACGAGCATACCAACATTGGTGATTCTGTAGAATTTGAGTGTTGTAGTATAAAAGGCTGTAAAGTTACTGCGATTTGAAATTAGAGAGATTTGTTTGAGAAAAACCATGTAGCCTTTCCAGCCTCGCTTTCATGTATTTTCTACATTTAAATGCCAATGACTCGACAGCAATTTGAAACATTGCTTTCAAACTGTGGTCAATTACTAATTTAGTTACGATCTTTCATGTGGTAGCAATAGTTTCTCTGTACAGATTAATCTTCCAATTTATGCAAATTAGGTGACGGCCATTATGAATGAGGTCTATTGTACATGTAAAACGTGTTTCCTTGGTGATCTATCATCTGGAGCATATTACAGTGTTCATGAGTGTATTTAAAATACAATCTTGATCTGAGGAGTAACGAGTACCTATATTTTGTTACACGAATGACTGCACCTGATGCTTTGCACTGATTTATGGTTGGTTAATTGATTTTAATGCTGTTAATACATAGTTTTGCATATAATTATTTACAGATATTTGAAGGAATCCATGCATTACTTGGTCGGGGCCTTAAAAAGAGTAAGTAACAGATGAGCAGATGTTCAGTATTAAGGAATTTTGGGTCAATCACAGTTTCTGGGAGACTACAGCCACACCTCCATAGTGACGGAAGCAGAAACATAGCATAAGGCGGAAAGCATAAAAATAAGAAACTTATGTTCTAGTGAAAATCAACACGACAGAAGCATAAGCATAAGCAAAAGAAACTCAAGTTCTAGTGAAAATCAATACGACATAAGCATAAGCCTCGTTCAGAAGCTAAAACCTCGCTTGCATGCTATATTTACATTGCTAAGGGCCTGAGAATGAGTATTCTGATTGGCTAAATTCTTCTGCTTCTGCGTCTGCTTACATTTAACTAGTTTTCACTGGAACGGAAGCGATGGAATCAGAAGCGGAGCCGTAAGAATAAGGAAACCTTCCGTTCCTTCCGCTTATGCTTCCGTCAAGCTTACGCTTCCACTTACGTCTCAGTTTCTTTATTTTCGCTAGAATGTAAGGTTCCTTATGCTTCTGCTTCCGCTTCCATCGCTAGTGAAAACCAGCCTTAATTGATGATTAACCATTAATTTTATGGTGAAACAGGTGGGGACAGACGTTTTTATAAGATGTACATCGCGACAAGTCTTAAGTGACGTCTACGCTGAGGAATGTTGTGCAGGACACAAAGGAATTTGGTCTCGCACGCAGTAACAAACGCTGCTCTATACCACACCGCGGTGTCGGCGCGCGGCTGCCCCCAGTTTCCCGCAAAAACTGAAATGAAACAACAGGCACATACCCGTGATTTTAACATTTTGCTTAAAAGTATCCATTTGTGAACTGTTTTGTCAAAAAATAAGAAAACTACTTAAAAGCTAAGCCTAAGACTTTAACAGGTTGAAGTTTTCTTAATTTGTAATTCACTGTGAGTTTACTAAGTTATAAAATTATTTACTAAAAAAGTTGAAACCCTCGGTAATTTGTATTTGATAGCAGAGCCTTTGTTCTTTTGGCCAGCGGAGCATACCGTTTTGCCGCGGTGTGGCTCTATACATACATAACTGACTTTATGAGTTTGGCTATTGGCTTTTGCTCTGACGAAGGGCTAGCGCTCGAAACGTCAGCTGCTATTCGCTCTCAGCCACGGCGGTTAGCATACCTTAATCGACTTTTAGTTCATCATACCAGTGTTTATGATTGAAAGAGGGAGAACATTTCATCAAGGTGATAATAAATCATAGTCAAAATCGTAAAGTGAGATATATATATATACAGAGCAATTGTTATCATGCTGATCACGTGAGACCAAATCCCTTTGAGTCCCGCGCAACATTCCTAAGCATAGACGTCACCAGACTTGTCGCAACGTACAATGTAGGTCCAAAACATCCATCTTTTATTTTGATACAAAGACACTCTATGTACTCTATGTACATGTAATAGTTGCGCTGTAGGTTTGCACATATTTGATTGATATACTGTAGAATGATATTCATATTTTTGTGATACGGACTGCTGTTGTGGCGCAATGTGCTGCCGTGCAGTTTACAATCATGAGTAATGTTAGTACCTCAGAATACCAGGCTGTTGTACCGACAGACAATCCCTACTTTTCAACGTAAAAGCACAACAGGTTCTTCCGCGTCCATCCCATATAGATTAGAAAAAGAAATATTTACTTATAATAGGCCTTTTGCAGGAAACGGTCACGTGCTGATATAATACTTCGTTAACGAATGAATTGAGCTTGTGATCCCCATGGGAAAGGCGTTGCCATGGATGCTGGGTGGCAAGCTATCTTTAAAAACGTTGTTTTAGAGAGGTCGACAGTCGATTGGAGGTGGAAAATAGCATTTACAAACATGTTTTGCTAATAATACTACTGATCTCGTACAAGTCCTTTAAATATATGAATTAAGATTTGTTACTACATGATTGCATTCCTGCAAAAAGCTCATTATAATTACTTGCCTTCATTTTTGTCATACACTCGAGTGGGTGGTAACCCACGATCTCAGGACTGCAATCTGATTGGTTCCTGGAGCGGGCGGCTTTTTCCTATCTCTGACCACGGTCACGGTAACCAGTGCGCACTCAAATAATTGGAGTTGTTCAATAAGTTCATCTTTCAGCTACAAAGAGAATATGGTGTTTACTGTACAGTGAAAAACTGTGCCTTAGATCTTGAAAGTACTGACCTCTGCCTGTAGACTTGTGTCCAATGTCTTGAAAGTACTGACCTTGGCCTGTAGACTTGTGTCCGATGTCTTGAAAGTACTGACTTGTGTCCGACGTCTTAGAAGTACTGACTTGTGTCCGATGTCTTGAAAGTACTGACCGTGGCCTGTAGACTTGTGTCCGATGTCTTGAAAGTACTGACTGAGTTTTTCTCCATACGGATCATATCCATATCTCAGCCGGTAAATGACTCATATTATATCTTTTTTTTTCAGGACAGAGAGAGATCATCTGCTTTCAAGGGTGTTGGCCTGCTTGCTATTGCTGTCAAGCATAACATTGAGGGTTACAGTCGGCATGTGGTTGAACAAGTTAAGGCCTCATTGCCCATGAAAGATCTGGGACACAAGTAAGTACAACAGTAACTTAATACCTGAGGCATGGAAATATACACTGATATGATTTAGTTCCTCACTATAATCCCGAATTCTGATTGGTTGATTCGCCTGCAAATAACTGTGTGCAAATAAGCGTTTGCCTGCAGATATTGTTGTGAGCATGCACAGTGCTGTTCAACAACAAATCCAACATGGCCGCTCGGTTTCCAGAGTGTTCAGAGGAGGAAATTGCGAGTATCTTGGATGCCAAAGGTTATTGGACCTCCGACTATCACAAAATATGTTGAATTGTCTGTCTCGCTACCTCTGGCTTCGGCATTGGCAAATAACTGGTAGCTCGCCACAGGCAATTCATCATAATTTGCTCAGCCTCGTCCAATAATTGTTTAACATTTGTCCGCAGGATATCATCTGTTCAGAGAAGTGAACAGTTGCTAAGAGTGAAGCTTGAGGAAAACTGAGGAATGAGGAACGGATAATGTCCAAGGACAAGTATCAGTGCATATTTCAATGCCAGATTAAGTGGATTATTGTCTTTTTTAACCTTCAAATATTTTCTTTACAGGAGCCCTTTCATGTGCCATGCCCACGGGGTGGGGACGGAGGGGCGTGTATTGTACACTTATTCATCTGAGCCCAATATATGGCAAAATATTGAAGGCTGAACTTCAATATTGGGTGAGACCGAAGGTTGAGCCTAATACTTATATATTTGTCATATTGGGTGAGGATGAATCCTATATACTATGAGGGTTTTATTGTACCAAACAAATCAATCAATCAATAAACACAATGAGAGTGAAAAGTTCGTGTGAATTGTCCAATAGGTCACTGGAAAATCTGGACCTCTTCCATGGATTGGAAATATGTGGGAAATAAGTTGGAAGTTGGAATTTCCAAGGTTTTTCACAAGGATGGAAATTTCATTTCCACGGGTCGGAAATATGCTGGAACAGGACTCGCGTTTCGGTGCGAGATCGCGAATTTGCACATAAATTTTGAAAATATCCCCCAAGGCGGGGGAGCCAAGTCTCCCCTCTTTTCACACTTCGTCCCCCCCCCCCCCCCCCCCCCCCCTTCATTCTCAAAACAAAAACTGATTTTAATTTAATTACTCGTGTGCGTTTTTCTAGTCGCCATTTTGGATTTTCCTCCACTTTTCGGACTGGACGACAGTAGTGGTTAGAGGGGGGATCAATTATTGATGAAGCACATGTTGAATAGTGCAGCCCTGTGGCCATTAGCCCTGTGGAAACACACAACATGGATGGTTTGAAGGGATGCAAAAAGGCTCTCCTCTCATTCCAAGAGGAGGCTACCATTGTCTCCCCCTCAAAATGGAATTCTCCTCCATTTTTAGGAAAAGGGGGAGACATGCTCCCCCGAAGCATAAAGTGAAAAGCGAGCACTGTGGAAATTTGTTGGAAATTCTAATTTCCAACATATTTCCAACCCATGTTAGAGGTGCAGATTTTCCAGTGGGTAGCTGTCCAATATGTACGTGTAGGGGTCCTACAGGCAAAATATTGGGTTGGCAGGAGTGGGCGGATTATTTGTGAGGTCTAGTAACTGTGTTGGCCTGCAAATATAAAGGCCTCAGCTCGTTCTGATATAGACGCTTTAACTTATCATGTAATTGTTGTAGGCGGCAGAAGGCTGTGACAGTAGACCCTATGGTGTTTGCATGTGTGGCGATGATGGCTCGTGCCATTGGTGCTGTAAAACAGACCCATTAACTTATCATGTAATTGTTGTAGGCGGCAGAAGGCTGTGACAGTAGACCCTATGGTGTTTGCATGTGTGGCGATGATGGCTCGTGCCATTGGTGCTGTAACACAGACCCATTAACTTACCATGTAATTGTTATAGGCGGCAGAAGGCTGTGACAGTAGACCCTATGGTGTTTGCATGTGTGGCGATGATGGCTCGTGCCATTGGTGCTGTAACACAGACCCATTAACTTACCATGTAATTGTTATAGGCGGCAGAAGGCTGTGACAGTAGACCCTATGGTGTTTGCATGTGTGGCGATGATGGCTCGTGCAATTGGTCCTAAGATTTCCAAGGATGTTAAGGATCTACTGGAACCCATGCTGTCTGTTGGGTTAAGGTTTGTAGCATTCACTACATGTAATATGTACATGTGCATTAACCTGTATTAGTTTGTGGTTTACATAAAATTCCGACAAGCTACACAGCGATCTAACTCGTGACAGTCTATCAACCGGAATTCGACCTATTATAACAAAAAAAAAACGAATCGGAATCAGGTTCAAAACCGGACCGGTACTGCCACACATACGTTCTTTCTCACATGTATGTCACACCAGAAACAAATAAGGGAGTTGAAACGTGTAACGCCCATACTTCGCTCTAGTGTCATGCTCTGGATTATTCAGCGAATAAAAATGACCACATATGGATAAAATGTCAGTCGGGTTCTGTAACTAGACCGTCACGCTAGACTGGATTTTCCAAATATATTATGGTACTTTTTATTCACTGAATAATCCGGAGCATGGGGCCGCTGTTACACGTTTCAACTCCCTTGTATGTTTCAACTCCCTTATGTTTCTGATCACAAGAGTGCCCCCCGCTGTTTATGTGTCAGTTTTATTTTTGGGGGCCTGAAAGATGAGAGAAAATGAACTTGAAATGAACTGAACTTCACAGTCGTATTACACAATTTTCCATGCATGTAAATGTAATAAATTGTTTATTAGAGCAGGTTTCAATTGACTGTAGTAAAACCAAAACCAAAGCAATCACAATGAACCAATCACGAACTAAAGTGAATACCGATTGGTTTCACTGGCATGAGAAAGCAACCAATCAGGAGGAAAATTAAACGCAATCGTGGATTGATGGCGTGACGGACCAAAACCAAAACCACGATTTGTTTTACTCTGGGATTTGATTCACTGACTGATTACAAAACATTTTCACAGCCAATAGAAAAGCTAAGTAAACACAAAACCAAAGCAATCACCGAAAATTTTTGACACTCAATTGAAACCTGCTCTATACGACAATCAACAGCATCAAATAAAACTTCATTTTAATCCGATCAAAGAGTACAAGAAGTAATGTCTTGTAAGTAAAGTAATGTTTCATATTCGAGTCACCGTATTCGACTGGGGTTTCAATATTCGCATGAAATTTCATATGCCAAGAGCGCAGCCCTAATTTCAAGAATGTTGACGTATTTAAAAAAAAGCACAATAGCGCTGCGCTCTGCTGAGCTCTTACATCATCATCATCATCATGGTTGTCATCCGTTCGTCGTCCAGGCAGCGTCCAGGCAGCGCCCAGGCAACGTCCAGGCAGCATCCAGGCAGCATCCAGGCAACGTCCAGGCAACGTCCAGGCAACGGCCAGGCAGCATCCAGGCAGCATCCAGGCAGCGTCCAGGCAGCGTCCAGGCAGCATCCAGGCAGCGTCCAGGCAGCGTCCAGGCAGCATCCAGGCAGCGTCCAAACAACGTCCAGGCAGCGTCCAAACAACGTCCAGGAAGCGTCCAGGCAGCGTCCAGGCAACATCCAGGCAGTGTCCAGGCCTCATCCAGGCAGCGTCCAGGCAGTGTCCAGGCAGCGTCCAGGCAGTGTCCAGGCAGCGTCCAAACAACGTCCAGGAAGCGTCCAGGCAGCATCCAGGCAACATCCAGGCAGTGTCCAGGTCTCATCCAGGCAACGTCCAGACAATGTCCAGGCAGCATCCAGGCAACGTCCAGGCAATGTCCAGGCCTCATCCAGGCAGTGTCCAGGCAACGCCCAGGCAACATTCAGATGTATAAATATTGAAATATAGTCAAAGTTATTTAATTATTGGTATTCAGAATTGTCGTTTTATTTTATCTTTTACAGTCCTGCCCTTACAGCGTGTCTTCATGATCTTGCACATCAAGTTCCACAACTCAAAAAGAACATCCAAGGTACATGACATTGTACGTGTATTATACACTGTCAGTATATATGAGCTATTTACTGATTGAGTCGTCCATATAGAGAAACAATGTGCCCTAGGTCTTGAAATGTACTGAGCTAGGCCAAGTACTGTCAAGACCAAGGCTACAGTTTTTCTCTATATGGACTATTCTATTTCTACTTGAGAGACACATTATTGAACAAAAGCCAATGAATTGAGATCGTGCACACTGGTTACTGATCAGAGATAGAAAAAAAGCTGTCCTCTCCGGAACTAATCAGATCGCACAAAATCGTAGGTTACCCTTCTCTCGCACGCGAAAATAAATAATTTACATGTAAGTTATTACAGAGTACTTTGTAAGAACTTGGTACATACAAAAGCAGTTATTAATACAGTTTGTTACATGTGTATGGCAGCTAAGTGAGCGGGCAAGATGAATTTGATTGGTTGTTCAACGGACAATATTTTTTCATCTTGCCCGCTCAGGATTTTCCAAAAGGGGTCGTAACTCTTCGTAAAGAAATAGCAATAGAAACCCTACATTTTGAAAGAAACCAAATACTGTACATTGTCGTGTCGAGGCAAATATAAACCAGTAGTACATGAAGTGAAAAATATTGAATACAAGCCAGGATAAATGTCCTGTTGCCGAATTTCATGAATTAATTTCGGAACAAAACCTAACACTGGAATTTAGCAATTTATTTTTTACCATAAATGATATTAATAACTACCTTATTGACCAGGTCAAGATGGGGGAATATTGGGCTTGATATTTTTTTGCATGTTTATGTTTACTTCGTCTCGGTCCATACGGTAAGGCTACGGACATGCCGTAGATTATTCCACTCGTACAGAATCTGTCCTATACATTAATTACTTAATTACTTGGGCCAGGCCTTTGGCCGCCCGAGTCAAGTTTCGCAAGTGTTTTTATTTTATTTTTCGTGTTGCGAGTTGCTCAACACGTGACAGGGTCAACCAATCAGATTCGACACCGCACAGGACATGCGCGGGTCATCTACTGTACGGTCGATATCTAAATTATTTTAGAGGAAAGATGGATACACGTCGCAAATTCCAATACAAATGGCAAAGTCCCAAAGTTCACGAATTATTTGTGAGAGCAACTTTTTATAAAAGTCTTCCTTTAGTCTACCTGAAATGCCTAAACATATGGCTTGGAAAAGGATCGAACAACAAAGCCAAAAGCAGAATACGAAAGCAGCTTATTTACACTGTTCGAACCTTTAATGTAGAATTTGTTTAGATGTAGAGGTTCATGTATTATAAGAGTTGATATTGTCTTTTTTTCTAACTGTTCTGACTACGGCGCAGCAACTGATATCGCTCCGCTAGACACGTGAAGAGAGTACGAGATCTGCATGTAGGTGGCGAGAAAGAACTAAAAAGTAATATAGCACAAGGTATTCCCAGGCGGTCACGCCTCGCCCGATAGGACTTAACTTTGGTGATTGGACGAGACTGTGGCTTTACCGTCTGACCACAGGGAACCCAACTAGGTCTGTGAGACATGTACCGTAATTGTCATGATGTGCCTGAGAAAATTCTTGCTATGTTATTATTTTCTCAGACATTTCGGCAAAGCTGCCTTCTTTCGATATCTACTGGCCCAAGTTCAGTTGTCAGTGCCAGCCTCTTGTTACATTAATTAATGCAACTTCTGTTTTTATTATTCAGATGGCCTGCTGAAAATGCTGTCCCTGATTCTAATGCACAAGCCGTTAAGACATCCTGGTGCTCCAAGGAGCAGCACGCCTGCACTGACACCATCTGGTAAGAATCTTATAGATCCTTGTGCATGCAATCCTGACTGAGGCTGTCGAGCAGTACCTTTTGATCTTAGAATGTTTTACCAGTTGAGCAGGGATTTGAGCAATAGAAGCCGGCGGGGGTGGGAAATGCCGGCTATTGTGGTCAAATATGATGACTAAAATAAAGTACCATATTTTGATATCTCTACTCCATGAAACCCTGTCCATGCAGACGGATATACGCCCTATTCCAAAATGGCAAATCTTGTTTCAGTAGTATAGAGAGCAGTAAATAACAGTTGAATGCTACCACGTTAAAGAGTATGCCAAGATTAGCAATACTCTGAATGTTAGGGGTGATAAAATGGCATAAAAAGGCATAAAATGGTACTAAGTTATCGAGATTTCAATACCATAAATCTTCTATTAAGCGCCCCCTCAAATAAGCGCCTCCTCTCTATTAAGCGCCCCCCTTTGGAGCCGTTTTCTAATAAGCGCCCCTCTTCTAATAAGCCCCCCCCCCCCCCCCCCCCACCCTCCCCTCTTCCAAGCACAGAACAATTAACACGCTTTCTGAAATACTGCTTTTTTGTCTTTACGATGTACGGTACAATAACTTTTGTATGAGACACACACTTCTACTAGTATACCATAAATGCGGGCGCGTTGACTACGATAATTTCAACGATTATCGGACATACCATTGTGTTACATTTCATATTGGCTTTGTTTGTTAATAATAAAGTTTACGAAATACGGTAAGAGAATCTGAGTGTTTGGTTTAGGAAATTAAATAAGCGCCCCTCTCTATTAAGCGCCCCTCTTCCAATAAGCGCCCCCCTAAGGCCTCCGAAATTTAATAAGCGTCCCGGGCGCTTAATAGAAGATTTACGGTATATAGAGTTTTGTTTGGGTTTGAGCAAGTTATACCTACTAGCCTCGTTTTCGTGATTTACACTGTATTGAAATGTCAATAACTTTGCAACAATGAAAGACCAAACTCTCAAACTGCTCAGTATTACTTACTTTTGCATGCTTTAATAAAGACGGCATTCACTTCGCCTAATATCCTAAATACTGAAATAAGGTTTACAGTGTAGGATTCATTATATAACTAATAATAAGCTTCTTGTGGCATTGAAATGTGCACTGATGTTTGTATGAGGATATTATCTGTTCCGAGAAGTGGACAGTTAACGAGAGTGAAGCTTTGGGAAAGCATGAGTTCTGAGGAACATATAATCTCCAAGGTCAAATAGTTCTATGCCACAAAGTAGCTTGTCTTTGTAATCCTTCAAATGGGAGCGCTTGTGTCCACTATCTGTTGGTTGCCTGTACAGGTGATTTTCCGATAACTTTTGTCTGGCCGAGAGCTGTTATTGGATCAGGTGATGCGATTCCCCAATCACGTGGGAGAGAAAATACGTGATGGTTTATATACCGTGTCCATACTTGGTTTTAACTACATGTAAGACCCAAGTACTGTAAATATATTTATTATTTAGGGTGCGTTCGATTGACCGTATTCCAGAATAAGAATACACAGAATGGTCACTACAGATCGCTTATATCGGGATGACCTAGCCACTGGTATACTAAATGTAGAGCGTACAGTGCAAAATGTGCCTGAACCAGTGATTTCCACAGACTATTTCCATCTATTCTTATTCCGGGATATGGTCAACCAACCGCCGTTAGTGTCCAGTATTTGGAAACTGGAGCCCATTACCAGGAGCGTGCATCTCCCAGATTAGGTCTGTCCAACAGCAGAACAGATGATATCGCTATTTTTAGCTTTGTGTTTCCCGCGAGAAGAAACAAAGCTGTCACTTTTAACCAATCAGATGCACTGAAAATTGTAATTAACACGGTTCAAACTGCTAAAAATACTAAAGCGCAAGAGAACAAAAGACAACGTCATCGCACACCAGAACTTCGCGACTATAAATAGCCACATCGTCTACTGTGCTGTGGGCGCTACCCATCACATAGGTACGCTCCTGGTAATGGGCTCCTGTTGGAAACTATTATAAGTGCATAATATCCTACAAATGTGCAGGCAATTTAATGTACTTATCAGGTGCCATAATTCTTCTTCTTTGTTTTTAGCATCCTCGCATTCCTTGTTTGACTCATCTGATGTTACAAGCACTGTCCTTGCGCTAAGAACCCTGGGATCATTCGATTTTGATGGTTGGTACAACACTATTCTCAGTGCAGTCATGCGTAATTGTGACTATATAATAGGCATAACAATTGAGCTACAAGATAGTTGGTTAAGCTGCTGGCGCTGCAGAATAGAGGTTAACCATCGGAGGGCTAGGAAAGTTTTGCATTTGGGGCCTTTATTTGCGCCTTTGCCCCTCCATGTCCCTCCCCCTATCTTCGGCCATGCGTGGTCTTGTGCTTCTTTGGACTGCGGACTGGCATTTCCCATATCTCTATCATAGTCTGGAGGCCATTGTGAAGTAGGAATGCAGTGGGAATAGAATACAGTCGAACCTCCTAACGGCCACCTCCCCACAACGGCCACCTCTACGCAACGGCCACAAAATTTTGTCACGCCGACCAGTCGATACATTTACTGTTATTGAAACCTCCCGCAACGGCCACCTCTACACAACGGCAACGACCAGCACTACGTTTTTCCAAACCCAAAAATACACTTGAAATGATGATGTCAGCGTGTGTTGTTCACGTGCTGAGTTCTAGATATGCTTCCGTTTCCTGTTTCGACACATTAACATTTTGTGTCAAATTACACCCCTACACCCCCACAACGACTACAAAATGTTGTCCCCACGGTGGCCGTTGTGTAGAGGTTCGACTAGCTGTACTATGATACATACATTATATAGTAATCATGTACATTTTGTGCAATGAATATCACTGACAATAAATCCTATTCATAAATGCGTATTTCTGTTTCAAATGTTTATCTACGTGCACAGAAAACATACCACGCGAAAGAGCATGTTAAAATTAGTGATATTGCGACATTTGAGTGTTGTAGCTTTAGAAGCAGTATGTTACAGCCATTTGAAATTAGAAAGATTTGCATGAGAAAAACAACCGAGTTTTTTTCTACATTGGAAATGCCTTTAGCTCCACATTGCTCTAAAACCGAACACTAGGGTAGCATTACTTTACCTCTACAGATCGATTTATCATCTACACTCTCCTTCAAAGCTACCCTTATGATTGTCTTTAACCATCGCATCCGTAACTTTTAAATCATCCGTTTATATTATACTATTACCCCTATTATTACAATATTTTAAGTACTATGTCAAATACGAATTGGAGTCTTTCATTGGGGGTTCCAAATATTGAGAAAACAAATGAAACCCGAGAGGCGTAGCCTCAAGGGTTTTATCGTTTTCAAAATATTTGGAATCCCCTGATGAAAGACGAACAATGAGTGTTTGACAAGTCTTCTCATGCGAATGCAAAACTGACAATTTACATACGTTTCTTTTCAAACTTCATTAGCAAGTATTGTTTACCGTTTGACTGTTGTATCTAATTATCCAATAGATGGCTTATTATTCTTTTTTGATGGCAGTGATTTCAACTAGCGTACTGGTAGAGTAGTGGACAAGAGTTAGTACAAGCAGTCGGAAGGGTCGTGGTTCGAACTCCAGTGGAGGCAGACTTTTTCTTTCTATGTCATTCTTCATTTCTTTACTTCTTCGCTCCGTACTTGTAGTCTATCAGTATGTAATTAGTTAGTGGTTCATGAATATGATGATTAAGAAATATTGATCACAAGGGTTGGAAATATGATCAAACACTAGTGCGTTTGGAACTGGTGTTTCATTGGATGTCAAGAGCTTCGAACAAGGGTTTCACCCGGTATCAAGACCCATGCATGTGACCAAATGCAGTTCCTCCATTGTTTGTTTTCGCTTACCTTACTGCTCTGTTTGAAGAAAATTTCGAGAGAAGAAACCTCTCAGCCTCAGTTGAAGTCCAATGTCGGGGGCGGGCGCGCACTGAAAAAAGCTTTTTCGCGCGCTAAAACCTGAATGGCTGTTACACAAACAGCCCCATTTCTATTGGCTCGCGCGCTTACAAAACCTTTTAAGTGTTGAATACACACTGTTCACGACCCGTGTAATACGGTCTCATATTTGCACTCGTTTTAGTTTTCGTATTTGCACTCGAAAACTCCAAGTCGTATAATAAATAGATATTATTACATGTTAAGAGCTTGATATCGTTTTATTCACGAGGTTTTCGTATCATATCGCGACATTTAAAGTGAACACAATAACACAAAATTAAGCATAACAAAATTTATTTCTAAAAGCAATAGTACAGTGAAGTGATATCGTATCACTTCACTGATATGTTTTTTTATTCACGGCTTTATCACACGGATATCAACCCCAAATGTGTATAAAGGTTATTATTATTATTATGCAAATTAGGATGCGGCCATTTTGAATTTTGTCAATAGACTTGTATTAAAAAATACTGATTAATGAAATTGACAAATAAAAATTAATTGAAACCTTTTTCAGTTACTTGAATATACACACTGTTCTGATGCGTTTCAGGCCATTTACTGACCCATGTGAACCTGGTACGACACTGTGCTGACACGTTTCTTGCCAGTGAGTTTAAAGACATCAGAATGGAGGCTGTAAGGACATGTTCAAGACTACTCTCACCATCTATACATGTAAGACCGCTAGCACATCAGGCAGCTTACCGTAATGATTTCATATAGCGCCATTCTTCCAATAAGCGACCCTATTCCAATTAGTTTCCCCCTCCCCCCTCCCCCCATCGTATTCCAATAGACCTTTTACAGGAAACAGTCACGTGTTGATATATCGCTTCGATAAATCGAGTTCGTGATCCCATGCTTTACTGGATGGCAAACAAACTTCAAAACGCTGTTTTATAAAGATCAACAATCGATTGGAGGTGGAACATAGCATTTACAAACAGGTTTTGCTAATAATACTACCGATCTCGTACAAGTGGCTTCATATAAATTAAGACAGATATTTTTGCCATCCAGTCCAACCACGTGATCGTATTTCTGCAAAAGGCCCAAGTACCCATAATTATTCTAATGAACACCCCATTGTTTGCTAACAGAAACTGGTCTTGTTACACTGTTGTTTCCGGTAAAGCGATATATAGGTCAAGGCTTCTCTGTAGTGTTCTCCTGCAGTCTCACTTCTTTGTAAAAAAAGAAAAAAGTACCCTGTCTCCGATAAGCACCCCCTCACCAGGTCCACAAATTATCATATTACCCACGCACTCCTTCCTTTCAAAACCATTTACGAAAGTCACGTGATGGGGGCCGCACGTAACGGGAGGAAAAAGCCGTCCGACCGTGCTCGATTTGATACCTGTTGTCTTGACATCTGAAAGTATTGACTGAGTTAGGTTGAGTCGAACGTGAAAATATTTGGCTCTCGTTCAATTTTTACGCTGCGCTCGGTCCGTACGTCATGATCTCGAGCCGAATATTTTCCCATTCGGCCCCAGCCCCACTCAGTGAATATTAAAACTGGCTATTATTGCCTCGGGCGTTAATTCGAAATGGTAATTGTATTATATATACAGGTAAATGGATAGAAAAAGAAAGAAGGGAGGGAGGGAAGGAAGGAAATGAAACGTGGCCAGTATGAGGAGAGACCATGATTGAATCAGTTACTATACCATCAAAGTTTGATGGACATATAGTTTTCAAAGAAGAATGTAATATCGGTATTTAAGGGGGGAGGGGAGGGGGCATCTTGTTTGGTAAGTAAAATTTGTAGTCTTGTCTATTAAATGGTAACACTGAATAATCAGATAAAGTAATTTATTTGAATACGTAATTAATGAAATTATGGACTGATAAGTTCTGGATTTTCATCTCAAGCCCATGGTAGTCACCAATGCCCCATTGCATCATGGACCGATCAGTGCCACGTCGACTCAAGTCGTATCTGAAGTACTGAGTAGAATGTTGATGGTTGGCATTACTGACCCAGGTAAACGAGGTCATGGTACTGCGTATGCGTGGAGTCATCGCTCTGTTCATTGTCTGTTCATTGGCTACAAACAGTTCAACTCCCCTCAATACTGATTGAAAGGATTTTCAATGATGTCCTGGAAGCCTATATCTTTACACAGTTTGTTAGTCATTTTTGCCGGCTATTTGATTTGATTTTAACCATCCTTCGTGTGTGCTCCGTTTGTAGATATTCCTGTATTCTTGGTTTGCAACTAATCCCCGGAGATTTAAGAGACAAACACGTGGCGGCCATGTTGGTTATTGTCATCCAACATGGCCGCCATGACGTCATTGCAAGCGAAGAATAAGCTGTTATATGTTGCTGCATAATCTCTTTTAAAAACTTATTTGTTTTACGTATTACAGATCCAGATATTCGTCATTGTGTGCTGTCCTCCTTGGATGAGAGATTTGACGCTCATTTGGCCCAAGCAGAAAACCTTGCTGCACTTTTCGTAGCCTTGAATGATGAGGTCAGTATACTTTGTACATAATCGTTTCTGTGTTTTCTGTAAAACATGCATGCCTCGTACATGTACATGTCAGCACTGTCAAATCCTTGAAAATAGCTAGGTGAAGTTGGATCTTGCTCTTACATGTATTAAATCGACCATTAAACAAATCCTGAGGCATGTTTCAGATAGCGACCTTTTCATGCTCCGAACTTAATAGACGAATCACGTACGGCAGAAGAGCGGCGACTGAATCAGTTGGAGTCGACATGCTTGAAATCGGTGCGCTGATGAATTAGGTGCGGCTGATCAATTAGGTGCGGTAGACGCATTAGGTGCGGCTGATGAATTAGGTGCGGCTGATGAATTAGGTGCGGTAGACGCATTAGGTGCGGCTGATGAATTAGGTGCGGCAGATGAATTAGGTGCGGCATATGAATTAGGTAGAATAGAATAGAATAGAATAGAAACTTTATTTAGACACGGTAGTTTTAACAGTAACTAAGACTGGTTTACATAAAAGCCGTGTGTAAAAATCTGTACATCAACATTAAATGATATTACATTTCATTAAAATCTGCTAAAAACGCCAGAGTCAGTTCTTTTAGCGTTCGTGTACGATATATTATACTATAGTAATTGTAATTGTAAGAGAGTAAATTATAAGGCGTCAAAGAAGCAGGGAGGTAGACCATTTAGCTTAGTTTTAAATGTATTTAACGATTTGCTAGTCCGCAGGTCTTCTGTTAAATTATTCCAAATATGTGCTCCTCTGTAGCCGAATCGCTTTTTACCATAATTCGTTTTGGGGAGGGACAGTTGGAATTTTGATGATGAACCTCTTGTGTTATATGGTGTATGAACCCTATTAAATTTGTGTATTAAATACCCAGGCGCTTGGTTATTATAGATCTTAAACATTTCTATTGCTAAAAGTTTGCGTCTGCGTATTATTAATCTGTCCCAACCCAGTTCGTGAAGTATTGGGCCAGAGCTAGTATCGAAACTAGACTGTGTTATTATTCTAGCAGCCCTATTTTGGAGTTTTTGGAGTTTATTTGCGAGTTCAGTACCCAGGCTCTCCCAAACTATGCTGCAATAATCAAATTTAGGTTGAATAAATGAGTGGTACATAGTCTTGAGGGAGGACATGGGCACGTAGGGCCGTACGCGCTTGAGAGCTCCAATAGAAGATGATAATTGCTTAGAGATCTTCTCAATGTGTTTTGACCATGTCAATGTTTCATCTATGTGCACCCCTAAGTACTTAACGAACGCTATTTTAGGGATGCTTTCGCTTCCAATTACAAGATTTGGACATGCCACATCAGATAATCTCTGGCGAGAGCCTACTAATAAAAACTCTGTTTTTGTAGCATTCAGACTCAACTTGCGGTGCGGCAGATGCATTAGGTGCGGCAGGTGAATTAGGTGCGGCATATGAATTAGGTGCGGCAGATGCATTAGGTGCGGCAGATGCATTAGGTACGGCAGATGCATTAGGTGCGGCAGATGCATTAGGTGCGGCAGATGCATTAGGTGCGGCAGGTGAATTAGGTGCGGCAGGTGAATTAGGTGCGGCAGGTGAATTAGGTGCGGTAGGTGAATTAGGTGCGGCAGGTGAATTAGGTGCGGCAGGTGAATTAGGTGCGGCAGATGCATTAGGTGCGGCAGATGCATTAGGTGCGGCAGATGCATTAGGTGCGGCAGATGAATTAGGTGCGGCAGATGCATTAGGTGCGGCAGATGCATTAGGTGCGGCAGATGCATTAGGTGCGGCAGATGCATTAGGTGCGGCAGATGCATTAGGTGCGGCAGATGCATTAGGTGCGGCAGATGCATTAGGTGCGGCAGATGCATTAGGTGCGGCAGATGCATTAGGTACGGCAGATGCATTAGGTGCGGCAGATGCATTAGGTGCGGCAGATGCATTAGGTGCGGCAGGTGAATTAGGTGCGGCAGGTGAATTAGGTGCGGCAGGTGAATTAGGTGCGGTAGGTGAATTAGGTGCGGCAGGTGAATTAGGTGCGGCAGGTGAATTAGGTACGGCAGATGCATTAGGTGCGGCAGATGCATTAGGTGCGGCAGATGCATTAGGTGCGGCAGGTGAATTAGGTGCGGCAGGTGAATTAGGTGCGGCAGGTGAATTAGGTGCGGCAGGTGAATTAGGTGCGGCAGGTGAATTAGGTGCGGCAGGTGAATTAGGTACGGCAGATGATTTAGGTGCGGCCGATCAGTTAGGTGCGGCAGATCAATTAGGTACGGCAGATGCTGTTGATTGAAACGGCACACATTTCCTGCATCAGATAATAATGTTTTTTTAATATGATAATATAAAACCTTCCCATAGTTCACTATGATACGGGTCATTTCTCCGACGGCTGACGGAAAATTAAGTTCGCTGTCTCAATAAACCAATCGCTCCAACATTGAACTAAATGGGATTAAGTTCGCCGCATGAAAATTTCCCCGTCTGAAACAGTTTCTATATATCCTTATTGCAGTTGTATAGTCCCAATAGACCACATACAACTATTCCTCGTGGTCTGTGTTCTGTCTTTAATGTTATACCTTTTGTTTATCCTCGGATGAACGAGGCTGATTAAGCCTCTAGCAAGATATTATATGATATCCGAGACTCATTCTACACACACTCTTTACTCCATTTATATATTCTCTGCACTCACTGCTCCACTCACATGTTGATTGTTATGGAGGGAGGAAAACCGGAGAACCCGGAGAAAAACCCTCGCGATCGGAGCATGGGTGAGAATCAACAAACTCAACTCACATATGACGTCACATCCGGGAATCAATCTCGGACCGCAGTGGTGAGAGGCGAGCGGTTTTACGCGCCACACCGCAGTCCCCATAAGTTTCTTGGCTCCGATCTCCCAATTCTCTGCTGCTCTCTTCCTCTCCTCAACCGACCTAACCTCAATCAATAGTAAGCCCTTTGAAATCTTTGTCTTTTCACACACAGGAGTTTGAGATCCGCGAGGTCGCCATTTGTATCATCAGCAGGCTGAGTAATCTCAATCCAGCTTACATCATGCCGTCGCTCAGGAAAGCCCTCATTCAGGTACCAGAGAAAAAGGGACTGAACCCCTATTAAATATAGCACTTGTGTGTGAATAGCACAGTGTGTGAATATTTATTCATGAAGGTTCCAGTTAAGTAATGCTTCGGCTAAGAACGATAGCACCATAGTTAATAGAGTGGAATGGTAATGAAACCCAGCGACCTTTGTTATAGGTCTTTTTTCGCTTTTTTCAACCGTGATCGTGCATAAAACACAATAGAATAGGAATACGTTAATCAATCAACCAATAGAAACGTGTGGGTTCAGTCGTTCAGGGCACGCTAAGGAACTATCCCTCTTCCAACCTTCCAACTGCTTTTTGTTAGCCCCCTTGAAGTTTGCCGGGTTCCCTTACCATTGCACATTATTAACTATGATAGCAATGAACGGCAAGGAATGCAAAAAAGTGTTAATTTTCTATTCTTTTTTCTCGTAATTTCATTGGTTGATACTCATAAATTCAATAGATAACCATTGAAATAATACAATTTCATTCAAGTTTTAATTTTTGATCAAACTAGGGTTTCATTTCGAAGAATATCAAAATTTGTTACCATGTGATGATGTAAATCGTGGTAAATAAGAGTCCACACCACGGAAAACCAGAGGAATCTTGTTTTTTACAACAATATTAAACAACGTCCAAGGAAGTTTCGTTACAAAGTGTGACAGTTTTGAAAGAGCCAGCATTGTCTATAACTTTCTCGCGTCAGCACCATTGTCTGGACTCTCATTTACCACCGCACATCGACCAATCAGATCGCGAGATTACCGGCAATTGTGGTAAAAATGCTCATTGCCTCAACCTCTTGTCTTTTGCTATTGTCTTTTGCTATAGTCTGAACCATTAAAACAAACATAATGTATGAACGTGTCAAGCAAGCGATTTGATTGGCTTTCAGTTCGACCTCGTGAGCTGCGCCATTTCAGTATTTCAAGGGACAATAAGCGAAGATATTTTTACAACATCCTTGAAATACAAATAATAGTTTCAGTCAGTGTTTTCATGTATTTTATTTAACTTTTTTTGTATCTGTAAATATTGAAACATAGCAAACAAAGTATGAACTCGGCTCCCAAAGCGTACCCTCACATTTTATTTTCATATGATACTATTCACTCTTTTCACCTGGTGGCCATCTTGGATTCAAAGCGAGGCAATCCTTTATTTTTGCCAGGTCGGCCTCGTAGTGAGGGATAGTCGAAATGAGGCTCACCTGGCAAAAACAAAGGATTGCCTCGCTTTGAATCCAAGATGGCCACCAGGTGAAAAGAGTGAATTCCTTTTGCAATGTGTGGTGATGTTTGTTATGTTATCTGTGTAGATCCTGACTGAGCTGGAGTACAGTGGTGTTGGTAGAAACAAGGAGCAAAGTGCGCGCATGTTGGGTCATTTGGTGTCTAACGCACCTATGCTGATAAGACCATACATGGAGCCGATACTAAAGGTTAGAAAAACGACTTACTGGGGGAGGGAAGGGGGTGGTTGAGGGAGTGACAGCTGTAACAATGCCTATTTTAGCAGTGACATGTTTTGTCAAAAGTTCACCCGAGTTGAATGTTTTCCGTCCCGATTGTTTTCATATCGTTTTTACCCGTCCATAAAACGCGAAAAACGATCGTAAACGGTAAAGACTGTACATACGTAGAGAGGTTATTGTGATTGACAGCACTCGAGCATTTTCGAAACCGTTTTTGCCATCAGCACGAAAACGATACACCTCCGTTTTCAAAAATCTACACTTTGGAAGGCGTTTACCGTTTACCGTTTACGTGTGGACGCGTACAAATCTCCGTGTTCGTTTGAAAACGTAAAGGTTGGATCGTGGGACCCAAATGTGTTTGTAACAATTAGATAACACGATTACGGTAATTAAGTAAGTACTAGGCCTGAATAGATTGTGCTAGCAAATCCAGCCAAAGTTGCTCCAAAAAAAGGCTAAAAGTTGCTCAAAAGTTGCTAAAAATTGAAAAAGTTGCCACCAAAATTTGAAAAAGTTGCTCACTTTGGCGAGCCATTTTATTCTAGATAACAACTTAAAACATGGAATGTTGAATGTGTAATTCAATATAATCTTAAAGTTCAACATAACTACCAATAGTAGTACTTTCTAATGAAATAAAGTAGTTTCTAATGAGTAAATCTCATGATATTGAACATAGACACCACATACGGTGATAAAGTTTACAGCCTCTTTGCGTTGTTGTATCTAATCATGACTGAAGCCTCAAGGTAATCCTCAAGGTCATTCTCTGCATTCTCTTCAGTTTCTTCGTCAGATATTTCAGCTTGCGATTGTGATGCCATGACTAGCAGAATATGCAGAATGCAGATTAGCAAATACCAAGATGGCGGCGGCTCTGTGTTGGAGCGAATAACCGCTGGATAATTCGCGGGCGATATTAAATAGATAGCTGCTGTCCAGTTCGTGGGCGCACATCAATTCATGCACGGAAAGTAGAAAACAAAGGAATGTTAATCATTTGCAGGGTCAATACTATTCAATACACGTCTACAGCATTCTTAGTGTCGACCAGTTTCAATTAACAAAAACATTTGGGATAATTTGGGTGTTGTATCATTATTTGTTGCTCAAAAGTTGCCAAGGAAGGCAAAAGTTGCTCTAGGTTGCTTGCAGTACAAAAAGTTTCTCAAAATACCAGAAGTTGCTCAAAAGTTGCCGAGCACAATCTATTCAGGCCTAGTAAGTACACGCCGTATTATTTTGTATGTGTTGAAGTGCACAAGTGGGAAAGTTAGACAAAAGTGAAAAGTTCTGAAAAGTCAATTTTTTACCTAAATTGTGATTGCAGGCTTTAATTCCAAAATTACGAGATCCTGATCCTGAAGTAGTGATAAGTGTGTTGGCTGCGATAGGAGAACATGCCCAGGTACGTTTGCAGCATTTCCCTTGTTTCCATAGAGTTTTATACTATAAACCAGGCGCGTTCTGATTGGTCGATAGCCTCTATTTCCACCCGTCACGGAAGAATGCGTGCTCACAGAATCGGCCTATAATCGATCCTAATTGGCCACTGTGGAAATGAGTAGGGAATTGGGGCGAGGGTGGTCTCGCAAAGGCGCCTGGGATCGTTACAGGGGACACACATCATGCAGAACCGAAACAAACATGGCGAATATCTGATATAGGGCTTCTATCAAGCTTACTTCGCTTTCTCTGCTAGTATTCGATGAGTTATTTGCGATATACACCATGTTTATTTCGGTTCTGTCCGATGCGTGTCCCCTGAAACGATCCCAAGCGTCTTTGCGAGACCACCCTCGCCCCAATCCCCTACTCGTTTCCAAAGTGGCCTATTGGTCGATAGACGTGTTATTAGAGTACAGATGCGTAGGTCACGCGCACGCTCTATTTTGTTGTAAAAGCTTGCTAATTATAGACCTTTCCGACGCGACGGCCATCTTGGAATTAACCTATTGTTAATGCTTACCCAGCCTCGTTCTCAAACGTGTTCAACCGAGGCTGGATAAGCATTAACAATAGTTTTATTCCAAGATGGCTGGGGCGCGGGAAAGGTCTATTGTATAAAACAAAAACATTTTATTTAGCCGAGGGTTTGTCCTCTTATAGCTGTACAGATGACGTGACAACGTGACGAGAATAACGGTCACGCCACTGGTAACGCTGTGTCACCTGTGCATCTATCAGAGGACAGACGCACGGACGGCAACATGAAATCTACCGTAACGAAAAAGATGGCTGCTGTTCATTTGACCACAATCCCTTGCGAGCCTAACACATTCTAAATAACACGTAGAAATGATATATTCTCTTAAATAACATTGCCTTGGTAGCGTCATTGTACCTGGTTGTTTTAAAGATTCAGAACTTCTCAACCGCGATTTTATGACGGCTTTAAAGTTTTTATCGCGCAAGGTGTTGTGGGTAAAATCACAAGCCGCCATCTTTTTTCGTGAGTACAAAACAGGAAACGCTTTTTTAATTTGATAATCAAAACGTAAATTCTCCCAACTAGCTCAAGAGCGCGCGCCACTTCATATGTTTCCATAGAGGTTTGAAAAACGTTTTTCAATCAATGATAGCGGTAGTTATAATGGCCTAATTTTATAAATAGTTTATCTTAGTTTAGCCTTGTTACGTTTTATATGTTACGAGTCTCTACACGATGTTACAGGTTAGTGGCTCAGAGATGTGCAAATGGATGAACGAACTCTTTCCTATAATTATCGACATGCTCCAGGACGCGTCTTCCATGGCAAAACGAAAGGTAAGAGGTGCTAAACGTTATAGTTCTTACGTATTACAAAATATTTATGTGATACAAGGTACATGCACAATAGACGGGTTTCGTATTCTTCACGGACGAGCTGGAGCGAGCTCTTGATGGAAGCTAGTGCGATTCTAGCCTCTCTTTTGGCCGCTCTGCTGGGGAATTCGCTAAAAGGTATTTAGCATTAGAAACCTTATTTAGCATTTGAAACCTTATTTAGCATTAGAAACCTTATTTAGCATTAGAAACCTTATTTAGCATTAGAAACCTTATTTAGCATTAGAAACCTTATTTAGCATTAGAAACCTTATTTAGCATTAGAAACCTTATTTAGCATTAGAAACCTTATTTAGCATTTGAAACCTTATTTAGCATTAGAAACCTTATTTAGCATTAGAAACCTTATTTAGCATTAGAAACCTTATTTAGCATTAGAAACCTTATTTAGCATTAGAAACCTTATTTAGCATTAGAAACCTTATTTAGCATTAGAAACCTTATTTAGCATTAGAAACCTTATTTAGCATTTGAAACCTTATTTAGCATTAGAAACCTTATTTAGCATTTGAAACCTTATTTAGCATTAGAAACCTTATTTAGCATTAGAAACCTTATTTAGCATTAGAAACCTTATTTAGCATTAGAAACCTTATTTAGCATTAGAAACCTTATTTAGCATTAGAAACCTTATTTAGCATTAGAAACCTTATTTAGCATTAGAAACCTTATTTAGCATTTGAAACCTTATTTAGCATTAGAAACCTTATTTAGCATTAGAAACCTTATTTAGCATTAGAAACCTTATTTAGCATTAGAAACCTTATTTAGCATTAGAAACCTTATTTAGCATTAGAAACCTTATTTAGCATTAGAAACCTTATTTAGCATTAGAAACCTTATTTAGCATTAGAAACCTTATTTAGCATTAGAAACCTTATTTAGCATTAGAAACCTTATTTAGCATTAGAAACCTTATTTAGCATTAGAAACCTTATTTAGCATTAGAAACCTTATTTAGCATTAGAAACCTTATTTAGCATTAGAAACCTTATTTAGCATTAGAAACCCTCCATGGAGGGCTCGTCCGTGAGAATACAAAACTTGCCTGTCGTTTGCTCTGATATTACTTAACAAAAGTACAATAGTTTCTATTTTAAAAATGGTGTTGGCTGCCTCGACTTTTGCTGCGACGATCGAAATGTCGGCTGCACCTTGTTAGCTTAACCTTTTCAACTGTTATCTTATATGTATATGAGCCGTACCAAGCGAAAAAGGAACCTTATGCCATTCACGTAATTTCGAGAAAAACGCGCGTAAACGACACACGTCGAATAGCAGTTGCCATGCATGGTACCGAAAGAGAAAACATACATAGTTACCCGAGATATTTTTATATGAAGTAAATATCAAATGGTATAAAATGTTTTCATTCATTGATATGTTTTTTTTATAAAACGGCTTTGCAAATAAAGATTGAATTTGTAAGTAAATGTGTCTTCTCAAACTGCTTTCGTAACGGATATCGCGTCAGTCTGTTGAGAACATTCGTTTAGAAACGCTTTCGAACGAGTATCTTCGGATATTTTGATAAGATGCCCATAACTCAAAATCGGCAAAATATGTTACAAGGACCAGTTTCGCTTTTCGCGGCATGTGTACTGTGTAGTCTGCTTGTTACGTTTTAGTTTTTGGCTAGCTGTATCTTGCCACGTATATTTACCTGAACATTGTCATCCCACAGATTGCTCTTTGGACCTTGGGGCAGCTTGTGGAGAGCACTGGGTGAGTTTAAGTACTTGAAAAGTACAGTCTCGAACAGTCTTGAAAAGTCTGTGCATTCAAAATTTTCTTGAACAGTCCTTCAATTCTGGTTAAAGGTCTTGAAAAGTCATTCAATTACCTAATAAGCACATTCATTTGTCCAATAATAGAATTACGAAAAATACTTGTTAATGAATTAAATGTTATGGTTTCGCGGAAGTTGAGAAACGCAGTGGCGTCTAGCGGCTTGCCCACACTGTAAGTACTTGTGGCCTTGAATTCATGCCACAATGTTATGCGGGGTGGCCCACGCAGCCCTTATGGAGTGCTGAACCGGTATATTTCTAAAACTAGGTAACAGACATTATAGAACACATTGAACATTTAATAAAACACCGCCAAGTATCAGTACTTGAAAATAAAAATGTGTCCTTGAAAAGTTCTTGAATTTTATTTGGATAAAGCTGCACAAACTCATGCTATACATGGCTCCGTCCAGGAGCCGAATTAAAAACCTCACGTTTGATAATTCACTCACAAACTCATATTACTACTGTAAAGTCTACCTTAGGTATGATCGAGCTCTTCATTGGTGTGTTATATTTCAGCTATGTCGTGGAGCCATACCGGAAATACCCAAACTTGCTTGAGGTTCTTCTGAACTTTCTTAAGACTGAACAGGCGCCAGGAATTAGACGAGAGGTGAGTTAACTTCTGTGATTCACATCGTGTATCCCAGAAAATATTTCCAAAATACATCAATGTGAATTCATCAATACCTATGCATCAGTTATGGAAACATGGAATTCTTCCCATCAATGGATTTGGCCTGAGGATGGAAATATTTCCACTGTTGCTATTCAGAAATTACATTGTATTTTGGGAACATTTTTCTGATGATTTTATACATAGCATTAATAGAGCTGTGCGACTATGTGCCGTGGTAATACACCTTATTATTATAAACCAACTAGTGGACTATTATGAATCCTGCATTCTGCTACCCTACTATTGGTCTATTTATGATAGCCCATGGTAGAGGAAAACCGCACGCATTTACATGAAACAGTTGAATTTGTTTCTTTCTATTATTTTCTACTGTCCGACTAGTTACATGTAGTTTATACTAAAACAATTAGACCTCTCGCCTTCATGGGCTACGAGTCAATAGCCCTTTCGGCTGAGCCTCATGGGATATTGACTCGCAGCCCATTCGAGCTGCGGGTCTAAGTGTTTCTCGACGTACTATCGCGCTTCCATGTTATTATCAGGCCATTCGTGTTCTTGGTCTTCTTGGAGCGCTGGATCCATACAAGCACAAGTTGAATCAGATGGAAGCAGTGTTAGAAGATGGGAGCAGTGCTGCTGTGAGCAAAGATAGCGAATCGGGTACGTATGACAGTCTCTATGTACCTTATTCATATCTCATGTTCGCGTGGGAAGATGTCTGCTAACTAATGGTACCAGAACGAGGCCAGTTGAACCAGAGATCACAAAATTGGAGTCGGTCAGAAATGTCTTAGTTTCTGTCATACAGCACTGTTGTGTTCTTTTGTGTCATAAGGAAATTAACGTTATTTTTCGACAGTGATTATAGATTTGTATCTTCTTGTAACAAGCTGGGACGACTGGCCTCACTCGCTTTGATGCCTTTATGAATAAGGTCGATGGTCTTTCCACTAGATATTTCGCCATTGTGTGAAATTGTTATAGTACCGCACGGAAATACTTTGATGAGTAAGATGCTGGTTACTATGGGTAATGTTTAGCGGGAAATGTTTTACCTACAAAATTTTTTCCCCTCAATATTCACACATTACTTCCCATAATTCATTTCCTGTAATGTTAATAGTAGATATATGAAACAGTAGATGTTAGTTCAAGTAGAGTGCTCATGACAATGGATAGCATGTTGGACTTCCTCTGTCTTTCTCTATTCACTCATCTCTTCTCACATCTCATTGCCTGTCATTGATACCCAACGGGCCTTCCTCTGTCTTTATCTATTGACCATCTCTTCTCACATCTCATTGCCTGTCATTGATACCCAACGGACCTTCTTCTGTCTTTCTCTATTCACCCATCTCTTCTCACATCTCATTGCTTGTCGTTGATAGCCAACGGACCTTCCTCTGTCTTTCTCTATTCACGCATCTCTTCTCACAATTGACTGCTTGTTATTGTCTTACAGTAGATACCAGTACGAGTGAGATGCTTGTCGCTATGGGTAGTGTACAGTTGGATGAGTTTTACCCCGCTGTAGTGATATCAGCGTTGATGAGGATCGTTAGGGACTCATCTCTGTCCAGTCACCACACTATGGTCATACAGGTAATAACAGCACTTGGCACAAAATTCTTAAAACATGATTGCAACAATAGTTTTGATCAGGGAAACCAAAGAATGAGATGACCCATCCGAGAAATTGGACCTCGGAAAAAGTAAAGCCTGGTTTTAATTAGCGACGGAAGTAGAACCTTAAGCGTAAGAAAGTTCTAGCGAAAATGAACACGACGGAAGCATAAGCATTTTAAGCCTCGTTCAGAAGCGGAAGCCTCGCTTACATGCTATATTTACATTGCCAAGGGCCTGAGAATGAGCATTCTGATTGGCTTATTATTCTGCTTCTGCTTGCGTTTCACTTGTGTTCACTGGAACAGAAACGACCGAAGCAGAAGTAGAAGCGTAATGAGAAGGAAACCTTCCTTTCCTTCTGCTTCTTCTTCCGTCGAGTTTATGCTTATGCTTACGTTTTTCACTACAACATAACGTTCCTTATGCTTCCGCCTCTGCTCCGTCGCTTGTAAAAACCAGACTGTACTGCATTTTCTGATTATCATCACAAGAAAAAGAAAGAAAGAAAAAACAACAGAAAGAAACAGAAGAGAAGACAAAGAAGTAGCCTTCCAAAATTCGTTTCTTTTTATAAATGAAAACACTTTACAGAGTTGCTCGTCGTTCTGTTGAGTTTCTCCATAACTCAACTGAAATTTGGAATAAGTACAGTGTAGCCTTGCTTAATGGATCAGGCTTAAATCTTCTAACATGTCGATATTCATACTTGTAACGCATATTTGTTTTGCACTAATATCTTTACTTTCGGACTTGTTAACATCATGAATTTACTTGTGCTTTCGTTTTAGGCAGTGACGTTTATCTTCAAAAGTCTTGGGATGAAGTGCGTAACATATTTATCACAGGTAATGTTAAAGGAGAACTGTGGTCAAAAATCATATTTAGCTCTACGAATCAATGTAAATATGAAAAGCCTTAGATTATGATTTATTTAATTGATGTAAATAACATAAGTAAATATTATTTTTATTATAGCAGGCTATGTATTTCAGCATAGCTTGCTCTCAACTCCACACACACTCCCCACTACATTCATATATATTTTTATACATACTACTCTCAAACTCACATGTTGATTTTTTACGGAGGGAGAAAACCGGAGAAAACCATGTGGCAACTCAACTCACATATGGCACCAAGCCAGACTCGAACTCGGGCCGCAGCGGTTAGAGGCGAGGGTTAACACACTGCGCCACCCATGCCACCCATGTGAACCGTATCGGAGAATAGAAAATCTGAAACCTTCCTCTCACCGTAGCTGCGCTATGTACACACGGCTCAACTCTTGTAATTTTTGAGGTCAGATACGGGAAATTAATTAGTTCTGTTTTGTTGATCCGGCACTGAATAGCTGGCTCATAATTGCGGACATTTTTTATTTTTTTTGCTGAGATGTGATTGGTTTTCCTTCGTATGTGTGACGTACGATATGCCACTAAGTTGAGCCGCCACACAAACTAGATTTATCAGCAGGTTGTTTTTTCGAACTAATTTTCTCTTCATAGACGTTGGGTTGACGTAAGGTACAGTTACTCTTGAAGAACATCCCGTGCAAGAACCAAAATATATATACATACATATATGTATAATATATATGTATGTATATATATGTATACCAAAATTATTGAGCTTGTTAAAGAAATGGCGTGAAAAAGTTCAAGTACGAGAACTTCTTCTACAAGTGAACTTCGCAATATTCCCCACCAATTAATCTTCATCTGCTCTTTTCTCTCTCCTATATTCTAGATCATGCCTTCATATCTAAATGTGATACGAACTTGTGATTCTGGATTTCGAGAGGTACGTTCTTTTCAACTCAAGCGAAACTTATGCGAAATCATCAGCTCTATGTTATGAACATATTTCTGTGGAATACAGTATCTCTCTCGTTCTAACATTTTCCCCTCTTTACCGTAGTTCGTGTTTCAGCAGCTTGGTGTACTCATCTCCATCGTCAAACAACACATTAGGAACTATCTAGATGATATATTTACACTAATTAAGGTACGCAGGGTGCAATAGCATTTTTATTTGTACCCGGCTGAAATAACCGCCGCGTAGCTAGCTCAGCGCGCCGAACTGACGAGCGGGAGTCGAGGGTTTGAACCACGGACGGACCAACACTCGGGTCTTATTTAAAATCTCTTCACGTCTTCTCGGATAAGGACGATAAATCGTAGTCCCTCGGAGACCTCCATAGCTGGGCTTCTGGGCTCTAGGCCTGTTTAGCTCTCCGTCCACCTTCGAGTGGTACAACGTAATCAATCAATCAAGCAAGCAAGCAAGCAATCAAGCAAGCAAGCAATCAAGCAAGCAAGCAAGCAATCATTCAATCATAACTTTATTTAAACACAATGAATTCATCAGGATTTACAACTATTACGACTACTACTATAACTAAAACTCATTACTACTGTTAAAAATGGAAATTACTAATGCAATACGTATATATAATAACAACTATTTAAAATCGATATGACAAAATAAAAACCTGCTTTACATGAATGCTGTGTGTACTAATTCAATTCGAAGAGAAGAAGCTACTGCAGCCAGACCGAAACCTGTTAAGAGTGCTTGCCTGCCGCAGCTCCATCGGTAAACTATTCAGAGTACCGCTCCGCTGTAGCTGAAACTATTTTTCATAAAGTTGGTGCGGGGCAGTGGAATAGCAAGTTTGCTCTCGGTGTCTCAGAGAATAATTGGTAACACTACTGCGGTCAACAAATTTGCGCTAAGATAGTCCGGAACGAGACCATTTAGTGATCGATCGATCGATCGATCGATCAATCAGGTTTCTAAATGATTACGTGCAAATGTGAGAACTGTTAACACGCTGTTTTGTTTCACTTCTCAGGAGTACTGGACAATCAACAGTCCCATGCAAACCACTATAGTCTTACTGGTAGAACAAATTGCTATCGCACTTGGAGGGGAGTTCAAGGTAACATAATTTTGTATTCCTTTTCATACAATAAACAGTGCGAAACACGCGCTGTGATTGGTCAGTAGCCAAGTGTTATTAGATTATTGTTGCACAGATGACGTCACAAGATCGCACGCGCGCTCTGTTTTGTTGGATAAGTTAGCTAATTATTGTATTAAACAAATAGATATCATTTTCTCGTGGGTCTGTCCTCCATATGATTCGCCTCGATCGCTAGATTCTTTTGTTCTGCGTATAAATTTACGCTTCGATTCACACCAAAGAAAACAATCCAGCGATCATAGGAAAACCAGCCTTAATAGATGCACAGATGACGTCACAACGTGACGAGATCACCAGTCGTGACACTCGACTGCGGCTCGTACTGTACTTATGTGTTCTCTACATATTGTGACATCGTGTGTGCATCAATAAGAGGACAGACGCACGACGAATTAACATATGATTGTTAAGTATTTTAGCTTGGCCTTGAAATTTGTTTCTAAAGCTTGTGTTGATGGGTATTATTATTTTGTTGTTGTAGAATTACTTGCCTCAGATCATTCCACATATTCTCAAGGTGTTTATGCATGACAACAGCCCACAGAGAAACATTACTACGAAGGTAGGTGGCTGGGATCGTTTCTTAGATTGCTTTTTTTATCAGCGCAAATCATGTGAAAAACGGGAGAGGTTTGGAATCAGAAAACCGGAGAACCTGAAGAAAAAACGTCGGAGTTAGGGCGACATATCAACGAACTCAGCTAACATCTGAGTTTGGGAATCAATCCTGGGCCACAAACTCAAAGGTCAGAGTTCTATCTACTGGGGGAGGAGGTGATCTCCCACCAAAAGAAATGGTTTTGCGAATCGCAGTGTGGCATTTAAATATACAGTGTAACTGAGAAATATTACTGTTTTAACTTTTCAACGTTGCATCCCAAAATGCACGAGATTGTATCTCGGAGCATCTAAATATTTCAAATTTCCGGGGACTGAAGGGCATGACCCCGACTCCCTACAAAATCTCGCAAACTTCGGCCGCTTGAAACTTTCTCCACCCAGAAAAAGACATTCCTTGATAGTACCCAGGACGTGAGAGAGGAAACGCTTAACACTTGCACGATAGGCCCTATGCAGCTAACAAATCACGTGGTTGTACTGAAGAGCAAAACATATCTGACTCATTTATTCAAAAGGCCTTGTACGAGATCGGTAGTGTTGTTAGCAAAACCTGTTTGTAAATGCTATTTTTCACCTCCAATCGATTGTCGATCTTCGAAAACTGTGTTTTAAAGATAGCTTGCTCTCCAGCATCCATGGCAACGCCTTTCCCATGGTGATCACGAGCTCAATTCATTCGTTAATGAAGTATTATATCAGCACGTGACCGTTAGCTGCAGAGGGCCTATCCTGGCTGTCGAATGGCTTGTAACATGTTTTCTAACCTATTATTGTGCTCGTTGCTTGTAGCTCCTGAATGCTCTACAGATGTTCGGGTCCAGCCTCGATGACTACCTTCATCTTCTTGTGCCTCCTGTGGTCAAACTCTTCGACTCGAATGAGATCCCTCTGTCTGTGAGAAAGTAAGTAACAACTGGATGATAAGAATTCTGTGTGGAACGCGTCCTGTGATTGGTCTATAGATCGATTTCATGTGACGTCATCAAATTGCTAACTTCGAAACTATGAACTCTACCAAGTTGTGCTTTTGATACAGTTTAGAGCTTACCTAAGCACGGCTTCACACCAAATTTCATCGGTTTCTTTCACTTTGTTCCGGAGATATCGATGAAGCGATTTGAGTCACGCACTCACCAGTCACGTATTTTGAGGAGTCAAATTAGTGCAACTTTCAGCCAAAAACCTTCTAAATACAAACCAACATGTCAAATAAGTGAATATCTATGCAAATAGATACATTTTAGGTCAGAATTCTTGGTAATTGTGAACTTTAATGAAACTTGGTAATCTGGCCGCCATCTTGGTGTACCTTGGAGGTACACCAAGATGGCGGCGCCATACATTTTACTGTAAACATGGCGCACATTTGATCGCTTATATTTTGGGCGAGAAATATCCTAGATTGATAAAACTTGTCAAAAATATGTAATTTTTAGTTCTCTTTCAGAAAAACGCACCTTGATTTTATTTGAATCAGCAATAAATATTTTTAGGATTCACGTGACCTAAGTGAAATCGATCTATAGCTATGTATTATTAGAGAGTAGATGCACAGATGACGTCACGTTTTGTACAACATTTTGTATCCTTTTTTCAATAATAATTTATTTAAAAACCAGTGATGTCATACTGTCTTGTGGTTGTCCTCTTATGGTGCAAAGATGACGTCAAAATGTGACAATGAAAACAGTTAAACACGAAGTTTCGGTATAAAAAGGGAGCCCAGGGGTTTGTCACCCTTCAGTTGTCAATCGGCCTTTTTTTGATGCTCCGTTTGAGTGCTCCCTACTGATTGCTTATCGCGCGAAATTCAAATGAAACACAAAAATGTTTAACTTCGGAGTAAGGGCTACAGAGTTCGCAAACAGTCATAAAATACCATCGGCAGTCATAAATGGACAACTATCTTCCCTCTGGTCACTTTTTTATTGCTTGTTTAATTTTAAACCTTAAAAACCAAAACTAGTTTTTACAGGAACTAGTTGCCTATCATATTTTAAAGGAGAGGCTGATATGCTCGCTTGCTCAGCAATTTGAATTTTAAATTTCGAGCTCGCCATACGTGAAAAGAGGAGGGGCTAACCTGTTTATACCGGAACTTCGTTTAGACATCAAGTTTGCATCTAAGAGAACAGACGCATGACAAATGACATTTGTTAGAGCGGTTTTCAATTGAGTGTCGAAAAGTAATTGCTTTCGAATTTGATTGGTTCGTTATCCAGGATTGCGTTTACTTTGCCTCGTGACTGGTTGAAGTAAAACCAGTCGTGAATTACTTCAGTTCGTGATTGGTTCACGTAAAACCAATCATGAATTACTTCAGTTCGTGATTGGTTCACGTAAAACCAATCGTGAATTACTTCAGTTCGTGATTGGTTCACGTAAAACCAATCATGAATTCCTTCAGTTCGTGATTGGTTCATTGATGTTTTTACTTGCTCTTGTGATTGGTTCACTGGTTTTGGTTTTACGACACTCAATTGAAAACCGCTCTAAGCTGATGTGAATGAATATGTTTTAGATTACCAAAATGGACTAATTCTATGGCTATTTCGCGTTGACGATGCAATACTTTTCTTTTAAATCAAAATATTGGTTTAATTAATAGTTTAGTGCATGCATGAACCCAAAACGTTTACCACAGTTTGTTTTGTTATTGCTCAGTTTAGAAATGGTTCGATTTTTCCGTATTATGTTTGCACTATTAATCGCTCAGATGTGCCCTCGAAACCCTGGATCGTCTCAGTGAATCCCTGGACCTGACGGACTTCGCATCTCGTGTCATCCATCCAATTGTCAGGACGTTAGACACATGCCCCGAGCTGCGATTGACAGCCATGGACACCCTGTCGTCACTTGTCTTCCAGCTGGGAAAAAGATATTCAACGTTCATACCAACCGTACACAAGGTATTTCCTATTTAACATTCATTAATAATTCATAAGGGTGCTAACCAATCCAAACGCAGCATTCGAATTATGCGAATTAGGAGGCGCTCGTTAGGAATACGGTCAATGGGTCTTTTGCAGGAATGCAATCACGTGGTTGGGCTGGGTGGCAAAACATATCTGACTTCTACACTTGTACGAGATCGGGAATATATTAGCAAAACCTGTTTGTAAAATTGTCCAATCGTTCGTCGATCTTTCTAAGACAGCGCTTTTGAATATTGTTTGCCATCCAATAAAGCCATTCCCATAGGATCACGAGCGCAATTCATTCATTATTGAATTAATATATCAACACATGACTGTTTCCTGCAAAAAGTCTATTGAGAGGCTTTGTGCTTATACAGGTTTCTAGTGCGTTTTATATCATGTGACCCAGACATATTTCAGTTGGAGTTGTGGCTTCCATCAATCACGTGTCTTTGTGTTCTCTCATTGGCTAAAAGGTAAATCGGAAAGAGACAAATTGTAGACTTCGTCATTATGCTATTGTCAAGGCGCTAAAGCGACCAATCAGAATCATGTAGAGTTGAGTAACAGCAGCCAAACCTCCAGAAGAAGTCACTTTACGGGTCACGTAAAAAATGTTTTAGGGGCACTGTCAATCGAATTGAATCTTCAAGTTTCTTTAAAACAAAACTACAAAAATAACACCCTGAGATAGAAGAGAAATACCATGTGAATGTCCTGATATGCTTTACAAACTACAACAATAACACACTGAGATAGAAGAGAAATACCATTTGAATGTCCTGATATGCTTTTAAAACGTTTTTTTTATAGAGGATGGCAAAGAACTTTAGTTCTTAACTTGATTTCGGTTACAGTGAACCGATTTAAAGTTGCTCTACATTTCTCTAAAAGCAGTATTTTTAATCCACTCGAATCTTTGCCATCCTTCATCAAAATTGGCTAAAATTTTATCCGATATACCTGGAGAGCTTACTCTGCTAATCTGATTAGTTATTTGTGTCTTTCGTTGCGAGAACGTTTATCATTTGGAGTTTGACAGTACCAGTTTAACCTCTACTATCTTCCTCTCACGTATCAGGTCTTACTGAAGCACAGAATACAACACCAGAGATATGATGTTCTCATCTGTAAGATTGTTAAGGTACGTACATTAGTAGCAATAGAGCAGATTTCATATGAGTGGCATAAAACACGGCATGTCCGTAGCCTTAAAGTAACCGTACCGTAACCGTACCGTAACCGTATCGTAACCGTATCGTAACCGTATCGTAATCGTGACCGTAACCGTAACCGTACCGTACTGTAACCGTACCGTGCCGTAACTCTGTATTTTGATTGAATCAGAAAGGCAAAAACAATGGGAAGCCATTTCAGTGTCACGGCATATTGTACAGTAATCGTGCCGTAAGTCATTGCTGTAACTTGCCCACTCATACGAGATCTGCTCTATGAAAGAAGTATTGTGAAACACTGAAGTACTGCAAGACTGTCGCTGTACAGTAACCGTAGAGCACTGAGATTTCGTATGAGTGGGACAAACTACAGCACTGACTACAGCACGGTTACCGTACGGCATGCCGTGACGTTGAAATGGTTTCCCATTGTTTTTGTTCCTGCTGATCCAATCAAGTCACAGAAATACGGCACAGCACGGTTACAGCACGGTTACGGACATGCCGTAGTTTGTGTATTTTCCTATTTTAGGATTACAAGTAGAAACGAAGGTACTGCTTAGTTCTCATCGAACAATAGGATTTTAATCCCAAATTAGTAGTCGACGAGTTAGCAAATCGAACTAAAGATTACCCCTAATGTGAGAGAGAGAAGAGGAGGGAGAAGAGGAGGGAGAAGAGAAAGAGATCCTCAGGTGTTATCCAATGATAATCTCGCTTCCATACGCTGAGTTTCTGACTCTGAATTTTTAACGGGGCCTGAAACAACCCGCATTGGGGCTGATCAAAGCCAGGACCCGGCCAAACCACAGATCGAATTGGAATTTGGCGTGTTGGTTTTTGCGGAGGGAGGAAAACTGGAGAACCCGGAGAAAAACCCTCGGAATAACAATCTCAACTCACATGTGGCGCCGCGAACGGGAATCGAAATCGGGTAAAAAAACACTTAAATTCTTGACTAAATAACAAATTCAAAAATTGTTTGAAAAAAGATCTTATAAGTAAATATTGATCAAATATCTTTTCAATTTGCCTTTTCAATTTCAATTTAAAATATGTATTTTCAGCAGATTGTCTTTTATTCGTTGTCCCTGTTATGTTTACGTGTGTCCGTTTCTTGTATTTATTATATAACAAATTATGTACATTGTTTTCGTTCTGACCGCCATATCAAATTGCAATCTGAACTTTGTTCCGGTGGCTCAGCTTAGTTTAGCTTTCTAGTTATTCTGAGCCTACCAGTACCAATTATTGAGCTTTTCATTTTTCCAGTAAACCTGTAACTATTATTAATTCCAGTACGAAATAAAATTTGTTGTTGTTGTTGTTGTTGGTCATAGAGGTGAGAGGCGAAGCGCTTTACCACTGCGCAACCCCGGCTCTTGGTTTCTAATCAAGAAAACACATCCAACCGGTTTTTTTGGGCCATTGATAAGCCAATGAAAATTACATCCAGCACTCACGGTTGCGAGTATATTATCCAATCAGGGAGGAGGTTCAAATTCTGAACCTATTGTTGGCATGGAAGTAAGATTCTCAACTGATAACACCAGATCGAGGCTCTTCTGTTCCTTCTCCCCTCTTTTCTTCTCCCTCGCCTCTTATTTATTCGAACCTCTGGAATCCATGTTATCTTAATCCTGGATTAACGTAATCAAGTGCTTTCAGGGACTGGGTCCAGAACGCCCACGTGCCGATGGAGCCACACCGCGGCAAAACGTCAAGCGCATGCGTATTTGCTATTTCTTGTCGGCGCGCGGCCGCCCCCAGTTTCCCGCGAAAACTGAAATGAAACAACAGGCACACGCCGTGATTTTAACGTTTCTGCTTAAAAGTATTCATTTGTGAACTGTTTTGTCAAAAACTAAGAAAACTACTTAAAAGCTAAGCCTAAGACTTTAACAGGTTGAAGTTTTCTTAATTTGTAATTCATTGTGAGTTTACTAAGTTATAAAATTATTTACTAAAAAAGTTGAAACCCTCGGTAATTTGTATTTGATAGCAGAGCCTTCGTTCTTTTGGCCAGCGGATCATACCGTTTTGCCGCGGTGTGCGATGGAGCAGTCTTTCGACCAAATGCAAAGCTGCACATGACCAACTTAAAGTATTCGATGTCTCTTTCAGAGTAATTTCGTCCTGGACTGGGAGAATGACTTCTTGCGGCGTCGACAGAAGCTAGGTCGGGGTAATTTCGCTGACGACTCGGCAACTACTGCAGCCATAGAGGCGACAAGTATCAAGAAACTTCCCTTCAAACCAGACAGCTTGCAGAAGGTAAATAACTCGGGTAAAGAATACAAGTCATGTAGATAAGATAATGTTGGTAGTGGAGGAATCACAGGAACATTGTTGACCGAGAAACTCTGTCTGTGCCTTTTCTCTTGTCAACGAGGACCTTAAAGCCCGCCGCATACGGGAGCCGGCTATCAGCTTAGCCAACGGGCACACGAGGTCGTTCGCTAAGCTGATAGCTCTCGTATGCTGTGAATTTCGGCGAGTTTTTCGTCTCAATTGACAGTGAGGAAAATATATATCGTGTTTGATATTTTTAGTCTCTTGAGGCGAGAAACGTAACGTGTGCGCTGAAGAGAGCTAACAGCTTAGCTTGGCGTAATCTATTGACCAATGAAAACGCATAGCGCTCTCTCGTGATTTCAACATGTAATAAGGTACTTAGCTAAGGGGATAGCTTAGAGAAATTCACCGTGTGTGGTGAAACGGCACTTGAGCTAACAGCAAACGACCTCTCGTGCCCGTTGGCTAAGCTGATAGCTCTCGTGTGCGTGCGGCAGGCTTAAGCGACCACGACAGAAACGTCTAGGACATAACATAAAACATTTAGAAAATACTGTAACTGGCGTGGTTATGCACGCAGTCGCCTACATTTCCACCGTTGTCTGCAAAAACACAACGTGAGCTCCAATGTCTTCGGGTTCAAGGTTTTTATTTCCACAAAACAAACAATCATAAAATTTAGGGCATGCGACAAAAGCTATTTGCTTATTGGAGGAGCACAAGAATAAAACCATGAGGGTTACCAAAGTTGCTTATGCCCCTAGAAAACTTATTTAAAGGGATACCCGAGTGAAAAACACATTTGGGCTCAAAAGCATCTTTCAGATGTACTTTATTCAGAAAATGTATTAAAATTTGATAAAACTTTTTCAGAGTTGAGAACGAGCCCCTCAAAGTTGGCTCCGCGAAGACCTGGGCGCCGCCATTTTGTTCACATTAATTCCTGTGAACTTCGTCCCACCGGAGTCTTGCGGCTAACTTGTAGCGACTTGTTTTCTTTGTAGAATTTTTACACGCTCGGAATTAGAGTAGATTTCCATCGATATGGCAGAGCAATGTCGTACTAGAACAAAAATATGATGAAGACGATATTGTGAGAGAAGTTCAGAAGCCTGGGAGGACGAAGAAAAGCATGTGGAAGGCGAGAATATCAACGAACAACAAAAGGCGACTACCGAGCTAGTGCTATAAAGATTCGCTGTGTGTTTTTGTATGGAACTTGTCAGCCTTAAACTGATATCGACAGTATTGATATCGGCATAGCAATCGAAACTTGTTTAATTTGACCCAGAGAGATAATCAGGGTGTAGCAAGCCAGAATCTTTACATCAGCACAACACCAGTTTTGCACTAGCTCGGTAGTCGCCTTTTGTTGTTCGTCTGATATTCTCGCCTTCCACGTGCATTTCCTCGTCCTCCCAGTCTTCTGAACGTCTCTCACAATATCGTCTTCATCATATTTTTGTTCTAGTACGAAATTGCTCTGCCATATAGATGAAAATCTACTCTAATTCCGAGCGTGTGAAAATTCTACAAAGAAAACAAGTCGCTACAAGTTAGCCGCAAGACTCCAGTGGGACGAAGTGACATAAAAAACGTCACAGGAATTAATGTGAACAAAGTGGCGGCGCCCAGGTCTTCGCGGGGCCAACTTTGAGGGGCCAACTTTGAGGGGCTCGTTCTCAACTCTGAAAAAGTTTTATCAAATTTTAATACATTTTCTGAACAAAGTACATATGAAAGATGCTTTTGAGCCCAAATGTGTTTTTCACTCGGGTATCCCTTTAAATGAATAGATATTTAAACGTATTTTTCGGACCTGAGTGTGATAAGTAATCAAAGAAACAAGTAAACAACAAATTTCGTCAGAAAACACTTTTCTACCACCCGTTGTCACTGCCGTCGTCGTCTTGGTTGTTTAAGTTCCCTAATAGTAACTTTGCCGATTTCGGGTGATGTTTTGAAGCGACATTCTTTCTCTTGCGTTTTTAAAGTTATAATAACTCAGCTCTAGAACCTTCAAAATATAGTTAATTTCAAACGAAATAAACCGTGTTGTGTGTTACTAGGCGTGGGGAGCTTCAAGATGCGTATCTAAAGATGACTGGACGGAATGGTTAAGAAGACTAAGCGTCGAGCTGCTCAAAGAATCGCCATCCCCTGCACTCAGATCGTGCTGGGCCACTGCACAGACTTACCCACCCCTTGCCAGGTACGTGTTGCCTGTTATACACAGGGTGGACCTCCACTGGAAATAATTGCTCTCAAATGTTTGTTACGGATATCTAAATCTAATGCTGTGGTTGTTTCTTATAAATTATACACTAGATGTCACTTGCAGACTGATTTTCCTGGCCATAAAATTCATTTGAATTTCCTTAGAGTTCCTAAGGAGAGAAATCGCTCACTCATTCTGATTGGCTAAAAATACATAGATTATCAGTGATTTTAAAATGCAATTAAGTGACGATGGTTGTTTAGTGTAGTTGTTGCTACGTTTGCCTTACGAGTAGGAGGAGCGGAGTTCGGAGGTTTTTTTGAGAACCCTAGCTCTAGTTGGGTAAGATCTTGATTACTGACCGGTTAGGTTTTTTTTATGGTTCAGGGTAGGGTTTTAATTAGTCTATATTGTCATTTCATGAATTAATTAGGTGAGCGATTTCTCTCCTTAGGAGCTCGTGAATTTCCTGGGCGTCGCCATTTTGGATCTTATGACATCACACGTTTGACGCTATTGTCAGAAAACAATAGCTCTTTTCTTGTGTAACAATACCGTGTGATGTTATAAGGCCTAAGATGGCGGGCCCGGGAAATTGAAATGAGTTTTATGGACAGAAAAATCAGTCCATAACTGACATCTAGTGCACAATTTATAGGAAACAAACACAGCATTAGATTGAGGCATCCATAAGGAACATTGGAGAGCAAACATTGTTTTTCAGTGGGGGGTTCTTTTAAAGAGGCTATGTCAACTCCCACATGGTAAAGTTTCTCATGACTTTCTCATGCTCATCCGAAGTCTACCATCCCAACCTCCCCCCTCTCAACCTCTACCCTCTCAACCTCCACCCTCTCAACCTCCACCCTCTCAACCTCCACCCTCTCAACCTCCACCCTCTCAACCTCCACCCTCTCAACCTCCACCCTCTCAACCTCCACCCTCTCAACCTCCACCCTCTCAACCTCCCCCCTCTCAGAGCATTAAATAGGGGGACCCTTGGAGACGCTGAAGGTTGAGGATTGCATTGCCACTTATTTCTGTGTCTGATTTCGGAATAAGAAACTATGCATTCTAAATATCCGGGATTTGAATGCCCTTATCCGTGTGTGGTATTGAAGGACAACATTTTCGTCAAATCTTAAAAGCAGGATGTCTGAGTTCATAGTCTTTAAAATGCGTTAGTTTGTTGTAAAGTATTGACGCCTCTGACTGGTTTTAAGGGATCTCTTCAATGCTGCCTTTGTGTCGTGTTGGTCCGAACTGCATGAAGAACTTCAGGTAAGTAAGAAATGTTGAGGTCTTTTCTGCAGCTTGTCTTCAAGAGTTATGTCAACTTTCTTTGAAAAAAAATTCCTAATTGACCGATTTAGCTTGTACATTTGTTGTCCCAATTCAGGTCACCTGACTTTTCCCTTGAGTAATGTTTTCTTGTTTTTCTGTATGCCAGGAAGGAAATGTATCAATTTCTCTAATTGGAAAACAAAGCACTGAATCCTCTGGAGAGCTGTCACATGATCTGAATTGGGACAACAAATATACAAGCTAAATCTGTCAATTGCTGACCGTTGTGTTTTCCTTTTGCTGGAGGTGTTATTGTGTTTCCTTGGTATCATGTGTGACGTACGATATGGGGAATTTCCACTGAATCGTGCCACCACAAGCTAGATTTATCAGCGAAGAATCGGTTATTTTTCAAACTTCAAAACTACTTTTCTCTTCATAGCCACCAAATAGGGAAATAAAATTGCAGAACTTATATCTTTCGAATACACCTTTGTAGTGTCGTTGGATTGATTAACGATTCAGTTCCCCTTTAAAGAAATAAAGCCGTACGTGTTTGACGTGGGCAGGCCTGAAAAAAAACATCCGGCCCTGCTCGGTTTTTACCATTTGAAAGTGGTTATATGATTTTAAAAAACTTATTGACTGTGTTAGATCGGGCCAAACGAAAATAATTGGCTCTCGTTCAAAAATTATTTGTTCGTTATGATCTCGAGCAAATATTTTCCTGTCCTGCCCTCCCACTCAATAAGTACCTAGTCTGTTCCCCTTCTTAGAATGAACTTCTGAAGATATTGTGGTCTCTTTCTGCAGTGTGAATTGTATAATAGTTGTATGATTGAATATCTGATTCATATTTCCCATGCCCCCTTGTTAGAACGAACTTGTAAAGAATCTGGAGATGGCTCTCAAGTCCCAAATACCAGAAATTACACAGACACTTCTAAACCTGGCAGAATTCCTTGAACATACTGAGAAGGTAATAAACACCATTGTCTTATAAATATTATTTGTCAACCAATCAGAGCCGTTAACAATGTTATACATCAAACAAGCTTTCAGTCTTGAGCGTCTAACTTGCTTCAAGTGTTGGCCATTTCAGCTTTCCTAAAATATTTGTGCATCTTACTTCGTAGCCAGATCGCGTAATTAGTCTTGCCGCCCGATTCTGTAATTTTTGGAGTTGTTCATGCGATCCTTTGCCACAAGTGTCCCGAACAGAACTACAATAGTTAAAATGGGGTTGTATAATAGAGAAATAGTGTAGTGTAGTGTAGTGTAGTGTAAGCTGACGAGTGTCCAGGGCTTGTAATTAGAGGAGGAAAATACCACTGTTCCTAGTTGTCACTAATTTTTACGAGCAACATGGTCTGATCCACTAGCAACAACAAATAGTTCAACAAGATACTACTAGCAACAATTCGAGTTGTCATGATATTTTTCTGGCATTTCTAAATAATATCTACTCATATATCTACTCATGTAAGCCTTAGTTCGAGTACCATCCATTTTTGGGGGCGTGTTCGTCATTTTGAGTTGTCGTACTCTGTCTCATTTGTATGCTATACAAACTATACTTATACACAACTTTCATAATGGCCGCCTCCTAATTTGCATAATCTGGAAGATCAATCTGTAGAGGGAAACCAATGCTACCACATGAAAGATCGCATTAAAACTAATATTGTTTTGAGTTTTAGAGGAATGTGGAAAATTGCTGTTCAGCTATGAGCATTTCTAATGCAGAAAAAACATGAAAGCGAGGCTAGAAAGGCCTCCGTTGTTTTTCTCAAACAAATCTCTCTAATCTCATCTGGCTGTAACTTCATTGCTTTATAAGCTACAACACTCAACTTTCACAAGTTCACTAATGTCAACATGCTCTTTCACATGGCAATGTTCATATTTTCTTTACATGTGGATAAACTACCGAAACTGGAAATCACATATGCAAGTTAGGATGCGGCCATTATGAAAGTCGTGTATTGAATCTTATTATTGCAGGGAGCTCTGCCTTTGAGTAGCGATCTCCTTGGTGAACAGGCGTGCAAGTGCCGAGCGTACGCCAAAGCTTTGCATTACAAGGAGGAAGAGTTCCACCGTATGCCCACAACTGAGACACTTGAAGCTCTTATTAGGTGAGATGTGATCTTCTGTAATTTTACAGAAATTACTGAAATAACCATTAGAACCCATGCTTACATTGTGTGTTACAGTGCTGCCAGGAACTTGACTTGGAGCATTTCAGCAGACATTCTCCAGGGCTTGAAACAACGGGAAAAACCACTATGAACTGTTGCTAGTTCCCATTAATGTGTACTAGCGTTGTGGTCTGATCCACTAGCAACAGCCATAAAACCACAAATAGTTCAGCAATATTCTACTAGCAACAACTGAGAGTTGTTATGATTTACTCGCACTTCTAAAAATCTGCCTGAGTGCACGAGTCCACACCGCGGCAAAACGTCAAGCGCATGCGCTTTTGATGAGCCGGTCGCGCGCACATTTCCCCAGTTTCCCGCCGAAACTAAAAGAAAACAGAGGCAGTCGACCCTGTTTCTAAATTTTGGTACGAATGTGCAATGCTACACACAAAAAAACACTAGAAAACTACTTAAAAGCTAAGCCCAAGACTTTAGCAGGTTGAAGTTCTCTTAATTTGTAATTCACTGTGAGTTTACTAAGTTGTAAAATTATTTACTAAAAAAGTTTAAGTCCTCGGAAATTCGTATTTCAAACCAGATCTTTCGGCCAGCGTAGTGTAACGTTTTGCCGCGATGTCTGACTCCCATTGTTGATAAACTGCGTGACACTGGTATTGACACTGCACCCAGGGAGTTTGGGCACCTCATCTCACTGCACACTGACTATTTGATTTTTGTTTCTCGTACCAGCATCAACAACAAGCTGCAGCAGCCAGAAGCCGCTCATGGGGTTCTTGTCTACGCCACGCAAAAACACGGGGCAGACGTGGTAAGTTTGACATTCTGGTAGTTTTGCAAAGGTCCCTTATTTCCTATAGTGCGGAGGCTTCAGTTCACACGTTGATTAGTTAGAAGCACATGGAAACGATAAATCGTCAGCTATAGTATTATTAATAACTTGCGATAAATGATAAACTCCATTAACAGTAGTATAGCGAGGCATGTTGGGCAACACGTATGACATACCTCGTTATACTACTATTAACCATAATAATAAGCATAATACTCGTGATGATGTGCATAATGACAATGATAAACGCCATTAACAGTAGTATAGTGAAGCATGTTGGGCAACACATATGACATACCTCATTATACTACTATTAACCATAATAATAATCATAATACTCGTGATGATGACGATGATAAACGCCATTAATAGTAGTATAGTGAGGCATTTTGGGCAACACATGACATACCTCATTATACTACTATTAACCATAATAATAATAATAATACTCGTGATGATGACGATGATAGACTTCATTAACAGTAGTATAGTAAGGCATGTTGGGCAACACATGACATACCTCATTATACTACTATTAACCATAATAATAATAATAATAATAATACTCGTGATGATGTGCATGATGACGATGATAGACTTCATTAACAGTAGTATAGTAAGGCATGTTGGGCAACACATGACATACCTTATTACACTAATTATACTACTATTAACCCACAAAATACCATTACGTTTAAACTGATTTCCACTGAACACAATGGCAAGTGGCTACATGTATTTACTATTTGATGGATGTTTCTATAGGAAATCCGAGAGCGTTGGTACGAGAAGCTCCACGATTGGGATAACGCATTAGCAGCCTACAAGAAGAAGTTAGACCAAGACCCTGATGACATCAACTTGTCACTTGGGAGAATGAGATGCATGGAAGCACTAGGAGAATGGTGGGTACTGCTATTGAAGATTATCTAAAGGCTGTCTGTCCTGGTTTGGGGCTGTTACTTGTAATGTGCAGCACAACACAACTGTGCATTGCAGAACACTAGGAGCTATGTGAAGCCCAAAATAATGTTTTTCTCATGACGAAAGACAAAAGTAACTACTCAGATTAGCAGAGTATGCTTTCCGGGTATACCGGAGAACATTGGAGACAATTTTGATGAAGGATGGCAAAGATTCGAGTGGATGAAAAATACTGTTTTTAAGAGAAATTTAGAGTAATTTGTTCACTGTAACCGAAACCAAGTTACTACAATAAGCTTTTTAAATCCGCTTTAATATTTGCCATCCTCTATCGAAAAAGTTTGAAAAGCATATCAGGATATTCACATGGTTTTTTCCCTTCTATATCAGGGAGTTATTTTTTTAGTTTTGTTTTAAAGAAACTAGAAGGTTCAATTCGATTGGCCGTGGAAACCCTTTTGTAAGATACAGTGACAATGAACGTTTTTCTCCAGGGGTGAACTTCATCAAGTAGCGTGTGAAAAGTGGCCAATCGTTAGCGACGACATCAGAAAACAGATGGCAAGGATGGCAGCAGCTGCCGCCTGGGGACTGGGTAAGACATTTCACCCGTGTACTGTCAGGTGAGGGCCAGATTCCATCCGCCAGAAGGACGCAATCCCAAAATGCACTGCATTAAATACTTCATTGAGAGCAGGAACTGGTGTCTGCAAATGAAGTAACGCCTGCTAATCAAACAGCATGCAGTATAAAATTTCTAAAAAAGCGGTTGTTGACAGCAAATCCCTCGTGGCATAAGGGATAGTGACGGTTAGGATTTCGGTTAATAGATGGGTTAGGGTTTCGGTTCGAGTCTTCGTGGCGCCGATATTTTTTTATATAGTTGAGGGAAGCGTACTTGTGCGCCTAAATTTCTAAGTGCCGCTTTAGTTTGTACCCTAGAAATATAACATGGAGAAAATTGCAATTCGACCTTCTGGCGGATGGAATCATACCGCGACCTTACTGTCATGCATGGTGTCATTACTTTGTAATGAGGAATGTTAAGGGCGTAAAAACGTAGAAATGGGCTTAGTTCAGTGTTACGTTCATAAGTCTTTGACACAATCATTCGATGTACTCATTCGACACAATCATTCCACGCAAATTTTCGTCACTTATGGTCGGTAACGCATGTTCGCGAAGTCTGTCGAATACTCGGAATATGAAACAGCACGAAATAATTAATTATTTGATTCATTATTTCAAAACCATTATCAACCAGTCAGCCTGGTTACAAAGCATCTTGAATGACAAGTGAGACACTAGTGGTGTTACTAAGCTGATTGTTTTTAGGTAACTGGCACCATTAGTCAATCGTTGTAGTGTTACTAAGCTGATTGTCTTTAGGTAACTGGTACCAGTAGTCAATCGTTGTGGTGTTACTAAGCTGATTGTCTTTAGGTAACTGGCACCAGTAGTCAATCGTTGTGGTGTTACTAAGCTGATTGTCGTTAGGTAACTGGCACCATTAGTCAATCGTTGTGGTATTACTAAGCTGATTGTCTTTAGATAACTGGCACCAGTAGCCAATCGTTGTGGTGTTACTAAGCTGATTGTGTTTAGGTAACTGGCACCAGTAGTCAATCGTTGTGGTGTTACTAAGCTGATTGTGTTTAGGTAACTGGCACCAGTAGTCGATCGTTGTGGTGTTACTAAGCTGATTGTGTTTAGGTAACTGGCACCAGTAGTCGATCGTTGTGGTGTTACTAAGCTGATTGTGTTTAGGTAACTGGCACCAGTAGTCGATCGTTGTGGTGTTACTAAGCTGATTGTGTTTAGGTAACTGGCACCAGTAGTCGATCGTTGTGGTGTTACTAAGCTGATTGTGTTTAGGTAACTGGCACCAGTAGTCGATCGTTGTGGTGTTACTAAGCTGATTGTCGTTAGGTAACTGGCACCAGTAGTCGATCGTTGTGGTGTTACTAAGCTGATTGTGTTTAGGTAACTGGCACCAGTAGTCGATCGTTGTGGTGTTACTAAGCTGATTGTGTTTAGGTAACTGGCACCAGTAGTCGATCGTTGTGGTGTTACTAAGCTGATTGTCGTTAGGTAACTGGCACCAGTAGTCGATCGTTGTGGTGTTACTAAGCTGATTGTGTTTAGGTAACTGGCACCAGTAGTCGATCGTTGTGGTGTTACTAAGCTGATTGTGTTTAGGTAACTGGCACCAGTAGTCGATCGTTGTGGTGTTACTAAGCTGATTGTCGTTAGGTAACTGGCACCAGTAGTCGATCGTTGTGGTGTTACTAAGCTGATTGTGTTTAGGTAACTGGTACCAGTAGTCGATCGTTGTGGTGTTACTAAGCTGATTGTGTTTAGGTAACTGGCACCAGTAGTCGATCGTTGTGGTGTTACTAAGCTGATTGTCGTTAGGTAACTGGCACCAGTAGTCGATCGTTGTGGTGTTACTAAGCTGATTGTGTTTAGGTAACTGGCACCAGTAGTCGATCGTTGTGGTGTTACTAAGCTGATTGTGTTTAGGTAACTGGCACCAGTAGTCGATCGTTGTGGTGTTACTAAGCTGATTGTCGTTAGGTAACTGGCACCAGTAGTCGATCGTTGTGGTGTTACTAAGCTGATTGTGTTTAGGTAACTGGCACCAGTAGTCGATCGTTGTGGTGTTACTAAGCTGATTGTGTTTAGGTAACTGGCACCAGTAGTCGATCGTTGTGGTGTTACTAAGCTGATTGTCGTTAGGTAACTGGCACCAGTAGTCGATCGTTGTGGTGTTACTAAGCTGATTGTCTTTAGGTAACTGGCACCAGTAGTCAATCGTTGTGGTGTTACTAAGCTGATTGTCTTTAGATAACTGGGAAAGCATGGAGCAATACACATGTATGATCCCCAGGGAGACCCTGGAGGGGGCATTCTACCGAGCTGCACTGGGGTTACACCACAACCACTTTCAACAGGCACAAGCGGTAAGTTAACGAGAAAAGTATGCCTCAAGAACAAAATTAAATACACGAAAACATCTTGTCAGTCAGTAATATTGTGACAGATCGAAGGGCGCGGTGTCGAATGTGGCTGGTCTGTGGTATCAAAAATAGCTGTTAAGATATCTATGTTACATGGTTGCCTCTCGTTATAAAGTAGTTTGCGTTATAATGTGTTTTCTGTTTTTAGCGTATCGATGCAGCGCGTGATATACTGGACACAGAACTGACAGCCAGAGCAGGGGAGAGTTACAACAGAGCATACGGGGTGAGTTACTATTTCTCAAACTCGTTCTTGTGTTTCATCAGGGGTTCCAAACACCGAGAAAGCAATGGATCCCGAGTGAGCCCCGAGTGAGCCCCGAGTAATCCCGAGTGAGCCCCGAGTTATCCATTGCTTACTCGGTGTTTGGAACCCCTGATGAAACACAAAGAACGAGTTTGAGAAATGGATTCTCAAACAATACCTGTATGGAAGTATTGTTTGCCTGATATTTTATTGGATGCAATTATAGACTACAAGGGTTGTGATTGTTATTTTCTCATGGTCGTTTCAACAAACGGACTGATAGTGTAGTGGACAAGACAGAGCAGCCGGTTGCAAGCGAGGTTCGAGTCACACTCCAGACGTGGATTTTTATTTCCTTCTTTTCCTTTACTTCTCGCCATTCCTGTGACGTAACGCTTATTAAAATGCAAGTGTCTTGATCAGTTTTTGGACTCATCGGAGCAACCTTGATCTGGTGTTTCATTGGAGATCAATATTCATCTGTCATTTGATTGGAGATCAAGATGCATTCATGACCAAAATGGGATGACCTTATTGGCTGTTGAACTCATGAATTATTCATGAGTTTGAGAAATCTCGCTCACGCTCTCGTTCCTGTTCCCGCTCTTGTTAGCGCTCTCGTTCTCATTGTCGTTCCCATTCCTGTTCCCGCTCTTGATATGCAATCATAGTTCCTCGTGTTGACAACTTCTATGTTATTACTTCCTCGTATTTCTCCTGTAGGCAATGGTTTCCGTTCAAATGTTATCGGAACTCGAGGAGATTATTCAGTACAAACTCGTACATGAGCGAAGAGAAGCCATCAAGAGGACATGGTGGAATAGACTTCAGGTAAATGTTGACCTGACTGTGGCTTCGCTTTGGTTTGTGGCTAATTAAAAGTGTTAAACAAGAAGGACGCTAGGTTGTTTGGTGCCTGGAATAACGGAAGAAATTGGAAAACTAGTATCCTCTAGCTTAAAACTAGGTGGAATGTATATAACCCACACACAGCCATAGTCCAGGACAACCCCCCCCCCCCCCCCCAATACACACATCCCCCCCCCCCCCCCCACCATCACCACCCCCTCCCTGACCAACAGGTGTATTTTATGTTGTGGTTCGAACAGAAATAAACAAAACAAACAGCCAAACAAGCAAGCAAGAAAGCAAATTATTGCGTGGACCAACTCTTTCTAACCCATCGTATAGTTTAATGGTTCATCTGGTTATTGGGGTTGTTCAGTCCTTATTTTTTAAAGGGGCTATGTCATGGTGTTGTACATGTATGGAGTCAATGTTCGATTGGTGGCTGTTAAATGGCTACAAACAGTTAAAGGTGCTATGTTATGGTGTTGTGTATGTGTGGAGTCAATGTTCGATTGGTAGCTGTTTATTGGCTATAAAGAGTTCAAGTCTCCCTCTGATTGATTGAAATATATGCAATGTTTTCCTTAAAGACTACGTTGAAACACAGTTTCTTAGTCGTTTTTTTTGTGTGCATATTTGCTTTGATTTTAACCACGTGTGCAAGTTTATATGAAAATCGCTGAAAATGACTGTGTCCGGCTCGGCCAGCTAATGGGAACTTAAGCATCCAGGACGGCGACGGCAGTGATGACAGGACGTAGAGAAGTGTTTCCTGCCGAAATTTGGTGTTTACTCTTTCCTTTGCTCGCCTTAATTGTTTCTCACAAATTTCATTAGTATAGAGTTCCGTTGACACCGAACAAAAACGGATTGATAATCTTTCTTACGTTCGCGTTCTCTTTACAACGTAAAATGTGGGTGTTTCACGTTGTGTTTTTGCAGACAACGGTTGAAGTGTAAGCGACTGCGTGCATTTTCACGTGCAGTTATTGTATTTTGTAATTAAGGCTATCGTTTTATGCCGTCGTCCTAGACGTTGCCATCGTGGTTGCTTAAGTTCCCTACAAAGGTATCTCACCGTGACACAGCTCCACCTTGACACAGCCCCACCTTGACACAGCCCCACCTTGACACAGCCCCACCTTGACACAGCCCCACCTTGACACAGCCCCACCTTGACACAGCCCCACCTTGACACAGCCCCACCTTGACACAGCCCCACCTTGACACAGCCCCACCTTGACACAGCCCCACCTTGACACAGCCCCACCTTGACACAGCCCCACCTTGACACAGCCCCACCTTGACACAGCCCCACCTTGACACAGCCCCACCTTGACACAGCCCCACCTTGACACAGCCCCACCTTGACACAGCCCCTTTAACAACCTTTAACACTTGTGCATAACTCTATGGACACACGCTGCATGTTTGCCATTTCTTCAGTAGACATTCACTCTATATGTATATTGCTGTATAATCGCTTTTAAAACTCTATTGTTTATTAGGGGTGTCAACGTGTAGTAGAAGATTGGCAGAAGATCCTTCAAGTTCGCTCTCTGGTACTGACCCCTCAGGAGGACATGCAGTCCTGGCTCAAGTACTCGAGTCTGTGTAGAAAGAGCGGCCGTTTAGCCCTTAGTCACAAGACGCTGGTAGTGTTACTGGGTAGCGATCCCTCCAAACAGCCTGATCTGCCACTTCCTACTACATACCCACAGGTTACTTTCGCTTACATGAAGCACATGTGGAGAGAGGGACAGAAGGTTAGAACGTTTGTTTCTAAGTTTAAAACATTGGACCTTTTGCAAGATACAATCACGTGGTCGTACTGGGTGGCAAAACAATCTCAATTCATTTATTTCAAGCCACTTGTACGAGATCGGTAGTGTTAGAGCAGTTTTCAATTGAGTGTAGTAAAACCAAACGCAAATTACCCACAGCCAGCCAATCATAGGAGCGAGTAATCACAAGTAACTCGTAAATGGCTTCCCTGTGAGCCAATGACAAACCAAAGCAAAACCAAAACCAGTTTGCGTTTGGTTTTACTTTGGATTTTGATTGGTTGGTTTACTTTCTCAGCCAATAGGAGAGCTTAGTAAACGCAAAACCAAAACACTTCCAACACTCAATTGAAATCCGCTCTATTAGCAAAACATGTTTGTAAAATGCTATTTTTCCACCTCAATCGATTTTCGATCTTTCTAAAACAGCGTTTTAAAGTTTCTGTGCCATCCAGTAAAGCCTTTCCCATGGGGATCACGAGCGCAATTCAACATTGGTTATTGAAGTGCTATATCAGCACGTGACTGTTTCCTGCAAAAGGCATATTGTCAGTGTTGGTGGGGATATCCTTCACATCACCCTTTTTCATTTATTTGGGTTTTCCGGGATGCCAGAAGTCACCAGTTAATAACTTTCCAAGAGACTCAGATTTCTCACTTTCCGATTAGCGCTTGATCAGTAAGAGTGTTTCCTAGTCTCAACATAAATTTTCATCATATTCTTTACTATTGTTATTGTTATTATATTATCAGAACGGTTTTCGATTGAATATTATTGCTTTGGTTTTGTGTTTGCTTACGTTTTCTAATCCCTGTGTAATATGTTTTGTACTTATCAGCCAATCAATTTCCAATCTAAAACCAAACATTGTTTTGTTCCCTCATGCAATCAATTGTTATCAAACGCCTGAGTTATCCACGGTTGCGTTAACTTTCTCTCGTGATTGGTTCAAGTAAAACCAATCATGAATTACGTCCGTTATGATTGGCTCATTGTGGTTTTACTTGCTCCCGTGATTGGCTCATTGTGGTTTTACTTGCTCCCGTGATTGGCTCATTGTGTTTTACTTGCTCGTGATTGGCTCATTGTGGTTTTACTTGCTCCCGTGATTGGCTCATTGTGGTTTTACTTGCTCCCGTGATTGGCTCATTGTGTTTTACTTGCTCGTGATTGGCTCATTGTGTTTTACTTGCTCGTGATTGGCTCATTGTGGTTTTACTTGCTCCCGTGATTGGCTCATTGTGGTTTTACTTGCTCCCGTGATTGGCTCTGTATTTACTTTGGGTTTGGTTTTACGACACTCAATCAAAAACCGCTCTGCATGGTAATAGTATCACCATCGCCGTCAACGTAAACGTCATCATCAACGATGTCATCATCATCATCATCAACGTCATCATCATCATCAACGTAAACGTCATCATCAACAACGTCATCATCAATAATACCCTTATCATCAAAATCATAATCATCGTTATCAACCGCAACAACATCAACGTGCACCATCATTACATTTTATAAAATAATTTAGATAGTACGCGCGTTCTGATTGGCTGATAGCCATGTTATCATTAGCCTGTGCAAACATGGCAATGACGTCACACCGTAAGACAAGCACCGTAAGTGCTTCATTTATCAAAATAATTATTTTATAATGAAAAGAAATGAAACAGATGTTCCGTGTTTGCACTGGCTCATGTAAACCGAGGTAAGTTTGGGATAATTCGAGAGCAGAACAAACACGAGACCGCAGGTCGAGTGTTTGTACATGCTGGATAATTCTCACAAACTTACCTCGGTTTGTGCAAACACGGAAAATCTGTTTCATTTCTTAAATCAACAACCACTCACATCATCAATACCCACATCACCAACGTCATGATAATCATTGTTTTGTCCAGCCGAACAGTTATTAAGTTTACAGTAGTTACTGTTTATATTCAACTGGCTTTGGTTTGTTTATAGGAAGACGCATTTAAACATCTGCAGCATTTCGTCCACGCCACGCTACACCAACAAGCTCTGCAGTCACTCTCACCAACAGATGATGAGTTCAAGAGAGAGGAGCTACTGAAACTTGTGGCCAGGTACGTCGAACAGTCTCCAAAACATGGGGACGTAAAAGAACCACTGAGGACGTAAACAAATCTCTGCCGCAAACTCCCTGTCTATACACCCTTTTAATAAGTGGTTGGAATTCAATTATATATATAGTAACGTCAATCGCGGAAAAGCAAACAAATCACGAATGTTTAACTCATGATTTCTTGAATGAAAGATGGAAATAAAATTCAGACTTCCCAAGATGCAGCAGAGGCGCTGGTAACTACATTGTCAAACATGTATTCAAGTCCTGATACACGAGATGTACGCGGTGACGTCATTGAATATACTTACAGTCAGACTTAATAAAAGGATGTATAACCACAGTACCAATCACAGTTAATTAGTTGATAGAATGTGACCAAGTGCAGAGCAAACCGTAAATCCAGGAAGGAACTAGAGAACTGTATAATTTGTTTCTTATTCGGTTGAAGTTGTTTCGGCGTTACACAGGTTTTCCTACAACTGCTTTCATTTCTAGAGAGCGCCGCTAGTTATCATCATGTTGTGTTCTTTTCGTAACGTTTCTTACGATGTTTCACTTCACAGGTGCTATCTGAAGCTGGGTGACTGGCAGTCATCTCTTCAGGGTTTTAACGAGAACACTATCCCTCAGATATTACAGTACTATTCCGCCGCCACGGACAATGACAAGAATTGCTACAAGGTGAAGTCATTTGAGGGAATTCTCTAACACATCTAAGTCCGTAAAATTCAATGTTAGAATCTCTCGAACATATTGCTTTCCTCTAAAGTTTCAAGTTCATACTAGCGACGCAAGCTTAAGCACAAGTAACATACGCAGACGCAGTACTCACATCTGTGAGAAGAACATCTTTTGATGATAGTTGTTGTACTTTTTGTATCGAAATATTCAAATAACTTTTATTAGTACTATATTTATATCTATTGATACATACAAGTAAGTGTATTTTTGTTATATATAGTTGTTTCTCACTTGATAATTTATTTATTTCAATTACCTTCGGAGATATTAGCATCTTAATGCTACTCTGTAAATTCGAAGTTAAATAAAGTTTATGTATGTATGTATGTATTTAAGAACACGTTAGTACTGCTAATGATCAATACATTACTGCGTCTGTGTATGTTGCTTGCGATTATGCTTATGTCGCTAGTGTGAACCAGTATAAGTAGAACAAGTACCGCTAATGATAAATACAGCACTGCGTCTGCGTATGTTGCTTGTGGTTATGTCGCTAGTGTGAACCAGTATGAGTAGAACAAGTACCGCTAATGATAAATACAGCACTGCGTCTGCGTATGTTGCTTGTGGTTATGTCGCTAGTGTGAACCAGTATGAGTAGAACAAGTACTGCTAATGATAAATACAGCACTGCGTCTGCGTATGTTGCTTGTGGTTATGTCGCTAGTGTGAACCAGTATGAGTAGAACAAGTACTGCTAATGATAAATACAGCACTGCGTCTGCGTATGTTGCTTGTGGTTATGTCGCTAGTGTGAACCAGTATGAGTAGAACAAGTACTGCTAATGATAAATACAGCACTGCGTCTGCGTATGTTGCTTGTGGTTATGTCGCTAGTGTGAACCAGTATGAGTAGAACAAGTACTGCTAATGATAAATACAGCACTGCGTCTGCGTATGTTGCTTGTGGTTATGTCGCTAGTGTGAACCAGTATGAGTAGAACAAGTACTGCTAATGATAAATACAGCACTGCATCTGCGTATGTTGCTTGTGGTTATGTCGCTATTGTGAACCAGTATGAGTAGAACAAGTACTGCTAATGATAAATACAGCACTGCGTCTGCGTATGTTGCTTGTGGTTATGTCGCTATTGTGAACCAGTATGAGTAGAACAAGTACCATTAATGATAAATACATTACTGCGTCTGCGTATGTTGCTTGTGGTTATGTCGCTATTGTGAACCAGTATGGGTAGAACAAGTACTGCTAATGATAAATACAGCACTGCGTCTGCGTATGTTGCTTGTGGTTATGTCGCTATTGTGAACCAGTATGAGTAGAACAAGTACCATTAATGATAAATACATTACTGCGTCTGCGTATGTTGCTTGTGGTTATGTCGCTATTGTGAACCAGTATGGGTAGAACAAGTACTGCTAATGATAAATACAGCACTGCGTCTGCGTATGTTGCTTGTGGTTATGTCGCTATTGTGAACCAGTATGAGTAGAACAAGTACCATTAATGATAAATACATTACTGCGTCTGCGTATGTTGCTTGTGGTTATGTCGCTATTGTGAACCAGTATGGGTAGAACAAGTACTGCTAATGATAAATACAGCACTGCGTCTGCGTATGTTGCTTGTGGTTATGTCGCTATTGTGAACCAGTATGAGTAGAACAAGTACCATTAATGATAAATACATTACTGCGTCTGCGTATGTTGCTTGTGGTTATGTCGCTATTGTGAACCAGTATGGGTAGAACAAGTACTGCTAATGATAAATACAGCACTGCGTCTGCGTATGTTGCTTGTGGTTATGTCGCTATTGTGAACCAGTATGAGTAGAACAAGTACCATTAATGATAAATACATTACTGCGTCTGCGTATGTTGCTTGTGCTTATGCTTATGTCGCTAGTGTGAACCAGGCTTAGGATTCAACGACGTTCATCACTTGAAGAAAAAGAAACACTATTCCAATCCGCGCGGCCATGTAAGGTCCGTCTCAGATGGCGAACGTTTCATGCGCCGAACTTAATAGATGAAATAAGTACGACAGAAGAGCAGCGTCTGAATCAATTGGGTTCGACAAGTTTACGCCGCTCTTCTCATGTGCTGAACTAAATGTATAAATTATGCCATCTTGAAATTAATTTTCGCGCTAAAGCTAAAATCTATACCCAGATTCCCTGATCGTTACAACTGGTTCAACGGATTAAGTTCACTGTCGGAATCAAGCAGTCGCTCCAACGTCAATCTTAATAGTATTATGTTCGGCGCATGAAACGGGCCTAAGATCCTCTACGCATTATACTCAGCCTCGTCGATAAACGGACACTGTTAACCCCCAAATGATAAACCTTCCTCATGACGAAATACAAAAATAACTGCTCAGATTAGCAGAGTATGCTTTCCAGGTATACTGGAGAAAATCTGAGATTATTTTGATGAAAGATGGCAAAGATTAGAGTGGATGAAAAATACTGCTTTTCAAAGAGATGTTAGATCAATCAGTTCACTGTAACCGAAATCAAGTTGCCAGAATAAGCTTTTGTAATCCACTTTATTCTTTGCCATCCTCTATCGAAAAAGGAAAATCATATCAGGACATTCACATGGTATTTCTCTTCTATCCCAGTCTGTTATTTTTGTAGTTTTGTTTAGAAACTCGAATGACAGTGCCTCTTTAATTTACTGTAACATTTCTCATTATCAGGCGTGGCACTCGTGGGCCTTCATGAACTTCGAAGCTGTGTTGTATTACAAGAACCAGCAGGAACAGGACAAGAAGACTGCCGCGTCGTCTAATGCCAGCACAGCCTCCCCTCCTGTTTCGCCTAAGGTTTGTCTTGTTTGATTCATGAGTATGGTATTCACCTATTAATTGGATTTTATGCCTTTTTGCTTAAATAAATGTAAAAAGGTAGGGATTTCTTCTTGAAGGGAACTCTGCTGAAAACAATATTTACTCTCAAATGTACCTTCTGGATGCCTAAATCTACTGCAATGTTTTGTCTCTTATAAATTGTACACTTGATGTCACTTATGGACCGATTTTCCTGTCCGTAAAACTCATTTCTCCGCGCGCGCTGTCATCTTGGATGTTATGACGTCACATGCTGTCCCTGTTGTTACACAACTAAAGAGCTATTGTGTTCTGGCAATAGGGGTACCCGTGTGACGTCGAGGTCGAGTTTCCCTTTAAAGCCCTGACCCCGATTGTTCGAAGGGTGGACACGCTATCCACCGGATAAATCCCTATCCATGCAGTGGATAAAGGTAGCTAGTTTGTTTATATTTATCCAGTGGATGGCGTTATCCACCTTTTGAACAACCCGGGCCTGGTAGAGAGGTTTTCGATTAAGTGTCCAAAAGTAATTGCTTTCGAATTTGATTGGTTAGTTATCCGTGATTGCGTTTACTTTGCCTCGTGATTGGTTGAAGCAAAACCAATCGTGAATTACTTCAGTTCGTGATTGGTTCATTGATGTTGTTACTTGCTCCTGTGATTGGCTCACTGGTTTTGGTTTTACGACACTCAATTGAAAACCGGTCTATTAGTCAAAACACGAAAAGGCTGCATGAGTCATAAAACACGATGACAAACCTCTAGTAGAATTTTTATTATGTTAGTTTCGAAGTTGGAGCATTTGCTGGCGGGGTCTTGATAGTCTGCTCCGCAGCCATTCTTTGATATGGTCCTCTCTATGCAAGCAAGGCGCTGCACATGATTTACGCTTATGTCAAGATTTATACTAAGCGAACGGGTATCGCAGTTCCATTCTAAGATATTGGCCAATCAGAATAACCACTCGCGTCTGAAGCGGTCTAGTCTGGCGGGAAATCATTACTGGAATTATAGAGGCTAAGCGTGAACATATTGATGTAGAACCGGTTCAAATAACTTCCAATATAGCGGCGCTATAGTTGCGTGGCTACCCTAAGAACGGCTTCGAATAAGACTAGAATCTTGTAGATACCGTATAAAAATTCATCATACAAGCGTCTTGCATTGAACATAAATACAGTGTTACGTCACTCATTTCTCCCGGCAGACCATTAACCCAGTGATCACCTATTCTGTTCCTGCTGTCCATGGATTCTTCAAGTCGATCGCCCTGTCTAGCGGTAATTCCCTCCAGGACACGCTCCGACTTCTCACACTGTGGTTTGACTATGGTCATCTGCATGACGTGTACGAGGCCCTGGTGGAGGGAATCAAGACTATCCAGATTGACACGTGGCTTCAGGTCATCCCGCAGCTTATCGCTAGGATTGATACTCCGCGTCAATTGGTTGGACGACTTATCCACCAACTACTGACAGACATTGGTAAACATCACCCACAGGTGTGAAATAACTTATGTAGTTTTAATAATCCAAGTAGGTGATTGGATAATGACAGAGTTAGTGCTTTATTGATGACCACAGCACGTCGTGCGCTCAGTTTGAATATTAAAAGATAGAGACTGGTGTGCGTGTTTTATTGACAAATCCAAACAGGTTATTGGCTAATGGCAGTGCTTTATTGGTGACCATACCACGCTGTGCGCTCAGTTGGAATATTAAAAGAGTTGGAGACTCTATGTTTGTGTTTTATTGACAAAATAACACAAGCACTTGCAGACTGTACGATGAATTCAAAATTTCTTCGGCCTTCGGCCTCATGCAGTATTCATTATTTTTCGTTCATCGTACAATGACCGTGTGACACTCCGAACTCGCTTATTTGTTCTAATTTGTCTCCTTCTGCATTGCATACATTTGACAAGAAATTGAAAGTCCCTCGTGGTTTAGTGGTCTACCCATAGAACTGTTTCTGAGTTACTTTTGCTGTTCTTTCCCCCAGGCCCTTATCTACCCACTCACGGTCGCGTCGAAGTCGGCAAGTACTGCTCGCTACACTGCAGCCAATCAGATCTTAAAGAACATGTGTGAGCACAGTCCACAACTCGTACAACAGGCTATCATGGTGAGATGTCCAGTGTGACCTTAAAGGGGCTATGTCATGGTACTGCGCATGTATCGAGTAATCCCTCGTTTAGTGGCTGTTAATTGGATACAAACGGTTAAACTTCTCTCCCTCAATGCTTGATTGAAAGGATTTTCAATATTTTCCCTGGAGACTGTTTATACACACTGTTTGTTAGTCATTTTTGCATATTTGCTTTCATTTTAAGCATCCCACATGGCCGAGAGGTTCGTTAGTCCATATCAAAATCGGAAAAACGAATGTAAAGTCTTACCGTGACACAGCCCCTTTAAAGTTCCTATAAGCCGAACGTTTTATCATTAAAATCGATTATACATCAAGTGAATAGGTGAATAATAAAATATGTCTTGATTGGAGCGTTGCGTCTTTGAGTTATAGAGGTTTCTATTTCCAATATGCTACTTATGTGATGTCATAGGAGGCTTCGTTCTGGCAGAGATAAATTACCTTTTCTATATTCCAACTTTATTTAAAAACACGGAGAATTCTAACAGATACAATCTGATTTCCATAGAAGCCGTGTGGTAAAAAATATTCTAATTACAAAATTGCGATATATCTAGGCTAAGCTAATATATTATAATTATGTTTTATTTACAATTTTTCTGGGTCATAAATGATTTAAATAATTATAAAAGATATCCTATCAAATGATAACTACTAGATAAATAAATAAATAATTACATTAGTCACTAAGGAGAGTGGTGGTCGCAACTTGTTTCTTAAAAGAAACAAGAGACTTTGTTTCGCGTAGTTTGGCTGGAAGCCCATTCCATATTTTTGCACCATTGTATGATAAACTTTTTTTCAGGAATTCAGTTCTTGGTTGAGGGAGGCAAAGTTTTGTGTCAGATCTTCTTAAATTATAATGAGTCGAGTTTCCAACTGTTGTAAATAACTCGGTAAGGCCTGTTGGCGCGAAATTATTTCGGATTTTGTGCATAGTGACCGCTTTGCGTTTAGCCCTTCGTTCATCTAGTTTATCCCATCCTAGGGTATCTAAAAGTAACCTGGAGGTCGTATTATAGTCTGCTCTAAGAATTAGTCTAGCGGCTCTGTTTTGAAAAATTTGTAGTTTATCTGAGAGGAATTTTCCAAAATTGTCCCAAACTTCGCAACAATAATCCATGTGCGTCTGAATAAGGGAATCGTAAATTGTCATAAGTATATCTTGGGATACGAATGGTCTTATCCTTTTTAGAGCCCCTAGACCAGAAACTATCTTTTTTGTTATGTAATTAATGTGTTCTTCCCATCTTAGATTTTCGTCTACCACGACTCCAACTGTTTTACTTTCGGTTACTCTTTTTATTGGTCTATTTCCAATTTTTAATGTAGGCATCTTATCTAGATCAGATAAGCGTTGTCTCGAGCCGATTATCATGAATTCAGTTTTGGCGACATTTAAGTGTAATTTATTGGCTTTAAGCCAATGGTTAATATTTTGAAGTTCACGATTTGCTCTTGATTCGACATCACTTATATTCGAGCCACATATTGTTACATTTGTATCGTCGGCAAACAGACATGGTGTCGATGTTTCTAGACAATTTGGTAAGTCATTTATATAAATGAGAAACAACAGGGGGCCAAGGATTGTACCTTGAGGCACTCCAAATGTGACTAATCTCTCATTTGACTTAATATTTTGAACCGAACATGACTGCATTCTGTCTGATAAATAAGATTGTAATAAACTAATTGACCTATATTTGATTCCATAAAGTTTTAGTTTGTCTAGTAACGATCCGTGATCAACAGTATCGAATGCTTTTTTAAGGTCGAGGAAGATAACAATATTAAAAAGACCTCGATCCATGTTTACTAACCACGAATTAGTGGAATTTAATAAGGCTGTCATTGTTGAATGCAGTCGTCTGAAACCAAATTGCTTGTTTGTTAATAAATTTTGCATAGTAAGATAATTGTATAATTGATCGTATAATATTCTTTCAAATACTTTACTCATTACAGGGAGAATTGATATGGGTCTATAGTTGTCCATGTCATTTCGTGGGCCATTTTTATGCAATGGGCTGACTCGGGCCCTTTTCCAGTCAGTGGGAAATAAACCTGATTCGATAACTACATTAAAGAGGAACGTCAGGGATTCAGAAATGATTGGTCCAGCAGCTTTGATAATTTTAGCAGATATTCCATCAAGACCCGTTGCCTTCTTAGAGGATAGTTTATTAATAAGCTTGAGTACTCTTGATTCACTTGTAAGACTAAACTCAAACGTACAAGGAGCTTGTTTAATGTAATATTTAAAGTCAGATGAATTAGTTTCAATAGTTTCTGCGAGTTTAGGACCAATTTCAACAAAGTGATTATTAAAGTGGTCGGCAATTTCGGCAGGAGATGTAATTGTTTCATTGTTGTACTTAATTTCGTTTACAACCCGATGTTGAACATGCCGTCCCATTAGGTTATTCACTGTTTTCCACGTGCCCTTGGGATCGCCTTTATTCTTTTCTATTTGTTCGCTAAAATAATCTCGCTTAGCATTTCTTAGTGTATTGTTCACTTTGTTTCTTAAGGCGGTATACGCATACCAGAAGTCTTTGTTTTTAGTGATAACATACTTTCGCTTCATTTTGTCTCTTTCACGTATGGTCTCTTTAATTTCTTTTGTTACCCAAGGTAAGTTATTTGTTCTGACTCGTTTTGTTTTCATGGGAGCATGTTTATCTACGACACTTATAAACATAGTTTTCCATGCGGTCCACATTTGATCAGAATTTTCAAGCAACAAAAGATCTGACCATTGTTGATATTGTAGATCTCTGCGAAAATTATGTAAGTTAAAGTTTTTAAGACTCCTGGTATTAATTATTTTCATTGTTTTTTTACCTATGTTATTTATTTTTCGAATTCCAAAAATTAGACTATGATCGCTTATCCCGATATGGACAACGCCAGAGGCAACTATTTTCTCCGGATCGCTGGTGATCAAAACATCTAACAACGAGGAACAATTTTCCGTTATACGTGTAGGCTGTTTAATAAGTTGACTAAATTGGTGTAAATCACAGAATGACTTCAGGCGATTAGTATTTGAATCTGTGGCGCTGAGCCAATTGCAGTTTAGATCGCCCAACACGTATGACTCTTTGTCTTCATTATCGATGTTTGTTATGATCTGTTCAAGTCTAGAAAAATATTCTGATGACGAATTTGGTGGTCTATATATGGTGGACAAAATAAATGATTTACTATTAGGCTTTTGAATTTCTACACAAAGAGCCTCGATATCTTCGGGTACTAAATCGTTTCTCCTTATATAGTTGACTGTATTTCTTAAATAAAAACAAACGCCACCACCAGATCTGGTACGATCGTAGCGAATTAGCTCGTACCCGGTTATGTGCATTTCAGAGTTGGACACAGACCAGTCAAGTCTAGTTTCATTTAGGGCTAGAACATCTAAAGGCTGATTCAATAATAAAATTCTCAATTCATCGATATGTTTAGGGACGCTAGCGATATTTAGTAGAGCCATTTTAAAGCCTCTCGTTTCAGAAATAATTGACAAATCATTGACAAATTCTATACATACATGTTAGATTTGGGGCTTACATGTATATCAGTAATTTCCCCCAACATTTTGTATAAATCAGAAATAGTTTCATTAACAAGGAGAAAGAAATGTCCTTTTGTTGACCTCCTGTGACGTCAAACATTAGCATATTGGAAATAGAAACTTTTATAACTCGTAGACGCAGCACTCCAATCAAGTAATATTCACCTATTCACCTATTCACCTGATGGAGAATCGATATTAATGATACAAATTAATTGAGCTTATAGGCACTTTAAGCCCATGTCAAACGTAACGGTTTCAACATCGGTACAATATTTGTTGAAACCGATCTTGAAACCGTTTGATATGGCCTTTATACGAAGTTAAACTCTCTCCAACATGATTTCAATATCAAACACTTTTCAACAATGTTTTCAGACCATTTCAAACGGTTTCAAGATCGGCTTCTTGTACCGATGTTGAAACCGTTTTGACCGAGACTTTAAACAACCAGGACGGCGACAGCTGTCACGACGAAACGTAGAAAAAGTGTTTTCTCCCGAAATCTAGTGTTTATTATTTCCTTTATTTGCCTTTAGGTGCTTTTTCAAACTGATTTTCGAAAAATATGATCAGCAAATAGAGTTTCCTTTAGCCCGAACGATAAACATGTAATCCCACACCGCGGCAAAACGTGCTCCGCTGGCCGAAAAAACGGAGGCTCTGGAGTCCGAGGTCTTAATTTTTTTTAGTAAATAATTTTATCACTTAGTAAACTCACAGTGAATTACGAATTAAGAAAACTTCAACCTGTGAAAGTCTTAGGCTTAGCTTTAAGTAGTTTCATGTTTTCCGCGAAACATTTCACGTATGTACGCGTACGTCCTTAAAATTAGAAACAGGGGTGATGGCCTCTGGTTTCTTTTAGTTTCGGCGGGAAACTGGGGAGATGCGCGCACGACCGGCTCATCAAAAGCGCATGCGCGTGACGTTTTACCGCTGTGGAATGTAATCCCTTTTTGTGTGCAGGCAAGTGAGGAGTTGATTCGCGTAGCCATCCTATGGCACGAGTTGTGGCACGAGGGGCTGGAAGAGGCGTCGCGTCTGTACTTTGGAGAAGGTAACGTGAAGGGAATGTTCGCTGTACTGGAACCCCTGCATCAGATGATGGAGAGAGGGCCACAAACACTGAAAGAGACTGCATTCAACCAGGTAAGAAGAGCAAATTAAGATCATAGTTTCAAATGGGAAAACCATTATCGTTTTCCATCGCGATTTTTCCCAGTGAGCACACTTTTGTCTTTTGTAAAATACAACGCTAAATAAACTAATTAATCAGTGCAATCAAAGAGATAGACTAGAAAGTAGTAGAAATAGTTATTTTGTACTTTGGTCAGTTGTTCTATGGTCGTGCAGTACGTAGGGGAAAACCATATTGGTTTTGGAATGGGGTGGGTTTTGTTGGAATAAATCTGTCAAATTATTACAAGAGAAGTTAACATCGTTTTTATAGTAGACTGCGAGCCACTAGCTGTATTTTGATCGCTTTACCTTTTCATGGTGGGGCGGAGATTATCCACAAATCAAATTTCATTTACGTAGGGGGCTTGGAAGGGGTTCGTTTTAGACTCGGTACTATTCCTCGCTCGGTAAAAAGCACAATAGCGACCAAGAGAAGTAAAGGGACTTGCTCGAAGTATACTTTTTAGGAGGAGGTTGGGGGGGGGGGGGGTGGGGTTGGGGGGGGGGGGGGTGGGGTGGGGGGGAATGGGATAACACAAGAGTGACTCTTTGGATAATGCCTCTAAGAAGGTAACTATTACTACGTTTTTATACTGTAGTAAAATTTTCCAAATGCCTTGAGCATGATGGAAAGAGAAAACCAAACTCATGCTGCGAAAGAATACAGAGCTGAATAACGTGACGAGCGAGGACTAAGTACGACAGCAGCGTATACAAAAATGGCGGAAATTTTAAAATGAGAACCGGCTAAATACAGGAATGATCCGACCGCTGATTGGCCAGGAACACAATAGATTAGCAGTGGCCGCTAGACGACTGGGAATAATTTACATGGCTATAAAATTTGACGGAGGTTGAGCGACGATGGTTGTTTAACGTAGTGGTTGCGAAGTCTGCTTTACAAGCACGAGAGCTGGGTTTCTAGTTCCAGAAAAGCTCTGAAATTGTTTTCTTCCCAGTTTTCTTGTGAACTCTTTACCTGTGAACCCTAGCCATAAATTAGCCCTAAAACCTCGTCGTTTACCTGGAAACTTGTTTACTCACCGGTTAGGGTTCTTTTATGGTTCAGGGTAGGGTTGTAGTTAGTTTATATTGTCAGAAGTCGGAGGATTCCTGTATTTAGCCGTACGTTTAAAATGTTGCGAGTACCTGCGCAGAATAAGAGTTTTATGGAAAGGAAAAGCTTCAAATACTCAGACCATTTCCTTCAGAAACTAAGAAAAAACGTGTTTTGGACAGTGTAGTTTAAGTTTTGAACACTGGGATACAATTTACTACAGACACGAGACATTGATTACCACAAGTTGACGTAAGGCAAAATTCCCGCCGAATTACGCGTGAGTTAGCGCATGCGCCGTAGTTATTCAGCTCTTTCACGAAGGAACATATATGCGACAATCTGTCCATGCATTCAAACCAGGAAGCAATCTGTTGCGTGATAAACTATCTACTGGTCCTGTTCTGTAGGCTTACGGCCGAGATCTAATGGAAGCACAGGAATGGTGTCGTAGATACCAGAAGTCAGGTAATGTGAAGGACCTGACACAAGCCTGGGATTTGTACTATATGGTGTTCAGGAGGATATCAAAACAACTACCGCAGGTAACGAATTGTTAGAGCAGATTTCGTACGAGTGGGACAAACTACGGCATGTCCGGACCCTTGCCGTGACCGTACTGTTACCATGCCATACCGTAACTGTAATTTGATTCTATCAGACAAAAACAATAGCGAAGCCATTTCAATGTCACGGCATGCCGTACAGTAACCGTGCCGTAGTCATTGCCGTAGTTTATCCCACTCATACAACATCTGTTCTATGCACTCATTGGTTGTAAACGTCTATGCACGTATTGTTAGTGGCGTTTGACGTGCAATCAATTGATTGTCTCTTTCTGGGCCCTGTTGTTCGAATCAAGGGTAAACGCTACCCTGGTGTTAAGTCGCTAACCCGAGGTTAAACTGTCCAATTACAGATTTAGCGCCCTCCATCCGCGGCCGACTACAATCACGTCATGTGATCAATTTCATCCAATAAGAATCGGAGAAAATTTGGTGGTGTACTGTAACGCCTGACAGTTTGCATCCGCTGACGATAACTATCACATCACCTGACCATTTCATCCAGTCAGAAACGGAAACAATTAGTGTTGAACTATAATATATGATCATGATGCCCATATTCTACCTTTATTATATAATTCTTCCAGGAACGCACACAGTTTGCACCTTAACGCACCAAATACGATACCGTATTTCGGATAGTGGTTACAGTCAAATGCCTCCCTATCACCATGGTAATTTCCATTTTCTCTGCTAGTGCGCAAGATGTTTGGTTATTATGGAAAGAAAACTTCGTTTGTTGGCAGAATTTATATAATAAACAACTTATTAGTCGGATAAGCATCTAATACTACGGCTGTATTTTTTACTCGATATTGGTATTTTCGCCATAATACGCATGACTCATAAGAATACACAGCCGTATTAGATGCTTATATGGACGACTAATAACCTGTGTATATCATAATCCTCCCTGAATGAACTTAAGCTGATATTCTTCCAGCTGACGTCACTGGAGCTTCAATACGTGTCCCCAAAGCTGCTGATGTCACGTGACTTGGAGCTTGCCGTGCCGGGCACGTACGAACCTCACAAACCCGTGATACACATACGGCACGTGCACCCGTCACTAAACGTCATCACGTCCAAACAAAGACCAAGGAAACTCTGCATTACTGGTAGGTGAACTGGTGTGCCTGGTAGGCGAACTAGTGTGTGCCTGGTAGGGGAACCGGTGTGCCTGGTAGGGGAACCGGTGTGCCTGGTAGGGGAACCGGTGTGTTTAGTAGGAGAACCAGTGTTCCTGGTAGGGGAACCGGTGTGCCTGGTAGGTGAACTGGTGTGCATGGTAGGCCAACCAGAGTGCCTGGTAGGTGAACTGGATGCCTGGTAGGGAAACTATTGTGCCTGGCAGGGGAACCGGTGTGCCTGGTAGGTGAACCAGTGTATTGGTAGGTGAACCAGTGTGCCTGGTGAATGAATCAGTGTCTAGGAAATCTTATTGTTGCAAGTTAAATACCAGATAATGATTTAACTGCAGTAAATGTGGTAGTGCCTGTAAACTGATTAATACAGTAGATTTCGTATGGGTGAACAGGTTACGGCAATGATTTACAGCAACATTACCGTACGGAATGTCCTGACATTAAAATGGCTTCCTTATTGTTTTTATCTTTCTGATCCAATCAAATTACAGAGTTACGGTACGGCACGGTTACCGTACAGGCACGGTTACAGTACAGGCACGGTTACAGTACAGGCACGGTAAGGCTGCGGACATGCCGTATTTACGAAATCTAACTGCTGAAATAATAAAAAGGACCTAATATCGTTCGTAGGGAACACCAGAAGTGCGACGGAGGATGTTAAAGAACTATACAAAAACACGTTCTCTCCATATAAGCAGCTAACGAACAGAATCCAACGTTCAACTACATGTACCTCACAATCCACGAAGGAAAAGGAAATAATAAAATTCAACAAAAAAAAAATGAAAAATATGGCATGTATGACGGTTAATTCGCTGGTTGTGCTCCAGTAGTGATTGGTTCCCATACTAATAATTCCCATACTAATAACGTAAAAGAAAGTGATTAATGGTATAGCACACCTGTCCAGTATTAATGAACGTTTTTGTATCTTCAGGGAGTAATGGTTCGGAGTTCATGTTCCTGTTGAAGGGCCATGAAGATCTTCGACAAGACGAGCGAGTGATGCAGCTGTTTGGTTTGGTAAACACGTTATTAGCAAGTGACCCAGCGACATCCAAGAGACATCTGAGGTAAGGTGGAAAGAAGAGAGTTACTATAAAGGCAGTGAAACGTTTTCAACATCGGTACAGCATCAGCTCAACATCGGTACAGCACTGATTCAACATCGGTTCATCATCGGTACAGCATCAGTTCAAAATCGGTACAACATCGGTTCAAAATCGGTACAGCATCGATTCAACATCGATTCAACATCGGTACAACATCGGTACAATATGTGTTGAAACCAATCTTTCAACCGTTTGAAATGACCTTTATACAAAGTCAAAGTCTCTCCAACCTGCTTTCAATATCTTTGAACACCTTCCAACATACATACATATCTTTAATAGAAGTTCCCATAGGGGCTTTTCAACAACGATTTTTTACAATGTAACAACGTTAACAGTAACAAAATAATGAAATAGTAAAATACAAGTACTAACTATAATCAGGTGAGTTAAAACTATTGAAATAGAAGTGCATTAAGTAGTATGGTACATAGCACTACTCTAAAAGCGTTAACTTTAGTTGTTTCTTAAATTTAGCAAAATTAGGTTCCTTTTTAAGGTCTGCTTCCAATGAGTTCCAGATCTTAACACCCCTATAAGCGAAAGATCTTTGTCCACTTGAGGTGCGAAGTTTAGGGATGTTTAGGTCGTTACGGGACCTGATGTTACGATTATGGATAGCAGACCGTTTACAGAACTTACTCGCTAGATATTCTGGGGCAACTCCGTTTATACACTTGAATGTCATTAAAGTGTCCCTATAAACTAAATAATCTCTAACAGGTAGCCACTGCAGTTGGCATAAGCCTGAAGAAATATGGTCATACTTCTGTATACCTAAGATGACTCTGGCAGCGAAATTTTGAACGAGCTGTAATTTCTTAATTTTTTTGTCAGAGGTGTTTGCCCACACGGACGAACAATAGAACAGTTTGCTTAGTACTAAACCATTTATTATGGTTTTCATAGAAACTGGGCTAAACAGGTGTTTAACCCTGTTGATTTGACAGAGGCTTGACATACAAGAAGATACTACGTGAGAGATATGCGTATCGTAAGTTAAGTTGGAGTCAATAATTACACATAGATCTTTCGCTGATGAAACAGGGGTGAGTTGTTTTCCTAAAAGGTTAATACAAGCTACATCTTGGGGCACTGGGTTTAGCATATGGCGAGTTCCAATGTGAAGCACCTTAGTCTTATCGGGATTAATTAATAGACTATTGCTACAGCACAATGTTTTCCAACAATGTTTTCACTCGACAAGCTATTTCAAACGGCCTCGACAAATGTTGTACCGATGCTGAACCGATGCTGAAACCGTTTGACTGTGGCTAAATTACCGGTATCAAGACAATCGTATGTATAATGGTAACACAACTCAGTGCACTACGGTTTGGGAGTGCTTGCAACATTGCACAACCCTTTTTTGCTTTGAAATAGCTTCTCAGATCCTTTGATTAGATTGGGAGTAAAATAAAGAAGCTAAGAACAAGCCTAGACCTTACTGTAAACCTCAGTGTCACTGTCTATTTTGCTATTTAGTATCCAGCGCTACGCGGTCATCCCATTGTCTACGAACTCCGGTCTGATTGGCTGGGTGCCCCATTGTGATACATTGCACGCCCTCATTCGAGACTACAGAGAGAAGAAGAAGATACTGCTGAACATCGAACATCGTATCATGCTCAGGGTATGGACACTGTTCCGCCTTATAACCCATCATATATTTTCTCTCGCGCGTGATTGGTTGAATGCGTCACGTGACCCGCTATTTTCTCTGCGAGCGGGAAATATCAGCGAATGTGAGCGTATAAGCGCGCGTCAAAGAAAATATTTGAATGATGGTAACAACAATAACCTACATTGTGGCGTCGAAATATGCCCTGATATTTGTCCTTGGACATTATCTGATCCTCGAAGCTCACTGTTTTCTTATTGGATCAGATAAGTCCGCGGACGAAATATCAGGGCATACTGATTTCGACACCACAAATAGGTTATTATATTTATATTCAACTGCAAACCCAACTTTGTTTGTGTTCTTAGAAGATAAATTATAACAAGGAAAAAATGAGAATGGAATTAAAAACATAAATTTAAATGAAATGAAATCTTAGAGATACCGACATCAAGTAGCTGACGTGTAGTTGCCCGTTCGTCTGCTGTCGACAATAATAAATGGTCTGCCGAAATAATAGTCCATCCGTTAGGTAGACTTTGCGAACCATTAATACTTCCTGCCTCCTTGAAAAATCATAGATTTGACTGTAAGGACCATCCTCGCTTTGAAGCAGGGACAGTTGAAGGGTTTTGAATACGTTTTCACATAAAATGTAAAGTGCTCAGAGAAATAATTTCAAAGCCTCCCGTCTTCATACTTTTTTCAATAGAGATCCTTACTTTGTCTATAGGTAAAGTAGCTGTAGAAATAACTTCAAAACTACCGTTTTCATACTCTTTTCAATAGGGATTCTTACTTTTTCTGGGTAAAGTAGCTGTAGAAATAACTCCAAAACCTCTCCGTTTCATACTCTTTTCAATAGAGATCCTTACTTTGTCTAGGTAAAGTAGCTGTAGAAATCACTTCAAAACTCCCGTTTTCATACTCTCTTCAATAGAGATCATTACTTTGTCTGGGTAAAGTAGCTGTAGAAATCACTTCAAAACTCCCGTTTTCATACTCTCTTCAATAGAGATCATTACTTTGTCTAGGTAAAGTAGCAGTAGAAATCACTTCAAAACTCCCGTTTTCATACTCTCTTCAATAGAGATCCTTACTTTGTCTAGGTAAAGTAGCTGTAGAAATAACTTCAAAACTACCGTTTTCATACTCTTTTCAATAGGGATTCTTACTTTTTCTGGGTAAAGTAGCTGTAGAAATAACTCCAAAACCTCTCCGTTTCATACTCTTTTCAATAGAGATCCTTACTTTGTCTAGGTAAAGTAGCTGTAGAAATCACTTCAAAACTCCCGTTTTCATACTCTCTTCAATAGAGATCATTACTTTGTCTGGGTAAAGTAGCTGTAGAAATCACTTCAAAACTCCCGTTTTCATACTCTTTTCAATAGAGATCATTACTTTGTCTGGGTAAAGTAGCTGTAGAAATCACTTCAAAACTCCCGTTTTCATACTCTCTTCAATAGAGATCATTACTTTGTCTAGGTAAAGTAGCTGTAGAAATCACTTCAAAACTCCCGTTTTCATACTCTCTTCAATAGAGATCATTACTTTGTCTGGGTAAAGTAGCTGTAGAAATCACTTCAAAACTCCCGTTTTCATACTCTCTTCAATAGAGATCATTACTTTGTCTGGGTAAAGTAGCTGTAGAAATCACTTCAAAACTCCCGTTTTCATACTCTCTTCAATAGAGATCATTACTTTGTCTAGGTAAAGTAGCTGTAGAAATCACTTCAAAACTCCCGTTTTCATACTCTTTTCAATAGAGATCCTTACTTTGTCTGGGTAAAGTAGCCGTAGAAATCACTTCAAAACTCCCGTTTTCATACTCTTTTCAATAGAGATTCTTACTTCGTCTGGGTAAAGTAGCTGTAGAAATCACTTCAAAACTCCCGTTTTCATACTCTTTTCAATAGAGATTCTTACTTTGTCTGGGTAAAGTAGCCGGCATAGATATCCAGAGGAGACAGCTAATTTTGTCAGCTGCTGGCTCTTACCCTAAACCTGACTGCTGGTGGTTGTAACGTCCCTTCCTCCCAACATTCCAACAGTATTTCTCTATCGCACAAATTGAGAGGATCAATCTTATTTGTGGGAAGTAGCCGTCACGTAAAGTAAGATATATATATTTTTTATAATTTAGCGATTGTGTTTTTCAGATGGCACCAGATTATGACCATCTGACCCTGATGCAGAAGGTGGAGGTGTTTGAACACGCCCTGGCCAACACTAACGGAGATGACCTGGCCAAACTGCTATGGCTCAAGAGTCCAAGCTCAGAGGTAACTTAACTGTTAACCTCTCAACATGATGTTGTAACACATACTTTTAAGTGCCTATCACCCATATTGAACAATGTCCAGCCATGTTGAGAAATCTTCAGCCATGTTTAGCCATGTATCCGCCGCGCTTATATAGAAATTAGCGGAATAGAAGGGACTTGCTGTCTAAGGAATGGTAGCAGCGAAGAATAATACGAAGCAAATAAGAAATGGCAAGCAGAAATATGAGGGTAGACTGCATACCAGTTCCACACTATCCAGAGCCTAGAACTGGCTACGATCAAACCGTGTTTTAGAAGGCTTAAAGCGCCTATAACCCTTTTGCAATTTTGAATAGCTTATGAACCTCCGAAAGGTTTTGAGTACTTCTGTGAAGAACGTTTTGGTTTATAGTGAATACTTTATGTTCTACGCTTGTTTGAAATCGTGTAAATGTGACCTTTCCTGACCCATGACCGCGTAAGTAAAAGCCTGGGTCGAAACCTGTATAGACGTCATCTCATTAATGCATTACTCTCCATGGCGCCACAACAACATCGATGCATAGAAAATATACACAGTTTGTGAGTTGTTAGTAAAGAAAAAAGTCATTTTTTGTTAAATATTTCTTCAAATGATTGCAAAGCCGAATTAATTATTGTAAGACCCTGGGTTGTTGGTCCGGCCGGAGCCTCCCGCATGCAGACCGGAGCTTCACCATTGAGCTAACTGACCACTAAGCTATCTCTCATGTCTCATAGGTTTGGTTTGATCGTCGTACTAACTACACGCGGTCACTGGCCGTCATGTCTATGGTTGGCTATGTGCTGGGTCTTGGAGACAGGTATTTGATGTCATATATAACTTTTTTTTAACAAAATAGCTATTTTCTGACAATAGGGGCAACCATGTGATGCGTAAGAGATGGCGGCACGTGGGAAATTCAAATGAGTTTTGTGGACAGGAAAATCGGCCCATAAATAATATCTAGTGTACAATTTACAGGAGACAAACAAGCAATGTATTGAGGCATCCATAAGGAACGTTTGAGAGCAAACGTCGATTGCCATTGGAGGTTCGCTTTAAAAGCAAATCATCTTTCATTTTCATTGCACGTATAACACAACTCTCTACAGCAACAGTAATCGTCGTTGTTATTCTCACAGACTATTCTTATCTGTTTTTAAATCCAGGCATCCTTCCAACCTGATGTTAGACCGTCTCACTGGCCGCATTTTACACATCGACTTCGGAGACTGTTTTGAGGTGAGAGCATCGATTATGCACAGTCCAATAAAATAATCGTGATTTAGTAGTGAGATCTGATCAGTGAGATCTGATTGATCTTATTGCGTCTGACTGCAGTCAGACGCATAGCGCGCAAGGGTTTGAAATTTGGCCCACTTTTTACTAGGCACAAATGATTAGTCTAGATGAATTGGCTTAAATGAATTTATACTAAGTCTACTTCGAGACGAATAAATCGTATTCCGAAAACGTGTTGCCAGACGAATAAAGTGCAGACGGATTATGCGCCACAATTTGTATAATAACCGATTTTATGTTGAGACGTATATCGAGTCGAATTTGTTCTCAGATGATTGATTCATTTCTGAAAGGTAATTCGTCAATAGTATAAATTCGGCCATTGTAAAGACTAACCAACTTTGTGGCTTTGGAAATATAAAAACAATAGCCTATTTGTGGTGAAATATGCCCTGATATTTCGTCCTCGGACATTATCTGTTTCGAGAAGAGAACAGTTCCCGAGAGCGGAGCTTGAGGAAAACTGTGAACTTCGAGGATCAGATCATGTCCGCGGATAAATATCAGGGCATGTTTCGACGCGACAAATAGGTTATAGTATTTATATTTCACAGCCACAATGTAGGTTATTGTTGTTATCATCCTTCAGATATTTTCTTTGACGCGCGGTTACGCTCAGAGGGGGTGTATTCGCTGTTATTATTCAGTTCCTCAGTATCCCGAATTGTGATTGGTTGATTCACCTGCAAATAACTTGCGCGCAAATAAGCGTTTGCCTTCAGATATTGTTGTGAGCATGCGCAGTGCTATTCAACAACAAATCCAACATGGCCGCTCGGAGTGTTCAGAGGAGGAAATTACGAGCATTTTTGGATGCCAAAGGTAACAAAACCACTGCATAATAAAACAATTATTGGAACTCCGACTATCGCAAAATATGATGAATTGTCTGTGGCGAGCTACCAGTTATTTGCCGATGCCGAAGGCATCATATTTTGCTCAGCCTCGTCCAAGAATTGCTTAATATTTGTTGTCTGGCGGAGAGAAATTATCGGGTCACGTGACGCATTCAACCAAGCATGCGCAAGAGAAAATATTTGATGGGCTATAAGCACTGATATTGTTTTCTTTTGGGGTAAGTGGAAGTAATAATTCCATGTTCAAATGCTTCTAGAAGTGGCAAGCTACTTTACGAGAAGTGCCAGTTGAAAGCTTATTGAAACCCCGATTAAGCACACGTTCCAGGCTGAACTAAAGAAAGTGTCTGTTCAACTTTAGGTGGCAATGACGAGAGAGAAGTTCCCAGAGAAGATTCCCTTTAGACTCACGAGGATGTTGACTAATGCTATGGAGGTTTGTATGTGTACCTGCGTCCTCTTACAACCGATTTTCATTGTTACGCGCATAGGCCAATCAATCGACGTACTCATTCGACACAATCAATGGACATACTCATTCGACACAATCAATCGACATACTCATTCAACACAATCAATCGACATACTCATTCAACACAATCAATCGACATACTCATTCGACACAATCATTCGACATACTCATTTGACACAATCATTCGACACAATCATTCGACGTACTCATTCAACACAATCATTGGACGTACTCATTCAACACAATCATTCGACGTACTCATTCGACACAATCATTCGACACAATCATTCAACGTACTCATTCGACGTACTCATTCGACGTAATCATTCGACGTACTCATTCAACACAATCATTCGTTCGACGTACTCATTTGACAAAATCATTCGACACAATCATTCGACGTATTCATTCAACACAATCATTCAACACAATCATTCGACACAATCATTCGACACAATCATTCGACACAATCATTCGACACAATCATTCGACACAATCATTCGACACAATCATTCGACACAATCATTCGACACAATCATTCGACACAATCATTCGACACAATCATTCGACACAATCATTCGACACAATCATTCGACACAATCATTCGACACAATCATTCGACACAATCATTCGACACAATCATTCGACACAATCATTCGACACAATCATTCGACACAATCATTCGACACACATACATGTGCTCTTTCATAGTCCGAGTACTCGACAGACTTCGCCAACATGCGTGTCATCTGATTATCCCTATGATTATTTTCAAATGACATGTACTTCAGTTTGGTGGGGAGCCAGGGTGGCGCAGTAAGCGCTTCGCTTCTCACCTCTGTGGCCCAGGTTCGATTCCCAGACGGGGCGCCATATGTGAGTTGAGTTAGTTGGTATCTCTCCCTTGCTCCGAGGGTTTTTCTCCGGGTTCTCCGGTTTTCCTCCCTCCGCAAAAGCCAACACGCTAAATTCCAATTCGATCTGTGGATTAGCCGGGACCTGGCTTTGATCAGCCCCCATGGTTGTTTCAGGTCTCGTTAGAAATATAGTTATCAATAGGCCTTATGTGTGATGATGTCATGCTTTTGTGATCACCACCAAGCCTCACTTTGACACAACATTTCCTCTCAACAGATCAATAGGCCTTATGTATGATGATGTCACGCTTTTGTGATCACCACCAAGCCTCACTTTGACACAACATTTCCTCTCAACACATCAATAGGCCTTATGCGTGATGATGTCATGCTTTTGTGATCACCACCAAGCCTCACTTTGGCACAACATTTCCTCTCAACAGATCAATAGGCCTTATGTATGATGATGTCACGCTTTTGTGATCACCACCAAGCCTCACTTTGACACAACATTTCCTCTCAACACATCAATAGGCCTTGTGTGATGATGTCACGCTTTTGTGATCACCACCAAGCCTCACTTTGACACAACATTTCCTCTCAACACATCAATAGGCCTTATGCGTGATGATGTCATGCTTTTGTGATCACCACCAAGCCTCACTTTGGCACAACATTTCCTCTCAACACATCAATAGGCCTTATGCGTGATGATGTCATGCTTTTGTGATCACCACCAAGCCTCACTTTGACACAACATTTCCTCTCAACACATCAACAGGCCTTATGCATGATGATGTCACGCTTTTGTGATCACCACCAAGCCTCACTTTGGCACAACATTTCCTCTCAACACATCAATAGGCCTTATGCGTGATGATGTCATGCTTTTGTGATTACCACCAAGCCTCACTTTGGCACAACATTTCCTCTCAACACATCAATAGGCCTTATGTGTGATGATGTCATGCTTTTGTGATTACCACCAAGCCTCACTTTGGCACAACATTTCCTCTCAACACATCAATAGGCCTTGTGTGATGATGTCGCGCTTTTGTGATCACCACCAAGCCTCACTTTGACACAACATTTCCTCTCAACACATCAATAGGCCTTATGTGTGATGATGTCATGCTTTTGTGATTACCACCAAGCCTCACTTTGGCACAACATTTCCTCTCAACACATCAATAGGCCTTATGTGTGATGATGTCATGCTTTTGTGATCACCACCAAGCCTCACTTTGGCACAACATTTCCTCTCAACACATCAATAGGCCTTGTGTGTGATGATGTCGCGCTTTTGTGATCACCACCAAGCCTCACTTTGACACAACATTTCCTCTCAACACATCAATAGGCCTTATGTGTGATGATGTCATGCTTTTGTGATCACCACCAAGCCTCACTTTGGCACAACATTTCCTCTCAACACATCAATAGGCCTTGTGTGATGATGTCATGCTTTTGTGATCACCACCAAGCCTCACTTTGGCACAACATTTCCTCTCAACACATCAATAGGCCTTGTGTGATGATGTCGCGCTTTTGTGATCACCACCAAGCCTCACTTTGACACAACATTTCCTCTCAACACATCAATAGGCCTTATGTGTGATGATATCATGCTTTTGTGATCACCACCAAGCCTCACTTTGGCACAACATTTCCTCTCAACACATCAATAGGCCTTGTGTGATGATGTCATGCTTTTGTGATCACCACCAAGCCTCACTTTGGCACAACATTTCCTCTCAACACATCAATAGGCCTTGTGTGATGATGTCATGCTTTTGTGATCACCACCAAGCCTCACTTTGGCACAACATTTACTCTCAACACATCAATAGGCCTTGTGTGATGATATCATGCTTTTGTGATCACCACCAAGCCTCACTTTGACACAACATTTCCTCTCAACACATCAATAGGCCTTGTGTGATGATGTCATGCTTTTGTGATCACCACCAAGCCTCACTTTGACACAACATTTCCTCTCAACACATCAATAGGCCTTGTGTGATGATGTCATGCTTTTGTGATCACCACCAAGCCTCACTTTGACACAACATTTCCTCTCAACACATCAATAGGCCTTGTGTGATGATGTCATGCTTTTGTGATCACCACCAAGCCTCACTTTGGCACAACATTTCCTCTCAACACATCAATAGGCCTTGTGTGATGATGTCATGCTTTTGTGATCACCACGAAGCCTCACTTTGACACAACATTTCCTCTCAACACATCAATAGGCCTTATGTGTGATGATGTCATGCTTTTGTGATCACCACCAAGCCTCACTTTGGCACAACATTTCCTCTCAACACATCAATAGGCCTTGTGTGATGATGTCATGCTTTTGTGATCACCACCAAACCTCACTTTGGCACAACATTTCCTCTCAACACATCAATAGGCCTTGTGTGATGATGTCATGCTTTTGTGATCACCACCAAGCCTCACTTTGACACAACATTTCCTCTCAACACATCAATAGGCCTTATGTGTGATGATGTCATGCTTTTGTGATCACCACCAAGCCTCACTTTGACACAACATTTCCTCTCAACACATCAATAGGCCTTATGTGTGATGATGTCATGCTTTTGTGATTACCACCAAGCCTCACTTTGACACAACATTTCCTCTCAACACATCAATAGGCCTTGTGTGATGATGTCGCGCTTTTGTGATCACCACCAAGCCTCACTTTGACACAACATTTCCTCTCAACACATCAATAGGCCTTATGTGTGATGATGTCATGCTTTTGTGATTACCACCAAGCCTCACTTTGGCACAACATTTCCTCTCAACACATCAATAGGCCTTGTGTGATGATGTCGCGCTTTTGTGATCACCACCAAGCCTCACTTTGACACAACATTTCCTCTCAACACATCAATAGGCCTTATGTGTGATGATGTCATGCTTTTGTGATCACCACCAAGCCTCACTTTGACACAACATTTCCTCTCAACACATCAATAGGCCTTGTGTGATGATGTCGCGCTTTTGTGATCACCACCAAGCCTCACTTTGGCACAACATTTCCTCTCAACACATCAATAGGCCTTATGCGTGATGATGTCATGCTTTGGTGATTACCACCAAGCCTCACTTTGACACAACATTTCCTCTCAACACATCAATAGGCCTTATGTGTGATGATGTCATACTTTTGTGATCACCACCAAGCCTCACTTTGACACAACATTTCCTCTCAACACATCAATAGGCCTTGTGTGATGATGTCGCACTTTTGTGATCACCACCAAGCCTCACTTTGGCACAACATTTCCTCTCAACACATCAATAGGCCTTGTGTGATGATGTCATGCTTTTGTGATCACCACCAAGCCTCACTTTGACACAACATTTCCTCTCAACACATCAATAGGCCTTATGCGTGATGATGTCATGCTTTTGTGATCACCACCAAGCCTCACTTTGACACAACATTCCATCTCAACACATCAATAGGCCTTATGTGTGATGATGTCATGCTTTTGTGATCACCACCAAGCCTCACTTTGACACAACATTCCATCTCAACACATCAATAGGCCTTATGTGTGATGATGTCATGCTTTTGTGATCACCACCAAGCCTCACTTTGGCACAACATTTCCTCTGAACACATCAATAGGCCTTATGCATAATGTCACGCTTTTGTGATCACCACCAAGCCTCACTTTGACACAACATTTCCTCTCGACACATCAATAGGCCTTGTGTGATGATGTCACGCTTTTGTGATCACCACCAAGCCTCATTTTGACACAACATTTCCTCTCAACACATCAACAGGCCTTATGTGTGATGACGTCATGCTTTTGTGATCACCACCAAGCCTCACTTTGGTGTTGAGAGGAAATGTTGTGCCAGAGTGCATGAGGCTTGCTGGTGTTCACAAAAGCGTGACATAATGTATAAGGCCTATTCAGCTCATGATCCCATGGGAAAGGCTTTACTAGATAGCAAACAATCTTCAAAAATGCAGTTTGAAAAAGATCGGCAATCGATTGGAGGTAAAAATAGCATTTACAAACAGGTTTTACTAAGAACACTACAGATCTCGTATGAGTGCCTTTAAATAAATAAAGCCGGAAGTCAAATATTTTTTATCGTGTAGTACAACCACGTGATTGCATTGCTGCGAAAGGTTCATTGCGTTTGGTATTGTACTTCAGGTGACTGGTCTGTCTGTCTGTCTGTCTACAGGTGACTGGTATCGATGGCAATTACCGGATGACCTGTGAGAGTGTAATGCGGACGATGCGTGAACACAAAGACAGTGTAATGGCCGTGCTCGAGGCTTTCGTCTACGACCCGCTACTCAACTGGAGACTAATGGATAACGGTAGGCGTTTGCATCATTACCTCAGTTGAATAATCAAACAAAGAAATAGTTGATTTTACGTCGGGATGCAGGGAGCCGTTACCGAGTATTCCAAGCCAGTGGCTTATATTTAATTATTGAAATCGAATTGAAATTTGGGTTGGTTTTTGAGGAGGGAAGAAAACGAGAGAACCTGGAGAAAAATCCTCAGAGCAAGGGCGAGATACCAACAAACTTAACTCACATGTGATGCTGCGATCGGGAATCGAGCCTGGGTCACAGAGATGAGAGGCGAAGCGCTTACCAGTTTGGCATCCCGGTTCATTTTGTTCACCTCCCAGTTAGCAGTAGTTCAGTGGTCAAGCGCTGGTGTCACAGGGTGATCCCCTTTCCCACTACTCAGTGAGAACCCGTCGTTTACCTGTGAACCCAATCCCTAACTGGGTGAGAACTCGTTGTTTATCTGTGAACCCTAGCCCTAAGTGGATGAAACTCATCGTTTACCTGTGAACTTGTTTTGGAAATGGTTAGGATACGTTTAGGGCTCGGGTAGTTTATATTCATTCACTCAGGCATCCCAGACCTCCTATGTTTCCTATATATCCTATAATTTGTATAGGATCCTATAAAGAGCCTATATTTCAAGAAATCCTCCTATATTTCCTATAAATAGGATGTATGCTGAGTGATACATTTATATTTTGCACTTTTTAGCATTTTTGTTGTGAATTAACAAAAGCAAAATTCTTTCCTATCAATAAAAAAAACAGGTTTGATCAAACACATTAAAAGTTCACATGTTTTAAAAATTGTGTGTTTATTGTTTACTATTTATTGTTTGAAAGCTATTTTAGCTCCTATAAAGTGCCTATATTTTGGGAAAAAATCCTATATTTTCCTATATTTAGAACTTGCACAGCCTATATTTCCTATCAAATTTGTCCAAAAAGTGGCTGGGATGTATGCACTCAGTACGTGTTTGTTTCTGTTAGTCAACATGGTGCCGGACACCATACAGGAATCGATGTGGCCCCTGACAATACGAACTCACTCAAACCCTATTCGGAAACCATAAACCGTACCTTAACCATTTTCAAAACAAGTACCCATGTAAACGACTAGTTCTCAACCACTTAGGGCTAAGGTTCACAGGTAAGCCAAAGAGTTCTCGCTTAGTGAATGAGGGGTCCACTGAATTCTGCTAGGACACTTGTCTGGTATGGTGAGGTCGAGGGTTCAAAATCTCGGCCTGACCAACACTCAGGGTCTTAAAATAGCTGAGTAGAATGTCCTGCCTTTGTGAAACAATCTCGTTCTGGAACTGCAAATTGTTAGACCTTCACGTCTTCTCAGATAAGAGCGTTAAATCGTAGGTCCTATACGTCTACCTCAAGTTTATCAGTCTCACCAGACTGTCGTTTAATAAGGTCGCTTTACCTTTCAGTGCAAAACTCTTAACATTATAAAATCATATTTTTCTCCATATTCTTCCACAGCTACTCCAAAAATCAAGCGATCTAAAGGACGTTCAGATACGATGACGGAAGCGGCTGAAGGTGAGAATGAAACTTAAACCCGTTATACATCACAACCGCTTTAGGCTCTTAACTTAGGCACTGCACTCCTAACCTGGGCACGGCACTCGTAACCTGGGCACGGCACTCGTAACCTGGGCACGGCACTTCTAACCTGCGCACGGCACTTCAAAGGCAGGCGTACCGAGACTACCTTTTCATAGGGACTGAGCACCGGGAACCTCGGGAACGGGAACCTCGGCTGAACAATGTTTGCTCCCAAATGTTTCTTATGGATGCCTAAATCTATTGCTGTTTGTTTTCTCTAAATTGTGGACTAGCTGTTATGTATGGACTGATTTTCTTGTCCACAAAAGTCAATTGAATTTCACGCGCGTCGCCATCTTGGATTTCATGACGTCACAGTGTTGCCCCTATCGGTACACAACAAAAGAGCTATTGTTTCTGACAATAGGGGCAACACTGTGATGTCATAAGATCCAAGATGGCGGCGCGTAGGAAATTTAAATGACTTTTGTGGACAGGAAAATCAGTCCATAACTGACAGCTAGTGTACAATTTACAGCAAACAAGCACAGCAATAGATGTAGGTATCCATAAGGAACATTTGAGAGCAAACATTGTTTTTCAGCCGAGGTTCCCTATAAGATGTTCGGGTGCGCGTACGCGGGACATTTCTATTTACACGAAAAACATTAAGGGTGCCGTGCCGACTGTAAATAATTGTCACACGTGGTGCTCAAAATGCTTACACATGGCTTTAGAAACCCCTTAATGTTTGTTTCTTAAATTAACCCACAGTTCCGGGTTAAAGGGGAACTGAACCCTAAAACCAATCCAAAATCTATACAAAGATGTATTCAAAAGAACTAAGTTCTGCTATTTTATTGTTCTGTGTTGCACGTCTATGAAGAGAACATTAGTGTTCTCCGCTTATAAATCTATATTGTGTGGCGGCTCAATTCAGTGCAAATTTCCCCATAACGTACGTCACACATACCAAGGAAAAGTAATCACACCTCCAGCACAATGAAAACGCCATGATCTGCAATTAGAAGCCGTTATAGTCCAGCTTTTCAAAGCCAGGGACAGCGTGGCAAACTAACTTATTCCCCGTACCTGACGTCACAGATTACAAGACTTGAGACGTCTGTACATAGCGGAGGTTGTGAGGAAGGTTTTCAGATTTTCTGTTCATAGACGCGCAACACAGACAAATAAAATAGCAGAACTTATTTATTTCGAATACATCTTTGTTTAGACGTTTGGTTGATTTTAGGTTTCAGTTCCCCTTTAAATAGGGTAGAAGAGCTCAAATCGCTCCATTTTGTAGCGGTAAAGCCCAAATGATATTTGTGCTCCTGTCAAGCCTTTTCATTTGTTACAGAAGTAGCTATCTTGAGAACGTTGTGCTTCAAATCTGAGTTTATTTCTATCCTTCAAAGTGAAAATTAATACCGTCTATGTCACCTTCCTTTCATACAGTTTATCTATTCAGTCAGTTTTGAAAATATCAAATAAGACTTACTATTCCTTACGAGAACCTGATATCAAATCCTAGTAATTAAACGTTGGCCAATACAGACAGTGGAAGCCCATTTAAATCGAACCTGGTTATAACGAAGTTCCCGTACTAGTTCCTACTGTACACGGCTTGCCCAGCGCACACACGTTGTAAACCTGTTAATTAGAATATTGGCAGGATCCTATAAAGTCAGTCCTATATAAACGTTGGCAAAGCCTAATCATATTCATCGCTTTAGTAGTTTTTTTAGCATTCATCTAAATGAAGGACCAGAAACACCAAGTACGAATACTCTGATTGGATGATGTAAATAGCAATACTCTGATTGGATGATGAACCGTTTGTAAGTAGCAATACTCTGATTGGATGATGAACCGTTTCTTCATCAGTCACTACGCGCTACTCAACATAAATGAAATTAAGGCCAGGCAATAGTTATTTCCTTTTAGACAAGCAAAAGCGTATTGAGTGTACAGTTTGAAGCGATATCATGGCTCTGCTAAATTTTACCGATACCTTTACAAACGCAACGAATACGTCGCTCGATTCCATCTTCCACAGAAATTCAACAGGATCTCTCAAAATAATATGTTTCCTCAACGCCACCGCGGGGATAAAAGCAGCTCGGGTCCTTGCCTACACAGTCGTCTTGATTGTCTCTCTTGTGGGTAACTCTATGACCATTGCTGTTGTTCGAAGAAACCGTACCCTAAGGAAAAGCGTGCACTACTTACTGGTGAACATGGCGGCTGCAGATTTACTTGTGACAGTGGTTTACATGCCTCGTATGGTAGTAATGATGGTATATGGTAATATCTGGCTCAGAGGGACTCTAGGTCTTGTTCTTTGTCGTACAGCACCATTTCTGCACCACGTTTCCATACTAGTCTCAGTGTTTGCCATTCTGGAGCTGACGGTGGACCGTTTCTGTGCTGTGATGTTTCCTCTGAGGCGAATAATGACCAAGAAATCGGCGAAGATCGTCATCGCGTGTAGCTGGTTCATCAGTGCGTGTTTGCGCTCGCCTTTTCTCATAACACCAGATTTAGTTACCAACTCGCAAGGAGTTGTTAAATGCTTTTCTCGGTTATGGACAGTTCTTGGTAACTATCGTGCAGTTTATCACAATTCCTTACTCGGTATGTTCTATGCGGCCTTTCTAATTACTGTTCTCTTGTATACTGTCATAATAATAACGCTAAAATTTTCCCGCAACGTTCCAGGAAACGAAACTTCAGCGAGAGCAAGGAAGGAGAAAGCTGGAAGAAAACTTCTGAAAATGTTGATTGTTATAACTATTGCCTTTTTATTGTGTTGGTCGATGTATTTCTTAACTGTCCCTAAAATGGGGCTACCGACACCCTGCGAAATTTATTTCTGGAAATATTTCTTGGCTCATTGCAATAGCGCAGTCAATCCTTGTGTCTTGGCCGTCTTTGACTCGCGCTACCGTAATGGTTACAGAGAAATACTTGGGAAAATCATTTCATGCTTTCCGAAGTGTCCTAATCGAGAAGAAAGGTCAACAGCAAGATCCTTTGGACTTGAAGAGTTGAAAGAAGAATTTAAAACAAATGAAATAACGGTGTTGAGTTTTAGGGAGATTTCGCACTGACAATAAACAAATCCGTAAGGCCTATTAGTGGAGATGGTTCGATATACTTAGAGTGTTTACCATTTGTAGCAAGGAACCAGGTGGAACGAATTGTTGATGTTCTCCTATTAAAGATTTGCATTGCACAGCTGCATTGCCTGCATATATTAAGTGAATCTACACCATGTCAAAAGTGGAATACAAGTACCTGTAACACTGTTTATTATTTCAGAGAGCAGGCATATAAAATTAGTAGCATAGCACCTACAATACTGGGCCGTTAATATATCGTTATATAATTTTAAAGTCAAGAATGTCCGTGAAAACTAATATAGATTTCTACATTGCGCAGATTGTATGAATCAAAATTAGATGCCTATAACAATGAGTTAAAATGGCGGCCACAGAAAAAAACATAAGGTAACATAATTACCATGGTAATATTAATGGTTTATACTAGTATTGAAATACAATTAAATACCTTTCTAAAACTTAGTCTTATAAGGTCGGGTAAAATATATTTTTTCTTTGCAGTCTTCAATGTATGCGAAATCTCGTATCATTTAAATACAATATGTATGTAGTTCACCAGTCCCACAAGAAACTTTGTACATCAGATGTTTTAAGAAAATAGAGCATATCTATGATTTATTTATTATTTATGATTTACTTAAAAAGTTTAAAGGGGTCGGAAACTTGAATTTGAACTCCAGAACCTTCGTTCTTTCGGCCAGCGGAGAATAACGCACCTTTTACTGATCATCCGTGTTGCCGTCATAGAGCAGATTTCGTATGAGTGGGACAAACTACAGCACTGACTACAGCACGGTTATTGTACGGAATGCCTTGGCACTGAAATGGTTCCCTATTTTTTTGTCCTGCTGATCCAATCAAATTGCAGAAGTACGGTACAGTACGGTTGTAGTACGGTTCGGCAGGGTTACGGAAATGCCGTAGTTTGTCCCACCCATACAAAATCTGCTCTATCCGTATTAAATACACACTTATACAATAGGAATGCACGGTAAACACACTGAACTCAATATATTCTCGGCGTTTGCCACAAGAGCATAAGGCTCCTCAAGGCCGACATTTGTTTACAAGTGTGACGAAGGAACATTTGACTGACATTATCATATACTAGCCAATCAAATAACGCGACCAGATCCAGGCCGCATAACGTCATCAGTATGGAATTGTTGGCCTCGAATCTCAGACGTCTCTCTCGGAGGCCACGTTTTGATTGTGCGAGACGGCTGTATTCACAGGCTAATACAAGTAATGGATAAGTTGAGAAATGGAGGTTAAGAGAAGGCTGCGTTATTCGGTATTTTCCACTGAAAACGTTCAGAATCTGATGCATGGCCAAAGAAGTTGCTTTTCTTTTTTGTTTTCAAAATCTTGCTGTAAACAATTCCTTTTTAAATAAAATAACCTTTCAAGAGAAAAGCGAAAAACGATCGAGTCAAAGTCTTCGGGACACGTACTGATAAGTAGTAATTGTGAAGAAATAATGATTTCGCTACATCGCTCTGACTAATAAGTGGACCATTCGACGTAGTAACATTCAGAACTCAGTCGTCTGTACCATTTCATTTTGTGACAAAGGCTTACTGCTATGTTTCTAGATATATTTTTTCTCCAAATTGAAATGGTCTTCAAAGAAGAAAGTAATACATTGCATGTATATAATTTATTTTCCAAGAGCTTCTTTCACTTGCCGCGACATTAATTAAGTTTTCCATCTCATGAGCTTATTACTATTTATATAGAGATCATAACAACAAGCCAATAAGATTTGAGTATTTTAATTACAAGTCCTGTACGTTAATAGTACTTTTAAATACAAACTGAGCTAAGACAGCTAAGATGTAATCAGTCCAATTTCTGGACGTATATTGCTTTTCATTAAGTTGTATTGAAAGAGCCATCTGTTGATCTTTCTGAATACAAATGAGCTACGAACTTTAAGTTAGATTTTTTTTTCTACGAAACATCTTTAACTTTAACAAAGTATAGCATTTGATCTCTAGTTTCACCTTTGACATTTCTCATTTAAAGTTAACCTTCGTTTAAATCAACTTTCTTTCAAGGTCAGTTTTCCTATAATGAGGTCACGACCTTAATTACAAATATTGTACACATTAACTTTATCGTAAGAATATCGTCAATACACCTGTATTATTGTTTGTAAATGACATAAATACAGAACGAATATATTGTAACATAGACGAAGAAAGCAGAAGATGGTAAGAGCTAGTCCATGACCCGTGATGGTGAGACCATGATCCGTCATGGCCTTAGTCAATGCTTAGTGATGGCCAGTCTTTGAGACAACGATTAAAGTACAAGTAACCACAGTGACAACTGGTAGATTCCTGCTGTCCTAACTCAAGGTCAAGAAACCCACTCTTGACAATAATAGAGCAATAAACTTGAACTGTTTTCCCTGAAGTAGAATATTGTCTAAAATCGTGAAATGGCTTTTTCTGACATTAGCTCTGTTGTAGAATACGGTTACCCCGTACCTTACCCGGGTACATTTCAGATCTTATTGAATCAAATGGAAGAAGGTGTTGTATATTCTCTTTCCCGGCCTGCATTACCATGATGTTCTGAGCCAGGCCAATCTCTCATCCCTTAAAGTGCCCGTAAGCCCTAGCCAGTTATCTTTGATTTACAAGTGAAACTGGAAAACAAAATGACCAACATAGGAAAAATAATCATTGTAGTTTGTTAATTTCGTTTATGAAGGAATCAAATTTCAATGACGTCATTTAAGGGTCAAACTATATATAGTTCCTTTTGCTCTGTTTTTATGTCAGCTCCACTTAATAACAGATCATTCTCTGAGACTGTAAGTATGGAATGTCTTACACCTGAAAAACAACTGTATAAATGAAGAAATTCAATGTTACAACTCAACTATTTTAAATCAAGTGAGTAGTAGAATTGTAAAATATGTTTTGCTTTGAATGCTGTGCCGCTGAGTTAAGGAGGTTTTAATATCCAAAATGCTAATTACATGACGTCAGGCAATCACTTCTTAGTGGTTGTGAATGGGCGTTTCTACTGATATAGGAAAACAAATTTCTAACATCATTTTATTTCATCCATGGGTATAACACTGATAATTTGAAAAATTTGTTTAATTATAAGAAAACATTTTGTATAATAATTGATACCTCCCCTGACGTCATGTAATTAGCATTTTGGATATTAAAACCTCCTTAATTCAGCGGCACAGCATTCAAAGCAAAATATATTGTACCATTCTACTATTCACTTGATGTAGAATTGATATCTAAAATAAGAAAATTAGCTTCATAGGCACTTTAATGTGCAAACAACAGACCCTTTCAGTCTGCCTTTTCCCTTGAGTAATGCGTTTTCGTTTTTCTGTATCCCAAGAGGAAATGTACCAATTTCTATAATTGGAAAACAAAGCGCTGAATCCTCTGGAGAACTATCACGTGGTCTGAAATGGGCCACAACAAACAGACAAGCTGAAAGGGTCTATAGACCGTATACCGGAATAAGAATACACCAACCTCGTTCCCAGGGGGTCTTTACGCGTCTAATCCAAGCCAGTGGCGTCGAAAGAATTCAAAAATATGCCCTCCAGTATGTGGGCATATTTTGAGGAGCATCCGCCATCTTGGATTAATCATCGCTGAAAAACGGTTAACGGTTGAAATGTGATCCCAATTAATTCCAACCGTACGTTGTTCTACTTTTATACGTGTATTGAAAAAGGCAAGAACGCTATTCGTAATTCTCACCAATCAGCGCGCTAAATGTCTAGCCAATCAGCGGCCTGATCCCCACAGCCTGTACCAGGGGTTCTTTCGGCGCCATCTTGGATTAAGCGCGTAAAGACGCCTGGGAACGAGGTTGAGAATATACAGAATATTCGCCATGGAATATTTATCATTGATTGTTTATACTGCGAGTGAGTATATAAACTGGCTGCTTTCCTATGTTTTCTCTACTCGGATACTCTCTTTCATTTCTTTGATCGATGATATGGCTTTGGAAACGGGAAAATATGCATTCTAGCCACATATTCGAAGTTCTAAGTAGCTTGTGCCACACAACTTTGAGCTATCGAGCGAGGATCGAGCGATTTTTAGAGCAGCCGTTGTATTTTTCCGAATGCCTGATGCCAGGTCACATTAATAAAGCAATATCAGTTCATCAAATTACACTGAAATGAGTTAGTAGATTTCGAACTTGTTCTTTAGATCCATAAATAGTTATTTGTCAAATTCACATAAGAGAAATCGAATGAAGAATTCGACACAAACCTTGTACACAGACCTTGTACACAGACCTTGTACACAGACCTTGTACACAGACCTTGTACACAGACCTTGTACACAGACCTTGTACACAAACCTTGTACACAAACATGCACATTTGCCGAAAATAATAATGTTTAGCGCTAGCCGTATATCGTCTAAAGTCTTTGACGGATGTGAATCACTGTAACTTGACTATTCCATCAATTCTTATTCCTATTCTTAGTCAATCGAACGCACCCGTAGCCGGTTTACTTTAATTTTAACAATTGTTTTACCATTTTCCACTTAAGATATGCTGGAAGGCGTGGCCGTCAATCGCGACAAGCCAACCAAGAAACAGGCGGAACCTCTTCATTCTATCGGTAAGTAAATAAGTAGGATCTGAATAAACGCTGCATTAAATGGCGTCTAGAGAATGGAAATTAGAACAAGGAGAAAAGGTTATGGGTATATACTTTATGGTAGTGTTTCGTTCCATATAGTCTCCCTGCATAATCATTTTCTCTACTGTTTTACAGTATTATGCAGGGAGACTATATAGAGCTTAACACTGCCATGAAGTATATACCAGGTTATGTAAATGATAGAATGGCACCTTTACTTTTTAGAAGACGACAGCGGTCATAAACCAGAGGCATTAAACAAAAAAGCCATTGACATCATTACGCGTGTGCGGGACAAACTAACCGGTGAGTCAGTTAGGTAATATTAATTATCAATTTATTTGTTTGTTTTTCTCTTCATTCATTCACTTACTCACTCGTTCATGGCCTGATTCGACCGCCAGAAGGGCAGTCCCGAAATGCACTGCACTAAAAACTTCAGAGAGCAGGAACTGGTGTCTAATAAAGTAACGCCTGCTAATGAAACAACGTGCAGCATAAGAATTCTAACTGAACAGTCGGCTGTTGGCAGCAAATCCCTCGTGGCGTACGGTTAGTGTTTCGGTTAATAGAGTGGTTAGGAATTCGGTTCGAGTTTTCGTGGAACCGATTTTTTTTATAGAGTGGAGAGAAGCGTACTTGTTCGCCTAAATTTCTAAGTGCCGCTTTAGTTTGTACTGTACAAATTCGGGTACATAACATCGAGAAAATAGTCCTCCCCTCTTCCCCTTCCTTCCCTTCCTCCCCTCCTTCCCTTCCTTCCCTTCCTTCCCTTCCTCCCCTTCCTCCCCTTCCTCCCCTTCCTCCCCTTCCTCCCTTTCCTCCCCTTCCTCCCTTCCTCCCTTCCTCCCTTCCTCCCTTCCTGCATTTCGGGATTGTGACCTTCTGGCGGATGGAATCTAGCCGCAACCTGCTTATTCATTCATTCATTCATTCCTCCCTTCCCTCTAGAGACTAACTAGCTAGAAACCTACCAGTTAAATTAGCCTCTAGACACTTATAATCTCTTATAGTATTCAGTTTTGTCTGTTTAATATAAATAAATGTCGATTTAATTTAAAGTAGAAATATAATTCGAAATAAGTGTGAATAAAAGTTGTTGTTGTTGTTCCTCCCTTCACTCATCCATTCACTCACAAAACTATTTCATATTATAACAATGGTCGTGAGGATGCTGCATTTAATGTATTACTAGTTTGTTTGTTTGTTTATTCATTCGTTTATTTGTTTGTTTACGTATTTATTTATTTCTCATTTTTTCATTCACTCATTCATGTTTCTTTCTTTCTTTACTTACTAAGTCGATTAGTTTTTTTTTATATACTGTTGCTGTTCTAATATACGTTTTGAGAACTTCCTAATTCTCCTAAATGTTTTGTTTTTTCAAGGCCGAGATTTCGCGAACCGTAACACGCTCGATGTGCCAACACAAGTTGATCTGCTGATTAAACAGGCTACAGCACATGAGAACCTCTGCCAGTGTTACATCGGATGGTAAGTCCTGCTATCTCTATCCATGGTTACTCCTCAGAATAAGAGGACTTCTCAACCCTTGGGAGTTAGATATGATCAAGAGAGCATAAGCAGGGGTTTAAATAGGCGGCGGCTACCGGCGACAAACCACCAGTTACTTTGCTTCTTACCGCCAGCTACTTAACACAATTGTTGCGTTTTTTGTGTCGAGTCGCGTAAAGTTTACTAGGTAAACCACCACCTCTAACGTCAGGATCGCCAGTTGCCTAAAAGTTATTGAAGCCCCTGCATAAGTAAGAGAGTAAATCTCGTAATGTGTTGCGTGCGATGATAATGTCGAATAAAATGTATTTTTACATTATCATCGCACAGGCGCGCGTATTGGAGATTCCCTCTCTTTCTTGTGCTCGTGATATGATATGCCTTCATTGACCTTAAGCACTCGGGTAGCGCGTATTGGAGATTGCCTCTCTTTCTTATGCTCGTGATATGATATGCCTTCATTGACCTTAAGCACTCAGGTAGCGCGCGTATTGGAGATTCCCTCTCTTTCTTATTCTCGTGATATGATATGCCTTCATTGACCTTAAGCACTCAGGTAGCGCGCGTATTGGAGATTCCCTCTCTTACTTATGCTCTTGATATGACGTGCCTTCATTGACCTTAAGCACTCGGGTAGCGCGCGTATTGGAGATTCCCTCTCACTTATGCTCTTGATATAATGTGCCTTCATTGACCTTAAGCACTCAGGTAGCGCGCGTATTGGAGATTCCCTCTTACTTATGCTCTTGATATGACGTGCCTTCATTGACCTTAAGCACTCGGGTAGCGCGCGTATTGGAGATTCCCTCTCTTGCTTATGCTCGTGATATGATATGCCTTCATTGCCCTTAAGCACTCAGGTAGCGCGCGTATTGGAGATTCCCTCTCTTACTTATGCTCTTGATATGACGTGCCTTCATTGACCTTAAGCACTCAGGTAGCGCGCGTATTGGAGATTCCCTCTTACTTATGCTCTTGATATAATGTGCCTTCATTGACCTTAAGCACTCAGGTAGCGCGCGTATTGGAGATTCCCTCTTACTTATGCTCTTGATATAATGTGCCTTCATTGACCTTAAGCACTCAGGTAGCGCGCGTATTGGAGATTCCCTCTTACTTATGCTCTTGATATAATGTGCCTTCATTGACCTTAAGCACTCAGGTAGCGCGCGTATTGGAGATTCCCTCTTACTTATGCTCTTGATATAATGTGCCTTCATTGACCTTAAGCACTCAGGTAGCGCGCGTATTGGAGATTCCCTCTCTTTCTTATGCTCGTGATATGATATGCCTTCATTGACCTTAAGCACTCAGGTAGCGCGCGTATTGGAGATTCCCTCTTACTTATGCTCTTGATATAATGTGCCTTCATTGACCTTAAGCACTCGGGTAGCGCGCGTATTGGAGATTCCCTCTTACTTATGCTCTTGATATAATGTGCCTTCATTGACCTTAAGCACTCGGGTAGCGCGCGTATTGGAGATTCCCTCTTACTTATGCTCTTGATATAATGTGCCTTCATTGACCTTAAGCACTCAGGTAGCGCGCGTATTGGAGATTCCCTCTTACTTATGCTCTTGATATAATGTGCCTTCATTGACCTTAAGCACTCAGGTAGCGCGCGTATTGGAGATTCCCTCTTACTTATGCTCTTGATATAATGTGCCTTCATTGACCTTAAGCACTCAGGTAGCGCGCGTATTGGAGATTCCCTCTTACTTATGCTCTTGATATAATGTGCCTTCATTGACCTTAAGCACTCAGGTAGCGCGCGTATTGGAGATTCCCTCTTACTTATGCTCTTGATATAATGTGCTTTCATTGACCTTAAGCACTCAGGTAGCGCGCGTATTGGAGATTCCCTCTTACTTATGCTCTTGATATAATGTGCCTTCATTGACCTTAAGCACTCAGGTAGCGCGCGTATTGGAGATTCCCTCTCTTTCTTATTCTCGTGATATGATATGCCTTCATTGACCTTAAGCACTCAGGTAGCGCGCGTATTGGAGATTCCCTCTCTTTCTTATGCTCTTGATATGATGTGCCTTCATTGACCTTAAGCACTCAGGTAGCGCGCGGGTAGGAGATATATACAACGTGAATGCACACCCTCAAGTGCTCATAGGTGTCTCCAAGGTCTGAGTGCAGAACCCCCTCTCTAAAGTGTATATCAGGTCAACATTTTTTTATCATCACTATCGATTCTGTATCAATTGATGAATAGTATAATAGTTATTGATTTGATTGTTGCGTCTATGAGGTTTCTATTTCCAATACCGTAAATGTTCTAATATAAACCCTGGGTTACTATTCCTTAGATTGATTTTCAGGGTGGGTTACAATTAGAACATGGGTCACAATTAGAGCACTGGGTTTCTATTAGAACATTTATGGTATGCTAATGTCGACGTAATTTCGTTTCTTTTTCCTTGTGAATGAAACCGTTTTCTGATTTTGACACAATATTTGGTAAAATCACTGATACAACCTTCTAATATAACACAGATGTTTACAAAAGGTCATTTATCTCTACCAGTATGTTTTTGTATAATAAATGAAGACTGGTTTTACGTCAATGACTTTAATATATCATAAATATAAACCTCTAACTCATGGACGCAACACTCAAATCGAGAAATATTCTACTGTCCAACTATTCACTTGATGCAGAATCGATTTTAATGATAAAAATATTTGACCTGATATGCACTTTAAACCATAGCTACAATGTAATAGAATGGAATGATTAGGAAACCCGGCAAACTTCAAAGGGGCTAACAAAGGCGCAGCGATTTAGGTGTGAAGGGGGTAAGACAAAAGATTGTGCACGGTATAGTTCATTAGCGTCCCCTGAACCCACGCGTTTCTATTGGCTGATTGATTAACGTGTTCCAATATCTATTGTGTTTTGTGCACGGTCACGGTTGAAAAAAGCTGGGTTTCATAACCATCCCCCTCTATAAGTAGTAGTTAAAATATGAGCGAGAGATCTGTATGGGCATTTACAATGGCGAGCCGCTTCGGCGAGCCATTGTAAAGCCCATACAGATCGGACGCGAATATTTTATCTTACTTGTGAAATGAATAGATAACTAAAAGCCATTGATATGCACAACATAAAATTTTAACCTTTGATTTCTCCCACCCTGCTATCGATGTGGGATGAATTAGTCTCTCACAAAAACATATCCCACATCGAAGAGACAATGTGTATGCAATAAGAGAGCAGAGCGTAGCATGCAGAAAACAGGTCCCACATGGAATAGATGGTGTGTACATAATAAGAGAGCAGATGTACTTTGTCATTTCACCCGTCCCGGGATAGGGGTAGTCAGTGATCGGTCGTGAGACTTCCCTCACTAGCTTAGCTAGTATTCTGTACCTGATACAGAATACTACTAGAGCTATAACGGACCATGGGGTCTGTATCACGGACCTAAGTGTCTGTATCGCGGACCATGGGGTCTTTATATCGATACAGAACCTGATGTTTTATTAATCAGGTTTCTACGTGGGTATACAGAGGCGATCATGTGGTGTCATTCAGCACATGGGGTTGGCTAGTACCCTTATGAATTATTAATGAATTTTACAACTATAGTTAAACATAGGCTCACATGTGATCTAGATATCCTAATAGTTTTTAAATCGTTCGTTTATTGACCAGTCATGTGGAGATTGTGTTCCACAAATGTGATATTTGTGGACAAATACGATTATGTTAAAGAAACAAATCATTTGATGTTAAAGGTCAGGCAACTTTATTTAACGTCGGTAACTCGTGTCAGTCTGGTTAGACTGATAAACTTGAGGTCAACGTGGGTCATACGATTTTATGTCCTTACCCGAGAAGACGTGAAGGTCTAACCATTTGGGATTGTTTGACAAAGGCACCACCTTCTACTCAGTTATTTTAAGACCCCGAGTGTTGGTCCGGCCGGGGTTTGAACCCGCAACCTCCCGCTCGACAGACCGGCGCTTAACCACTGAGCTAACAGGGAGACGGTAAATGATATCTTGATTCTTATTTGCTATCTTTTTCCTTAGGTGCCCTTTTTGGTGAGCCATTGGTTGGTCACTCTCTGAGGCTGATGCAAATAGCGTGAAGTGTACGAGATTATCCTTGGACGACAACGTACAATCGTACTGAACAGACAAAGAGATTATTATGCCCGTTGTAGCCCTGAATTAATGATGAAATAATTGAAAGAGACCCCTTGCTATTTTCTCACAATTTCAAAAGCCAGTAGTGATTGTCTCTACATCGAAACCTAAAGTAAATATAATGATAACTATTTGGGATCTGTTTTTCGCGCTCTCCTTCCTAGAGCTAGTCACACTGATAGACTGAATTCTATATATGTGGCCCAATCGGTACTGTTATTATATAAATAGTAAACCACAGGGTTCCCATTAACAATTATCCAGCCAGAATGCGCGGGAGGCTGTTCCCATGTGATAGTGTTTTGCCACCGAATTAATGAAATAGAAATAAGTGACGTCACTTCCAGGTTGGATTTGTCCGAGAAGTATACGAGCTTTTAGCATGTAACGACGGTGACGTCACGAGACGCGGTCTAACAAGGCATGCAAGGTACGGAGCGCGTTTCCCACTGTTTATGTAATAGATACAGGACGAGTGGCCGTGCTTTATGGGTTTTACACACTCGAGCCGCAGACGAGACTTTGTAAATCCGATGAAGCACGGACACGAATTCTGTATCCGACTTATTAAACGTCTAGATGTATAGAGTAATGCGTTCAGTTATTTTGGCGATACGACTTATTTTGGCCGAGAAAATCGAAGCAAAAGTCTATGTAAATCAGGACGAAATCTGTATCGCTCATTGATTTCCTGTTTTTGCTTCATGAAGTATTGATGAGTTTGATAATGTGTATTTAACAGTTTAGTTGGCAAGGGGCAGAGTCCCGAGTCCACTTTCAAAGGCGATAGAAACTAAGCCACCGTTCTATCCGAACTTAGCGACCGAGAAAACATTAAAAAAGCATTTTTCTAAGTGATTTTTGTCTGCAGAGCGCGCACGGTCGAGGGCGCCTGGCTAGCCAATCGCATGGCCAGTTTGCCAATAGACAGCGGCTGTGTTATGCTAATCAGTGTCAAATCGAAAGTCTATTCAAGTACATTGTGAAATCCCTTGACAAGCTTAACTCAGAGTAAAGCTGTTTAGCAGCTTATAATCTGTGTGAAATTTGTAAAAACTCCAAATAAAAGAATTCAAACAAAATGTGTCAAGGTGTCTTTTCATTTTATTATTTTGTTGCTCTAATCGTTTTAAACTTTTACATAGTAGTTACTTTATCGTACAAATACGTAATTTCTACTTTTTCGACTGGATTGATACGGATTTAAATAGTTACTGACCATACCCGTTTGTCTGTTCGTTCATGTTTTCTGCCTGATCCATTAATCTTGTACTATAATAAAAACATAGATACGTAAAACATGCAGACGCTGGCCTCTCCTTCCGGCTTCTTTCTTGGGTTGCCTGTGGTGAGCGCCCACCACAGGCAGCCCAACCAAGAAACCAAGCGTCTGGACTAGTCTAACCGCGGCTGAAAACACTGTTCAGTCCTTGTTTTGTTCTGTCCTTGGTGAACGATTTGTTTGAAGATGTTTCTAAAGCAGTATGTTTCATCCACTCGAATGTTTTCCCTCCTTTTAACGAAAGTCTTAGATTTTCTGAAGTTCCTGTATCAGCTTGTATTACTGAATAACTTTAAAACCGATTTTCAAAATTTAATACTGGGGTGTCAAAAATAGACAGTGTCTACACCCATAACATAAAATTTGATATAGGTAATGTGTATCAAAGGAACAAAATTAAACTGCTTCCTTGATAAAAAGCGTCAACTGAACAGTATCGGTACAATCACACCTCCGTTCACACTGGGAATACTACCGGCGATTTGAAAATTCAATAACCCGCCAGTGTAACGGGCTAGTAGACTGGGTTTTATCAGCAGTTTATCAGAGAATGCTATTGACCTTATCCATGACTATGTCGCGCTTTCGTGATCACCACTAAGCCTCGCTTTGACGCAACATTTTCTCAACACAAAAGCGTGACGTAATCACACACGAGGACAATTGCTGTATTGGAGCCCATTACCCGCAGCGCCATCTCCCATACTATATGTTTGAGTTGGCGTATTTCCACATTGGGCTAATTATAGAACCAGGTTTCATTGTTTTATAGACCTTGTATGTACCTTATATTGTTAATATTTCTTTTGCTAGAGTGCGAACACTGAACGCATGAACGAACGATACAGGCTATTATCCTATAAATATTATATTTCAGCCAATCAGAGCTCAACTTTACTATGAAATACAGGGCGGTATTTCATGGTTTTTCTATGAAATACAGAGCGGTATTTCATGGCTAGGTCAAGGCCAATCAAAATGCAGGAAATTTCGCGCCATTTCTTTATCAGCCAATAAGAATTCACCATTTTGAATACATAATTAGTCTGCAGACGTGCGCGGCCGCCACTCGAAATTTGTGTTTTCCGGCAAGAAAATGTGCAGTCTATCGTCCGGTAAGTTACTTTGTTTTCGTGATAAATGACAAATGATATTTGTGCTCCTGTCAATCCTTTTCATTTCTTATAGAAGTAGCTATCTTGAGAATGGTGTGCTTCAAATCTGAGTTTAATTCTATATCCATCAAAATCAAAAATTAATACCGTCTATGTCACCTTACTTTCATACAGTTTACATATTCAGTCAGTTTTGAAAAGATCAAATAAGACTTACTATTCCTTACGAGAACCTGATATCAAATCCTAGTAATTAAACGTTGGCCAATACAGACGTGGAAGCCCGTTTATAACGAACCTGGTTATTATGAAGTCCCCGTACTAGTTCCTACTGTACACGGCTTGCCCAGCGCACTGATGTTGTAAACCTGTTAATTGGAATATTGGCAGGACCCGATTAAGTCGGTCCTAAATAAACGTTGGCAAAGCCTAATCATATTATTGGCTTTAGTAGTAACACCAAGTACGAATACTCTGATTGGATGATGAACCTTTTGTAAGTAGCAATACTCTGATTGGATGATGAACCTTTTGTAAGTAGCAATACTCTGATTGGATGATGAACCGTATGTAAGTAGCAATACTCTGATTGGATGATGAACCGTTTGTAAGTAGCAATACTCTGATTGGATGATGAACCGTTTCTTCATCAGTCACTACGCGCTACTCAACATAAATGAAATTAAGGCCAGGCAATACTTATTTCCTTTTAGACAAGCAAAAGCATATTGAGTGTACAGTTTGAAGCGATATCATGGCTCTGCTAAATTTTACCGATACCTTTACAAACGCAACGAATACGTCGCTCGATTCCATCTTCCACAGAAATTCAACAGGATCTCTCAAAATAATTTGTTTCCGCAACGCCAACGCGGGGATAAAAGCAGCTCGGATCCTTGCCTACACAGTCGTCGTGATTATCTCTCTTGTGGGTAACTATATGACCATTGCTGTTGCTCGAAGAAACCGTACCTTAAGGAAAAGCGTGCACTACTTACTGGTGAACATGGCGGCTGCAGATTTACTTGTGACAGTGGTTTACATGCCTCGTATGGTAGTAATGATGGTATATGGTAATATCTGGCTCAGAGGGACTCTAGGTCTTGTTCTTTGTCGTACAGCACCATTTCTGCACCACGTTTCCATACTAGTCTCAGTGTTTGCCATTCTGGAGCTGACAGTGGACCGTTTTTGTGCTGTGATGTTTCCTCTGAGGCGAATAATGACCAAGAAATCGGCGAAGATCGTCATCGCGTGTAGCTGGTTCATCAGTGCGTGTTTACGCTCGCCTTATCTCATAACACCAGGTCTAGTTACCAACTCGCAAGGAGTTGTTAAATGCTTTTCTCAGTTATGGAAAGTTCTTGGTAACTACCGTGCAGCTTATCGCAATGCCTTACTCAGTATGTTCTATGCGGCCTTTCTAGTTACTGTTCTCTTGTATACTGTCATAATAATAACGCTAAAACTTTCCCGGAACGTTCCAGGAAACGAAACTTCAGCGAGAGCAAGGAAGGAGAAAGCTGGAAGAAAACTTCTGAAAATGTTGATTGTTATAACTATTGCCTTTTTATTGTGTTGGTCGATGTATTTCTTAACTATCCCTATAATGGGGCTACCGACACCCTGCGAAATTTATTTCTGGAAATATTTCTTGGCTCATTGCAATAGCGCAGTCAATCCTTGTGTCTTGGCCGTCTTTGACTCGCGCTACCGTAATGGTTACAGAGAAATACTTGGGAAAATCATTTCATGCTTTCCGAAGTGTCCTAATCGAGAAGAAAGGTCATCCGCAAGATCCTTTGGACTTGAAGAGTTGAAAGAAGAATTTAAAATAAGTGAAATAACGGTGTTGAGTTTTAGGGAGATTTCGCGTTGACAATAAACAAATCCGTAAGGCCTATTAGTGGAGATGGTTCGATATACTTGGAGTGTTTACCATTTGTAGCAAGAAACCAGGTGGAACGAATTGTTGATGTTCTCCTATTAAAGATTTGCATTGCACAGCTGCATTGCCTGCATATATTAAGTGAATCTACACCTTGTCAAAAGTGGAATACAAATACCTGTAACACTGTTTATTATTTCAGAGAGCAGGCATTTAAAATTAGTAGCATAGCACCTACGATACTGGGCCGTTAATATATCGTTTTATAATGTTAAAGTCAAGAATGTCCGTGAAAACTAAAACAGATTTCTACATTGCGCAGATTGTATGAATGAAAATTAGGCTATAACAATGAGTTAAAATGGCGGCCACAGAAAAAAAAAACATAATTAACATTGTAATATTAATGGTTTATACTAGCATTGAAACACAATTAAATACCTTTTTAAAACTTAGTCTTATAAGGTCGGGTAAATTTTTTTTTCCTTGCAGTCTTCAATGTATGCGAAATGTCGTCGCGTTTAAATACAATATGTATGTATTTCACCAGTCCCACAAGAAACTTTATACTTCCGACGTCTTAAGAAAATAGAGCATATCTGGCATAAATCCATGCGTTAAATTTGAATCCAAATAGGCTTGGAATTTTGTCAGACCTTCCTAAGAAGTAATTTATGAACAAAGAATACCGGCTTCAGATAAACAAACTCGAGCTCAAAACAATTTTCAAAGTAATAGATACAGAATGAGTGTCCGTGCTTGATAGGATATATTTAAAAACTCGAGCCGGAGACGAGCGGAGAATAACGTACCTTTTACTGACCATCCGTGTTGCCGTCATAGAGCAGATTTCGTATGAGTAGGACAAACTACAGCACGGTTATTGTACGGAATGCCGTGGCACTGAAATGGTTCCCTATTGTTTTTGTCCTGCTGATCCAATCAAATTACAGAAATACGGTACAGTACGGTTGTAGGCCCGTTACGGCAAGGTTACGGAAATGCCGTAGTTTTTCCCAAAATACAAAATCTGCTCTATCCGTAATACACACTTATACAATGCACGGTAAACACACTGAACTCAATAACCCCAATATTACAGGACGAGTCAGACTGAAATTAATAAACATATATTCTCGGCGTTTACCACAAGAGCATAAGGCTCCTCAAGGGAGCTTACGCCGACATTTGTTTACAAGTGTGACGAAGGAACATTTGACTGACATTCTCATATACTAGCCATTCAAATAACGCGACCAAATCCTGATCGCAAACGTCATCAGTATGGAATTTTTGACCTCGAATCGCAGACGGCTCTCTCGGGGGACGTTTTGAATGTGGCTCCCGATGTGAGACGGATGTATTCGCAGGCTAATACTAGTAATGGTTAAGTTGAGAATCTGAGGCATGGCCAAAGAAGTTACTTTTCTTTTTTTGCTTTTCAAAATCTTGCTGTAAAGAATTCTTTTTTAAATATAATAACCTTTCAAGAGAAAAGCAAAAAACGATCGAGTCAAAGACTTCGGGATACGTACTGATCGTTATATCGCTCTAATAAGTGGACCATTCGACGTAGTAACATTAAGAACTCAGTCCTCTGTTCCCTATCTTTTTGCGACAAAGGCTTACTGCTATGTTTCTAGATATAGATATTATTTTTTTTCAAAGAAGAAAGGTAATAGATGGTGATTGCAATTCAATCAGTTCTGTACGGTAATGGTACTATACAAATTGAGCTAAGATGTAATCAGTCATATTTCTGGACGTATATTAATTGCTTTTCATTAAGTTGTATTGAAAGAGCGATCTGTTGATCTTTCAGAATACAAATGAGCTACGAACTTTAAGTTAGATTTCTACGGAAAATCTTTAACTAAAGACATTTATAATATGTTTACGCTCAAAGTATAGCATTTGATCTCTAGTGTCACCTTTGAAATTTCTCATTTAAAGTTAACCTTCGTTTAAATCAACTTTCTTTCAAGGTCAGTTTTCCTTTATCAGGTCACGACCTTTGTTACAAATATTGTGCACATTAACTTTATCTTTAGATTGTAGTCAATACACTTGTATTATTCTCAGTAATAATTATTATTGTTTGTAAATGACATAAATACAGAACGAATATCTTGTAACATAGACGAAGAAAGCAGAAGAGAGTAAGAACGAGTCCATGACCCGTCATGGTTAGACCATGATCCGTCATGGCCTTAGTCAATTCTTAGTCATTGCCAGTCTTTGAGACAACGATTAAAGTACAAGTAACAACCACAGTGACAACTGGTAGATTCCTGCTGTCCTAACTCAAGTTCAAGAAACCCACTCTTGACAATAATAGAGCAATAAACTTGAACTGTTTTCCCTGAAGTAGAATTTTGTCTATAATCGTGAAATGGCTTTTTCTGACATTAGGTCTGTTGTAGAATACGCTGACCCCGTACCTTACCCGAGTACATTTCAGATCTTATTGAATCAAATAGAAGAAGGTGTTGTATATTATCTTTCCCGGCCTGCATTACCATGATGTTCTGAGCCAGGCCAATCTCTCATCCCTTAAAGTGCCTATAAGCCCTAGCCAGTTATCTTTGATTTACAAGTCAAACTGGAAAACAAAATGACCGACATAGGAAAAATAATCATTGTAGTTTGTTAATTTCGTTTATGAAGGAATCAAATTTCAATGACGTCATTTAAGGGTCAAACTATATATAGTTCCTTTTGCTCTGTTTTTATGTCAGCTCCACTTGATAACAGATCATTCTCTAAGATTGTAAGTATGGAATGTCTTACACCTGAAAAACAACTGTATAGAGGTCTTGCACCACCACGTGATGGCAGCCATGTTGGTGGCCAGAACAATGAGATTTGTTCAATCATGTGAAAAATTAAATCTCAAAGGAATAACATTCTATTGTTCTGGCCACCAGCATGGCTGCCATCACGTGGTGGTGCAAAACCTCTATAAATGAAGAAATTCAATGTTACAACTCAACTATCTAAATCAAGTGAGTAGTAGAATGGTAAAATATATTTTTCTTTGAATGCTGTGCCGATGAGTTAAGGAGGTTTTAATATCCAAAATCACTTAGTGGTTGTGAATGGGCGTTTCTACTGATATAGGAAAACAAATTTCTAACATCATTTTATTTCAACCATGGGTATATCACTGATAATTTGAAAAATTTGTATAATAATTGATACCTCCCCTGACGTCATGTAATTAGCATTTTGGATATTAAAACCTCCTTAATTCAGCGGCACAGCATTCAAAGCAAAATATATTGTACCATTCTACTATTCACTTCATGTAGAATTTATATCTAAAATAAGAAAATTAGCTTCATTGGCACTTTAATGTGCAAACAACAGACTCTTTCAGCTTGCCTGTTTGTTGTCCATTTCAGACCACGTGACTTTTCCCTTGAGTAATACCTCTTTGTTTTTCTGTATCCCAAGAGGAAATGTACCAATTTCTATAATTGGAAAACAAAGCACTGAATCCTCTGGAGAACTATCACGTGGTCTGAAATGGGGCAACAAACAGACAAGCTGAACGGGGCTATAGACCGTATACCGGAATAAGAATACACCAACCTCGTTCCCAGGGGGTCTTTACGTGTCTAATCCAAGCCAGTGGCGTCGAAAGAACTAAAAAATATGCCCTCCAGTATGTGGGCATATTTTGAGGAGCATCCGCCATCTTGGATTAATCATCGCTGAAAAACGGTTAACGGTTGAAGTGTGAACCCAATTAATTCCAACCGTACGTTGTTCTACTTTTATACGTGTATTGAAAAAGGCAAAAACGCTATTCGTAATTCTCACCAATCAGCGCGCTAAATGTCTAGCCAATCAGCGGCCTGATCCCCCCAGCCTGTACCAGGGGTTCTTTCGGCGCCATCTTGGATTAAGCGCGTAAAGACCCCTGGGAACGAGGTTGAGAATATACAGAATATTCGCCGTGGAATATTTATCATTGATTGTTTATACTGCGAGTGAGTATATAAACTGGCTGCTTTCTTATGTTTTCTCTACTCGGATACTCTCTTTCATTTATTTGATCGATGATATGGCTTTGGAAACGGGAAAATATGCATTCTAGCCACATATTCGAAGTTCTAAGTAGCTTGTGCCACGCAACTTTGAGCTATCGAGCGAGGATGGAGCGATTTTTAGAGCAGCCGTTCTATTGTTCCGAATGCCTGATGCCAGGTCACATTAATAAAGCAATATCAGTTCATAAAATTACACTGAAATGAGTTAGTAGATTTCGAACTTGTTCTTTAGATCCAGAAATAATTATTTGTCAAATTCACATAAGAGAAATCGAATGAAGAATTCGACACAAACCTTGTACACAAACCTTGTACACAAACATGCACATTTGCCGAAAATTATAATATTTAGCGCTAGCCGTATATTGTCTAAAGTCTTTGACGGATGTGAATCACTGCATGTAACTTGACTATTCCATCGAACGCGCCCGTAGCCGGTTTACTTTAATTTTAACAATTGTTTTACCATTTTCCACTTAAGATATGCTGGAAGGCGTGGCCGTCAATCGCGACAAGCCAACCAAGAAACAGGCGGAACCTCTTCATTCTATCGGTAAGTAAATAAATAGGATCTGAATAAACGCTGCATTAAATGGCGTCTAGAGAATGGAAATTAGAACAAGGAGAAAAGGTTATGGGTACTATATACTTCATGGTAGTGTTTCGTTCCATATAATCATTTTCCGCATAATCATTTTCTCTACTGTTTTACAGTATTATGCAGGGAGACTATATGGAGCTTAACACTGCCATGAAGTATATACCAGGTTATGTAAATGATAGAATGGCACCTTTAATTTTCAGAAGACGACAGCGGTCATAAACCAGAGGCATTAAACAAGAAAGCCATTGACATCATTACGCGTGTGCGGGACAAACTAACCGGTGAGTCAGTTAGGTAATATTAATTATCAATTAATTTGTTTGTTTTTCTCTTCATTCATTCACTTACTCACTCGTTCATGGCCAGATTCTACCGCCAGAAGGGCAGTCCCGAAATGCACTGCACTAAAAACTTCAGAGAACAGGAACTGGTGTCTAATAAAGTAACGCCTGCTAACGAAACAACGTGCAGCATAAGAATTCTAACTGAACAGTCGGCTGTTGGCATGCAGCAAATCCCTCGTGACGTAAGAAGTATAGTGACGGTTAGGGTTTCGGTTAATAGCCGGGTCTTCGTGGAGCCGACATTGTTTTTGTACAATAGGAAGCGTACTTGTTCGCCTAAATTTCTAATTGCCGCTTTAGTTTGAATCCTACAAATTTGGGTACATAACATCGAGGAAATAGTGCAGTGCATTTCGGGATTGTGACCTTCTGGCGGATGGAATCAAGCCGCAACCCACCTATTCATTCATTCATTTATTCCTCCCTAACTCCCTTCCTCCCTTCCTCCCTTCCTCCCTTCCTCCTTTCCTCCCTTGCTCTCTTGCTCCCTTCCTCCCTTGCTCCCTTGCTCCCTTGCTCCCTTCCTCCCTTCCTCCCTTGCTCTCTTGCTCCCTTCCTCCCTTGCTCCCTTGCTCCCTTGCTCTCTTGCTCCCTTCCTCCCTTCCTCCCTTCCTCCCTTGCTCTCTTGCTCCCTTCCTCCCTTCCTCCCTTCCTCCCTTGCTCCCTTGCTCCCTTGCTCTCTTGCTCTCTTGCTCCCTTCCTCCCTTCCTCCCTTGCTCCCTTGCTCTCTTGCTCCCTTGCTCCCTTCCTCCCTACCTCCCTTCACTCATCCAACACAAAACTATTTCATATTATAATAGGTCGTGAGGATTCTACATTTAATGTATTACTAGATTTTTTGTTTGATTGTTTATTCATTCGTTTGTTTGTTTACGTATTTATTTATTTCTCATTTTTTCATTCATTCATGTTTCTTTCTTTCCTTACTAAGTCGGTTAGTTTTTTTATATACTGTTCTAATATTATACGTTTTGAGAACTTCCTAATTCTCCTAACTGTTTTGTATTTTTCAAGGCCGAGATTTCGCGAACCGTAACACGCTCGATGTGCCAACACAAGTTGATCTGCTGATTAAACAGGCTACAGCACATGAGAACCTCTGCCAGTGTTACATCGGATGGTAAGTCCTGCTATCTCTCTGCATGGTTACTCCTCGGAATAAGAGGACTTCTAAACCCTTGGGAGTTAGATATGATCAGGAAAGCATAAGTAAGAGAGGGAATTTCGTAATGTGTGGCGTGCGATGATAATGTCGAATAAAATCTATTTTTACATTATCATCGCACAGGCTAGCCTGGCAAACTAGCCGACTCTTATCGCTCCCCACTCGCGAAAGAGACGTCTGGGGAGCGAGACAGAAAATTCCATACTGATGACGTAGCAGATAGCCATTTCACAGTGCATAAATTAGTTGCAATTCTCAGAAGCCGAATGCGAACAACAGAGTTCTTTTCGAGGAAGATAACTACCGAGGCTTCTCGTTTGCTTGGCAGTGGATCACCGTCACGAACAACCAAGAAATTCAAGCCTATATATTTAGCTTGATGCAGAATCGATTTTAATGATAAAAATATTTGACCTTATATACACTTTAAACCACAGCTAATAGAATGGAATGGTTAGGAAACCCGGCAAACTTCAAAGGGGCTAACAAAGACACTGCGATTTAGGTTTGAAGGGGTTAAGACAAAAGATTGTGCACGGTAATAGTTCATTAGCGTCCCCTGAACGACTGAACCCACACGTTTCTATTGGCTGATTGATTAACGTATTCCAATATCTATTGTGTTGTGTGCACGGTCACGGTTGAAAAAAAAGCGAACAGAGACTTATAACGTACAAAGAAGGTCGCTGGGTTTCATAACCATCCCCCTCTATTACTATGGTTAAACATAGCTCACATGTGATCTAGATATCCTATATAATCTGTCCATAGTTTTTTAATCGTTCGCTTATTGACCAGTCATGTGGAGATTGTTTTCCACAAATGTGATATTTGTGGACAAATACGATTATGTTAAAGAAACAAATCATTTGATGTTAAAGGTCAGGCAACTTTATTTAACGTCTGTAACTCGTGTCAGTCTGGTTAGACTGATAAACTTGAGGTCCACGTGGGTCCTACGATTTTATGTCCTTACCCGAGAAGACGTGAAGGTCTAACCATTTGGAGTTCGAGAACAAGATTGTTTGACAAAGGCAGCACCTTCTACTTAGTTATTTTAAGACCTCGAGTGTTGGTCCGGCCGGGGTTTGAACCCGCAACCTCCCGCTCGACAGACCGGCGCTTAACCACTGAGCTAACAGGGAGACGGTAAATGATATATTGATTCTTATTTGCTATCTTTTTCCTTAGGTGCCCTTTTTGGTGAGCCATTGGTTGGTCACTCTCTGAGGCTGATGCAAATAGCGTGAAGTGTACGAGATTATCCTTGGACGACAACGTAAAATCGCACTGAACAGACAAAGAGATTATTATGCCCGTTGTAGCCCTGAATTAATGATGAAATAATTGAAAGAGACCCCTTGCTATTTTCTCACAATTTCAAAAGCCAGTAGTGATTGTCTCTACATCGAAACCTAAAGTAAATATAATGATAACTATTTGGGATCTGTTTTGCGCGCTCTCCTTCCTAGAGCTAGTCACACTGATAGACTGAATTCTATATATGTGGCCCAATTAACCATCAGTATCGGTACTGTTATTATAAAAATAGTAAACCACAGGGTTCCCATTAACCCAATCAGAACAATTATCCAGCCAGAATGCGTGGGAGGCTGTTCCCATGTGATAGTGTTTTCCCACCGAATTAATGAAATGGGAATAAGTGACGTCACTTCCAGGTTGGATTTGTCCGAAAATTATACGAGCTTTTAGCATGTAACGACGGTGACGTCACGAGACGAGGTCTAACAAGGCATACAAGGTACGGAGCGCGTTTCCCACTGTTTACGTAATAGATACAGGACGAGTGGTCGTGCTTTATGGGTTTTACACACTCGAGCCGGAGACGAGAGGTTGTAAATGCGATGAAGCACGGACACGAATTCTGTATCCGACTTATTAAACGTCTAGATGTATAGAGTAATGCGTTCAGTTATTTTGGCGATACGACTTATTTTGGCCGAGAAAATCTAAGCAAAAGTCTATGTAAATCAGGACGAAATCTGTATCGCTCATTGATTTCCTGTTTTTGCTTCATGAAGTATTAACGAGTTTGATAATGTGTATTTAACAGTTTAGTTGGCAATGGGCAGAGTCCCGAGTCCACTTTCAAAGCCGATAGAAACTAAGCCACCGTTCTATCCAAACTTAGCGACCGAGAAAACATGCAAAAAAGCATTTTTGTAAGTGATTTTTGTCTGCAGAGCGCGCACGATCGAGGGCGCCTGGCTAGCCAATCGCATGGCCAGTTTGCCAATAGACAGCGGCTGTGTTATGCTAATCAGTGTCAAATCTATTCAAGTCTATTCAAGTACATTGACAAGCTTAACCCAGAGTAAAGCTGTTTGGCAGCTTATAATCTGTGTGAAATTTGTAAAAACTCCAAATAAAAGAATTCAAACAAAATGTGTCAAGGTGTCTTTTGATTTTATTATTTTGTTACTCTGATCGTTTTAAACTTTTACATAGTAAATAAATGTATTTGTACTACAAGTTTTATTGAAGAGCGAGTGTATGTAATTTCTACTTTTTTTTCGACTGGATTGATACGGATTTAAATAGTTACTGACCATACCTGTTTGTCTGTTCGTTCGTGTTTTCTGCCTGAGCCATTAATCTCATACTATAGTAAAAACAGGTACGTGAAACATGCAGACGCTGGCCTCTCCTTCCGGCTTCTTTCTTGGGTTGCCTGTGGTGAGCGCCCACCACAGGCAGCCCAACCAAGAAGCCAAGCGTCTGGACTAGTCCAACCGCGGCTGAAAACACTGTTCAGTCCTTGTTTTGTTGTTCTGTCCTTGGTGAACAATTCAGTGTTTGAAGATGTTTCTAAAGCAGTATGTTTCATCCACTCGAATGTTTTCCTTCCTTTTAACGAAAGTCTTACATTTTCTGAAGTTCCTGTATCAGCTTGTATTACTGAATAACTTGAAAACCGATTTTCAAAATTTAATACTGGGGTGTCAAAAATAGACAGTGTCTACACCCATAACATAAAATTTGATATAGGTAATGTGTATCAAAGGAACAAAATTAAACTGCTTCCTTGATAAAAAGCGTCAACTGAACAGTATCGGTACAATCACACTTAAGCTCCGTTCACACTGGGAATACTACCGGCGATTTGAAAATTCAATAACCCGCCAGTGTAACTGGCTAGTAGACTGGGTTTTATCAGCAGTTCATCAGAGAATGCTATTGACCTTATCCATGACAATGTCGCGCTTTTGTGATCACCACCAAGCCTCGCTTTGACGCAACATTTTCTCAACACAAAAGCGAGGCTTGTGGTGATCACAAAAGCATGACATCATCACACGAGGACAATTGCTGTATTGGAGCCCATTACCCGCAGCGCCATCTCCCATACTATATGTTTGAGTTGGCGTATTTCCACATTGGGCTAATTATAGAACCAGGTTTCATTGTTTTATAGACCTTGTATGTACCTTATATTGTTAATATTTCTTTTGCTAGAGTGCGAACACTGAACGCATGAACGAACGATACAGGCTATTATCTCCACCGTTGTTGTTTTTCTTTCGAACAAAGAAAAACATTTATTCCTGGAAAAAAAAAACATTTGGGAAATACATTTATAGATGGTTGCACATGACGTCACGGCGGCCATGTTGGTGTACCTTTAACAATAGATTCTTCGTTAGCTTCTTTTGTTAGGTACACCAACATGGCCGCCATGCCCTTTGAATCTCTGGGGATTGATTGCAAACCATCTATTCGTGGGGGGAAATCTAAAAATAGCCCAAGGTGTAAATACGCCAACTCGCAGATAAAGTACATATGGACGCTCCGGGAAATGGATCCTGGTATGGATGTTTATAATCCAACTAATATTTTCTCTCCCACGTGATTGGTGGATTGACGGGTATCATCGCTTATTACTATAACCAGAAGTCGGGAGCCCATTACCAGGAGCGTCCATCTTCCATACTAGGTCTGTGAGTCAGCGTATGACCGGATTGAGCTATATTTAGAACAGATCTCACGGGAGTTCACGTGCCCACACTTTGGGAATCCAATCAAACCATAGTCGGGACAATGCAGCGTTAGTAAAATCATCTCGAAGAACAATACGATCATTCTTAATCTCGATAATTACGGCAAGCATATGCACGATCGCAGCAGAGTCAGAAGGAAGTTACCCGGGAAACATGTTCTAAAAATAGCTCAAACCGGTCATACGCTGACTCACGGGTATAGTATATATGGACGCTCCTGGTAATGGGCTCCTGCAGAAGCCCATAACCTGTCATACTGTCTTGGCCCATCAACTAACAGTGTAATCTATTTTAGCGTATTGCACCTAATAGGCCCCTTGCAGGAAACAGTCACGTGCTGATATATGACTTCAATAACCAATGTTGAATTGCGCTCGTGATCCCATGGGAAAGGCTTTTACTGGATGCCAAACAAAATTCCAAACGCTGTTTTAGAAAGATCGACAATCGTTTGGAGGTGGAAAATAGCATTTACAAACGGGTTTTGCTAATAACACTATCGATCTCGTACAAGTGCCTTTAAATTAATGATGTTCCAGTACAACCACGTGATTGCATTCCTGCAAAAGGTCATTACACCGCCAACTCTGATTGGTCCAAAACATGAAAGCCTTTACTCCAATAAGAACTAAGTTTGAGTTTATAAAAGAAACATGGCTGCCATTGTTTTCCCCCACGAACGTAGTTTGAGCGCCGTTCTAAACATAGATTACACCGTAAACTGATGGACCGCGTTCCATTACTTATCAATACTTCTGGTATAATCATCAAATATTTTATCACCCGCTTTTGAAGGACTATAACGACACCCCCTGTGATCGTAAGCGCGCGTCAAAAAAAATATTTGAAGGATGATAACAACAACAACCTACATTGCGGCGTCGAAATATGTGTCCTCATATTTGTCCTTGGACATTATCTGATCCTCGAAGCTCAGTATCCCTCGAGTTTCGCTCACGGGAACTGTTTCCTTCTCGGATCAGATAATGCCCGCAGAGGGAATATCAAGGCATATTTCGACGTAACAAATAGGTTATTGTTTATATAGCCAGTTTCATCCTGGTTGGGTTGCCATTGAACAGTCATGTCATACCCTAAAGGAACTTGGCAACACCTTGTCGCGCGGCTTCTCTGTTAACAGCATGCCTGGACATCAATTCTCTATGGACGCTCCTGATATCCTCTACGGTACTCTTAGGATTCTCTTGTGCCTTTTTAAGTTTCTGATCTAGTAAGATCATCTCAGGATCTTCAGATTCCGGCTCCTCTTCCCTCTCATCGTCGGCTGGTTCCTGAGCATTTGGGGCCTCACCTTCAGCCCCTTCGTTTTCTGGTCCCTCGTTTTCTGGTCCCTCGCTTTCTTGACCCTCGTCATCTGAATTTTCCTCTTGCGTTGCATCATCTTCTTTAGCTATTAACAGTAATGAATCTCTTTATAATTCGTTTTTGTGGAGGGAGGAAAACCGGAGACTAGGCTTAAGCTTGGTTAGGCGTGGGAATTTCGGTGCGCACGCAATGTTCGTTGGGGGGGAGGGGGCATTGAAGAAACGACACCCCCACGGCAGAAAATGTCATTTTACCGTGGGTTTCTTCTTGGCTGCGTATCGTGGCGTACTTCTTTGTTCTCGTCGCATTTTAACGTCATCTGTGCTGCTATGCGACTTGTATAAGAGCAACATCGTCCCCAGTGTCTTCTCGGTCAGATCCAAGATGGACACACAAGACTCGACTCATGTGCTGATTATTATTGCAGCTTACAGGTGGTGGGGGCCTGCTTTTACTCCTCACACACTCCCCACTACATTGACTGTTTTGGACACACAACACTCGACTCACATGTTGATTTTTACGGAGGGAGGAAAACCCTCGAGTGCAGATAAGGAATCAACAACAAACCTAACTCACATGCGGTGCCCGAGCCGGGAATTGAACCCGGGACAGCAACGGTGAGCGGCGAGTGTTTTTCCACTGCACCACTGAACCTGTATACACGACTTTCATAAGTACGATTTCCCGTTTCGGTGTTTATCCACATGTATAGAAAACATGAAGCGATTGCCATGTGAAAGAGCATGTCGACATTTAATATTGAACCTGCGAATGTTGAGCGCTGTAGCTTAAAAATCAATGAAGTTACAGCCATTTGAACTTAGAGAAATTTGTATGTGAAAGACAACGGAGGCCTTTCTATCGCTTTTTAGCCTCGCTTTCATGTTTTTTCTGCATTAGAAATGCTCGTAGCTCAACAGCAATTCTCCACATTGCTCTAAAACTCAAAACAATTACTAGTTTTAATGTGATCTTTCATGTGGTAGCATTCGTTCTCTCTATAGATTGATCTTCCAAATTATGAAAATTAGGAGTAAATACTGTGTACTTTGTAAGACATTTTTAGTGATCAGTTTACCTGAAGCGTATTTCTTGGCTTTTGTTTTTTGTGGTTTTCGCACACTTGTTCCACTGGTCTCCATGTCCTTGATGTGCTGTAGCTGCTGCTGCACTCCGGCGAAGTGACGCATTTCTTCCATAAAAGCCTTGGTTCGACCCACCACCTCATTCACCGAGAGCTTGGCCACGAAGGATAAGCGAGCGTGAGTGTAGTTAGTGCTCGGTGGACGCGCAGAGTGTGGAATTATACCTTAACAAAAATGGGGAAAAAGGAAGAATGACTCAAACCTCTGAATTTATAACGAGACCTGAAACAACCATGGGGGCTGATCAAAGCCAGGTCCCGGCTAATCCACAGATCGAATTGGAATTTAGCGTGTTGGTTTTTACGGAGGGAAGAAAACGGGAGAACCCGAAGAAAAACCCTCGGAGCAAGGGCGAGATACATGTACCAACAAACTGGCAAATCACATATGGCGCTGCGTCCGGGAATCGAACCTGGTCCACTGAGGTGAGGGGTGAAGCGCTTAACCACTGTGCCACCCCGGCTCCCCAAAAGTAAGTTAACATTTCCACAAACAGTTCTAAGAGAGAACATAATTATCGGCAGCACAAATGATCAATGATAATTGATGGTGATGGTGATGATAGGGTGGCAGAAACACGGCATGTCAAAACCTTACCGTGACCGTACTCTTACCGTGATGAACCGTAACTTTACCTCAAGTAATTTGATTGGATTAGAAAGATAAAAACAAAAGGGAAACCATTTCAATGTCACGGCATTTAATACAGTAACCGTGCTGTTGTATGTCATTGCCGCGGAACGTGTCCACTCATACGAAATTCGTTCTAGTAATGTTGGTGATGATGCTGATGATGACTATGATGATAAAAATAAAGCTATTGCATTTTTTGTTGCTGTTGTTGTAATCATCGTCATGACCTCATTACTACGATAATCACAATCATTATTGAAACCTACTTCCTCAAACTTCTCACATCATCATCAACGCATAAATTAGCATACTCAACACTCAGGGTGGTTGCCAGAGTGTCAAATAGGGGGGGGGGGGTCATGTCCCCCTTCCCCAAGGAACTGCCACCCTTCCCCTATCAGATTGCCACCCCCTCCCCCTCCTTTCACTCTCATGTCAAGTCCTCACTAAATTTGCCACTGGTATCTCTCACTGGATTACAATATAATGCCCACCCTCGGAAATTCGAACATTTTTTCCATTTTTTTTTCTGACTTTGGTTGACCTTGCTCCCAAATATTTCCCCCATTTTTTTTGTTTTCATTTTTTCCTGTTTACAGACAAAACGTTATGCAGGGCCTGTGAACAGGCTTGATTTTCCCTGCATGACCTTACCCCCAAATACTGGCAAAGATCCTGACAACTAATTCATTGCTATCATGCATAATAAATAAAACAAGATACAGGAAGTCGTTACCGGGTCTCCCAAGCCAGAGGCTTATATTTAATTATTCCGACGAACTCCATGGTCGAATTGGAATTTAGGTTGGTTTTTGTGGAGGGAGGAAAACCGGAGAACCCGGAGAAAAACCCTCGGAGCAAGGGCATATGAAAAATATTGAATTGGTCCTTTAAGTTCTAGAGTAACATACCTTGGAAAATAACTGTTCTTCCATATTTAGGTTTCACTTCAGCTGCAATCTCAGTGTTGTCACTGTTCCGTTCATAAAACACAGTCTCGCCATAATCATTCTTGGTCATGTCTGGATTGAGATAAATCATATGAGTCCACTCATCTTCGTCTTCACTACAATCAGTATGGATTCGTGTATGGTCTGCGCTCCTTATCAAGTTACAAGATATGTCATATGGAAACCATTTATCACTTCCAGACACAAAACTAGCCACCTGAAAAGCAATGTTGGCATTATTAGATTTTATACACAGACAGTGGTATATACTTCATGGTAGTGTTTCATTCCCCTGCATAATCATTTTCTCTACTGTTTTACAGTATTATGCAGGGAGACTATGGAATGAAACACTACCATGAAGTATATACCCAGACAGTGAAGCAAATGGGCCTGCTGCAGGAATGCAATCACGTGGTTGTACTGGATGGCAAAAAAATCCGACTTCATATATTTAACGACACTTGTCCAAGTTTGATAGTGTTATTAGCAAAACCTGTTTGCCAAAACCAACGCGCTAAATTCCAATTCGATCTGTGGATTAGTCGGGTCCCGACTTTGATCAGACCCTATGGTTGTTTCAGGTCTCGTTAGAAATTCAGAGTTGTTTGTAAATTAATGCGATCTTTCTAAAACAGTGTTTGGAAGTTTGTTTGCCATCCAGTAATTAAGCCTTTCCCATGGGAACACGAGCGCAAATATAATTGGTTATTCAAGTGATATGTTTCCTGCAAAAGGTCTATAACATACAGTGAGTCACATTATCATATAACGATTATGTTTACATTTGTGACAATTAAGTTTTTTTTCTTTGTGTTGTACATAATAACCATTTTCAATTATTTATGTTTTAAAAAATTGGTTTCATTATTATTTTTAGCGACTAAACTTCCAAATTTAGATTAATTTCCGCGCACCTTCGGGGATTGGAATGAGAATGAAATGTGACGTCATCAACAGAACTCGTCTCGTTGTGGGTATAAAGCGTTGGCATATTTGCAAAGTAATTGAATACGTAACTGAGTCCCGCTACCGGTGAACGAAAAAGTGAAACAAAAGCAATTAGTAATGATGTGTAATATTAATGCCATGCATTACAAGTTAGGTTCACTGGGGGGGGGGGGGGGGAGTGTGTACTGTAGAGAGGGAAGGGAGAGTGGTCAAAAGTATTTTGCAGGGGAGGGGTGGGTAGATTTATTTTTCTTTTAATATTCCCCCTCCAACCCCCAACCTCCCAAAAAAAATCAAAGTTTCATAAATGGTCAAAATTGGATAATTTTTGCCATGTTAGGTAGGCAAAACATCTTGGATTTTGGTTTGTGTCAAGTCAGCATATTCCCAGATCAGGTTATTTTTAGAACACCTGAGGTGAATAAATCCCATACCCCCGAGCACAAGGCCTATATTTTTTTTTTCACAATTTGGCACAGATATTCATCTGTGCTACTGATAATGGGCTCCTGATATAAAGAGGCAGTAAAATGGCAAGCTAAACTGCAACTGCACCTGTGAAACCACTGAGTAGCCTGGAAGTAACATTTTTGCATGTTAAATTTTTGTCAGGATCTTTGTGGCTCACATTCAAGGTATAACCTTGACCATGCACTACAGGGAACTCAAAATCAAACTTGCTTGAAAAATATGTGGAAGAGCAGCCTGCTGACAAGCTTTATAATCCATCAAAATTAATACATGGATTGTACAGTTTCACTCCCATATGATTGGTGGACTTTGTGGTGATGACAAAAGCATGAGATCATCATGCATTTTAATTTGTGGCTTTTCATGGAAATATGCACTGTCTGATGTTTGTTCTTGAACATACATACATTATGTCATGTCCTCAAAATTCTAGGTTTAATTCCCTTGAGATTCGCTCTTGGATATGGTTAACTTTTTGGAACAGATAATTGATATCTGCTGACAGATATACATGTACATGCATGCACTGAAATTAATTGCCAAACATACAGTGTACCTACATGTAAATGTAGGTTAATTATTCTTTAGATAGTGATTGCAGAGCTGTTGACTTACCCTTTGTGTAATGTTCCAAAGTCTGCTTCTGATGTAGCTATCAATGTTGAATCCAGCAATCCACTGCACATTGTCACTTTCCTCATCCTCACTGTCATCAAAGTAGTAAGTCCCATACTTGAGTATATAAGCTCTCAGCTTGTCCAAGTCCTCTTTGGAATACAGATCATCGAACACGTAAATATTCTTGCCTTCCAGTGTTTGATGCTGGCTTACCATCTGAGCCTTCATGTCAACTGGTGGTGGAACTGGCTCGCCTGTACCAACAAAGTCCCCTGTTACGGCAGCAACTCGTTGACTTTTTGCATCTTGCCACTCCTCCTGACCCTTGAGGACTTTGCCTTTTGACTTTGTGAACTGAACATGTAAGAGATACTGTCCTCCTGAGAAAGCTATACTTGGTGGCCGTGGAAGGTAGGGGATAGAACTTTGCCATAATAAAATTCGACCATACTTAGGTACAGCTCCTGCTACGATTTCTCTATCTTCATCATATCTATCAAAATAATAAAAAGAGGTGATACAGTACATGCATGTATATTCACTAATTAAAATTAATGGAGAAAGATACCCTAAGGACAATATTGTTCTTCATGAAATATTTGCCCTCCTTTTCAAATACATGACTGTATATATATAATTTAATTTCTAATTGCTCTTATTTCTTTCCAGTATATTAACCAATCACCCTATAATTAGTCATTGTGACTCTCAGACACGTATAAAGTCTGTATTGCAAATTAATGTTTACTTATTTTTTTAAATTAATATTAATAATAGTTCATACTAGTTACAATAATTGTAATACCAACCACCAACATCAAAAAGTACACTTCATGAATTCTAATTTTTTTAAAGTGTCCCAAAGATTACCCAGTCAGTCAGGCAGAACTGATCCAAACTTTCAGGGAAGGGGCCTCACCTAATCCCATCTTAGTTTGCCAAAAAGGGTAGGATCTCCACCTCATTGCTCTTTGACAATATTATTAATACAGAGATTGAGGGCCCTTAAGGTTCAACCATGCAATCTAAAACAGTGTTCTACATATATATACATGTACATACATTGTATAGAAGCATTGGCTGCTATCATTTTTGACAACTACTTATTATGAAGTGCCATGCAGCTACATGTACATGTATGTAACTTATACTATTGTTGTCAAATTAAGTGTACAGTCATGTCCTTGTGTTGCATTGTTCAATTCCTCTTCAATGTGTTGGTACTGGCTATATACATGTACATTCTACATTTAAAATAACTATTAAAATCATTGTTTACTGCAAAATGTCTGGAGTCACCTCTGGAACACAGCTATAAACATACAGTCATGTATTTACTGGTAGATTAGTCTGATCTTGTGCAGGATCCTATAGGATATCTTATGTCAGAAATATACTTACAGATATAGTTCCCCATAGTCATTTTTATTCCATTTTGTATTAAGGAACACCATCAGAGAGTATTCACTGTCTTCTTTTGTCGCATCTGTATGCAGTCGTGTGAAGTCTCCTCGTCGCATGATCTTTGCTCTCACTTTGTATGGATGGTAAATATATTTACTTCCTACAGCATCAATAACAGCCTTTTGCATCAAACGCCCAGCAATAGAGTTGCCAAATTCAATGGGGTCAATGCTATTCACCCATGGAATGTTGTCACTAGGTATCTCTTCACCACCTTCGTAGGGTTCATGCAGACTGAATTTCCATGCTCCAAGCTCAATCGTAATGTAATTGCGCAGTAATGAGAGGGTTGATCCATTTAATGCTGCATCAAGAACAAAGGCTTTTTGGCCAGTGTTTGTTTCATACCTGAATTTGATTTTGGAGCTCAGATCAATATCCAGAGGGATGTCCTGATGTAACAGAAGGTTCCATGCATGAGTAAAAACACTTCAAGTGCCTCTAAGTGTTTTTCTTTTTAATATCATTAATATTGATTCTACATTTATGTGAAAACTGTATTGGGTTTGACTATTTCCAAAATGCCAATGCTAAATTCCAATTCGATCTGTGGATTAATTAGCCAGGACCTGGCTTTGATCAGCCCCATGGTTGCTTCATGTCTCGTTAGAAATTCAGAGATTATAAAATTGATTTGATAGTATGTGTGTTCAGATTGGCTGTCAAAGCCGTGCTTCGACAATGAACTCTAGCTATAGAAACATAAAAAGTTGAGCACGCACTTAGCTACTTGCATTGGGAGAATATTTATCAAATAAAACAAGACTTTTCCATGATTTTACCCATTTATTTTATGAAGGAAATAGAAAACAAAATTTATGTCTTCCCAATATGTATAGAAAAAATTATGTAAGATCGATTGGAAGAACTCGAAATAGCAGTGAAAATACTTGCCCTTTGGGCTCGTGTTCCTGTTGCCATTTCTTGTTCTCCCAAACTCCCACTTGTGTTTCTATAACTCTGTTATGTATTTCTTAAATGTGACAATAAATACAATTAAATACATGCAAATAAGAGAAGATAATCTCTGTGAAGTGCAATTCTCAAAATTAATATTTAATACGAGCAAACCCGGAGAAAATAAACGTACTATCGAGGGTTGCTCCAGAGTATAATGATCGTAACTTGATACTATGATAAAGCTATTTCACAATTCTTTTCAAGATCTGTCATCACTGGCCATCTAAGCCTAATTAATTATTTCAATAGCAATACTTTGTGTTGATAAACATTACAATTGTTATGCTAATTAATCTTCCAACCATGTTTTCAGAAGGTCGCTTTGTGTCAGGAACCAATGGATCTCTGGCTGGACAATACCTTATGCAACTATCAATGTTATGCCCGAGGGAGGGGAGTGGGGGCAAGGGGTGGGGATTTGACATTTTCTCCAAAAAAAGTCAAATTCCCCACCCTCAGGACAACACGTTTGGTCAAAAATATCAAATATCTGCCCTGTCTTCCTTATGTTTCCTATAAATAACCCCACCTTGGGCAGGTAGCGTATGTCAAAATCCCCACCTCAGGGTAGCCCTGCCTGTCAAATCCCCACCCCTAATGCCTGCCCCACCCCCTTCTTCGGGTTTAACATTGATAGGTGCATTATCTCATCTCATATATCCTTTTAGTCATAAAGACTGTACAGGATGTTACAAAAAGGTCAAACGGCCATAGTGGTGGGAAAAAAGAAACATGTAAATTTACATGTAAATTAACATTAATGACAATGGATGACGTGGCAGTATAAGTATCGCTATAGAATCAAAATATCCCAATTCTCAATAAGTCGAATTCATGTCTATATTCCCGGCTATATTTTGTTTAGAAGTCAAGCTACAGTATTACTAGTTAATAAATTAGTAAGAAAAAAGCTCGATGATTCATACTTCACTTCCAGATGTCTTCTAGAGACATGTTAACATCAACGCTTCCAAGACTGCTGTTTTATTCTAACAGTTACATCTCTACGAGTTTTGATTATTAATTCAGCTTAACCTTAAAAGTATGCTCAAATATAAAGCTGAACCTTTGTGCCGTGGTTCGAAAATTTGTTAGGTCGTTCAAAAAAACCAAAGGAATTACCTCAATTTTCGGCTGAGCTATCCCAAACTTGTTGACATCCTCTTCAGACCAAACCAATGGATCTTGCTCATCTTGAGACCAAGTTAATCCAGCTACATGTAGAAGAACTAAGACAACGCCAACAAGTTGCTTCGCGTCCGCCATGAATAGCCGTCAATATCATTGGCTGAAAGACAATTGAATTTTCTAATGTCTAATATTTTGAATAAGTTAGCTATTTTAGGTTTCTTGACTTACTTGAAAACTAATCGTTTACTTGTTTTATGATTCGTTAATGAGATTGCCCGCACGAAAAGATGAACGAACAAATCCCGCTGTATTCCATTACACTCTGCAACTAATCTAGAAATACAAGTTGCTGTGTGCCTTTTTTGAATCTCACACGAATAAAAGAAACTCGAAGATATGATTTACGTGTATGTCCGATGCGATGGCCACTGTATGATGTGTGTGACGGAGGGCGGGCTGCTTTTTACGTGGGGGAGTGGGGAGGGAGAGTCTTGTCGTTGGTTTTACGTTGTTGATATACATTTTACTTTATTGTTATTTACAAAAATGTTTTTCGAGGAATTTTATTGTTTTGTTTTAACTGATACGAACCAGAACTTCAAATAGCCTTTGTGCACCTATAATGTTAAGCCCGAGGGAGGGAGGGGGCAAGGGGTGTGATTTGACAGGCAGGCTAACCCAAAAGTCAGGATTTTGACATACGCTGCCCCAGGATGTAATATAGGGCAGTGAATATATAGGGTAGTGTGGTGGGGGAAATTTGGATATTATTGACCAAAGGTGTTGTCCTAAGGGTGTGAAATTTGAGTTTTTTGGAGTAGGAAATGTCAAATCCCCACCACCCCCTTCCCCTGGTGCTTAACATTGATAGTGCACTAACACCTGTTTATTAAATGGTTTTCTCCCCACATTGACCCATTTACCAAATAATGATAGTATAAACATTAGTTGTTATATATCATTTCAGCATGAATTCAACAACATGTAGATCTTGTCAAAAAAATCTACGAGATCGCGAGATCATCTACGAGGCGGCTCAGAATATTTTCGATGCGAGCTAAATTCTCCTAACTAACTTCCGGTCGATTCACAGTTCCTGAAGTTCAGTTTTTGAGTGGGAGGTTAAAGAAAGGCAAAATGTATATGGAAATTTAGTCACTTGTGCTGTCAGATTCGCCAGATGGCTGGAAGCAGAGACGCATTTAAACTCTGGTAAAGCCTATTTATCGGTTTGAGCTCTTTGTCGTTGAAGCCAAGATAGTTAAATCCAAGTCAGAAAGAGAGGTACAACTCTGATATTTACTACTGCCGGCTACTCTAAGCTTTATACATGTGACTTTATACAGACAAAGTTTCAACCGTAGTCTATTTAAACACAATGTCCTCTTCCTGGTTCGTTTTGGTGATGTTTTTACAATTCGTCCTTGTTTTGGGTTCCGAGCCACACTGTGATAACGACGACTGTAGTATACTCAAGAGTGAAGGTAAGACTTGAATGATTTTATTGAAAAAGCATGCAGATCGAAATATTCGATCTCGTTCGAAAGGTTGTCACTTAAATTTTTCAGTCGCAGTCACGGGAATTCTTGTTTTGAATTTAATTTGACAGTTTGGCCATATAACCACCTACGAAAGGGGGCACTGTATTCTCAAATATACATGTATTTTCAAGTTTTGAATACCATCAAAACAAAAGAACTGAAAAACTTACGTGTTCACTTACTGTAAGTCTTTAATTATTAATTTTTGTTCCAGTTAATCTATACCAAATGTACTCTTGAAGACCATCTTCATTAGTAAAAAGTTGACTGAAGATCCCAGCTTATATATTTAAGTTACACCCCTTTATTACTAAATTAAAGGAACAATTGCAGAATTCCCCTCTCCTCCCCCCCCCCCAATACAAGAGGTATGGCATTATAACCTTTTATTTTGACTAACATACTGGAGTGGGGGGTATTCTGCAATCTAGCCAAATTGATTGTAATATATATTATATACATTGTATATATATATTACTAATGTAATTAATGACCAAGTACATGTACATGTATGAGGTGTTTTCCGTGGTGACTGCATGACTGTGTAAAAAAACTTTTTACAAATCAAAATCTATGATCATAGTTACTTTTAATTTGATTCAAATATATTCTTTGTTTAGCATTATACATAAATTGGTCTTCTTTCATATTTTTCATGTTTATTAATTTAGACATATTTGCTTACAAGTCATATTTTCCTGTTTGGAAATAATCTAGAGCATATCATGTTGCTGATCAATCAACTTCCTCTTCCTCATATCTCTGATAGATTTAGTTTGCTTTTCTTCATTCACTGTATTAATTTGTTTATTTATTTATTTATTACTTTCTTATGGAAAATAATATGGTTGTAAAAGTAATTTACTATGTAGTAAATATAATTTATATATAACATTATTGTCAGATCAGCTTCCTTGAATAGTTTAATACAACTAACCTGGATTAATGCACATAATAATTAAAGTTGATATTAATATTAATTTAAAGTGTGGTAAGCAGTCGTATTGTGTTTTCAGGAGGCTTGAAAGCTAGGGTTATTAATAAGATAGGACTCTTTTAACTTGTGAGTGTAGGTTTAACTAATCTTACCATGCATATCAAAGCTACAAAATTAATTAGGTATAGTTTTTATATTGAATTGATGATAGTGGTTGTCATGGCAATACATCTGTGTGGTAAAATTCTTCAAAAAAGCTATATTTGAAGGGTTTATGTGAAACAAGGGCATATAAGTGACTCCTGATTATGTTCTAAATTCTCCTTCAAATTCTGAGTTTTCTAAGGAGAGTTTAGAATGTCCTTTAATTGAAAGTTTTAAACATTATCTTTAATCTGAGAAGAAAAAGAAACATTTTGTAAGACAAAACTTTAGTGTGTATGTTTAAAAAAATGTTTTAAGAACCATTTACATACTCTTTGGAGTGGTATGGTTTTGTTTTACCAAAACTGAAGACATATCACTGAGCTTTTGGAACTGATACATACAGAAGAAAGACAATAAATTGTGTGCCACAAAATATGTTGCATTTTTACATGTACATACATACTTTATTATATGCTCCCAAAAGGGCTTTTCAGCATATAATTACATGGTTTAATTAAGAAATAAATATTTAAAATGTTATTTAAAAAGTAGTAAACAATTTATATAACTTATGTAAATGTAATGTAATGTAAATGTTATTCTACTTACTGTTAAGACCTAAAAACTGTAATTACTAAATAGATAATGGTCTAAGACGTACAGTACTGTATAATATGCCTTGATCATCTGACCTTTTAACTTGTTCTTAAAGGCACAAAGTGACGGTACCTGTTGTAGATCTGTGTCTAAGTTATTCCAGATCTTTACAGCACTCTGTAATGAAACAACCATTGTCCTGTAGCTGCTCTGAAAAGGGAGATTTGCAATATCCCACAGTTGCGTGTGGAGCGATTATGCACCTTCTTGCGTTTTATGAACTTATCAGTTTTTAGGACACATACAGTAGATAAGATGTAGGTTTCGTTACCAATTCCTGTTCAGGAAAGCCCTTTCAAGCCTTGTTCTGTAAGGTTTTGTGATATTGTCTGATTATTTTGTGGAATTCTGAAAGAAGCCAAGTGTCCTTCAATTTTCTTATCAACAATAATTATTACATAGATCAAAGGACAAAATAATGTTATGCAAAGTTGAAGGGATGAACAATAAAATATTAATGGTTGCTATTGCTTTCATGCTAGAGAGAGAGAAATAACTTTATGTTCTTATAGCTAGAGTATGTAATGACTTATATGCAACATTTAAGCTGACTTAGGGACTGCAACACAACAACACAACAACATAATTTATTTATTTGGACCCGTACACAGTCTAGTGCGTTTTGGGTTTTCACCAAATATACTTTACATGGCGTGAGCGATGGTAAATAGTTAATAATTAAGAACGAGCATAATATGAGGTAGTTAGTCAGTTACTAACAGTTGGGAGCAGGCAATACTTATTCAGTTAATATAAAATTATTTTTCCTAATGACGAGGCATTCGTGTAACTATGTATTTAGCTGCTTGTTTTGCGAACTTATTTGGTGGATTTATGATAAGTTTGAAAAGCTCATTTTCATTCATGTGCCGGCTGTTAACATTGAATAAGTTTTCGAAAGTAAGAAATATTTTTTTTCTAAGTACATGGTATGTTTTACATTTTAGAATAAAGTGCATTTCATCTTCTACCCCATTTTTACATAATGGGCATATCCTTTCTTCAGGTTTCAGGTAGGGTTTCAAATATCTGCCTCTTTCAATTTGTAGCGGGTGATTACTTATTCTTATTCGGGTAAGGGCTTGTCTGTGTTCTATAATAGTTACTTTGCTGAGATAGTCCTCATAAAGTAAAGGGGGGAGGGGTGGGTGATAAAAAATAGGGGGTGGGTCATAATTTTTTCAAATCATACATGTACTTTCTACCAAAAAATTCAAATATACCAAATACCCATATTTTAATGTACTAAAAATACCATATACTCAATTTTAAAATCCTTGGATACAGTATAACCAAAACCCTTGGCCAACCCTGTTTCAACAGTTAGGATGTTCCTTATATTCAAATTCTCTTTGTGTGTGCATGTCTTTTGTGCTTTTCAAACAAGTTCAAGCATCTTCCTTTGAAATGAAGTAGTGGCAGGTGATATTTGAAAGTATTTGCTACATGTAAGTGCTACGCTCTGTACATGTATGTATACCTCTTCACTTTGCACTTCCAACCAATTTAAAAACAACTTATTATTAATATTATTTTATACTTTGTAAAAAAAAGATCATGCTCTTATCCAAAATAAAATGAAAACTTTATTTAATGATGGTGGCACTAAATAGCGAGACACTAACAACCTTGTAGCTATATATTGAGCCAGGGGCGTAGGGAGGTGCCGAAAATTGGGGAAAATTGGGGGGGGGGGGGGCAAAATGATGAAACCTGGACATTTTCATTGATGACTTCTGTCAATCTCTCTTCTGGGACTGGGGGGAGGGAAGCGGGGGGGGGGGGGGGGGCTTGTGACCCTCCGAGAAGACTTGAAGCTCCAGTTAAGCTGTTTGCATTTTCGAGATTGTTTAATAGAAAAGGCACTGTAATCTGTTATTTTAGGACCCCGAGTGCTTGTAGTGCTTGTATGTGTGCATTGCCGTCCCCGTGCTATTCGCAGACTACTAGCAGCCAATTTTTTTTCGCATTATTGGAAATGGTACGAATCAAATTCGCCGAAGAAACTGCATTCTGGGGATCGGGCGAATCATCGGAGGCACTCATTTTATGACGTACACGGTATTAGAGCAAAAATATGTGGCAATCCATGTCGTTTTTTTAAAATTTTATTTTATGGAAATCCGGGTATGTTTTTAGTCATGGCAAGTCGTGTTTTATAGCCACTGTTTCTGTTCTGGCTGTACATACATGTACTATTTTTCCCCGGTCTCGTTTCCATCGAAATATCGCGCGATCTACGACTACTGGGAAAAAAAACAGGACCTTTTTAATACGGAATTACGAACCGTACCGTTCATAGGCCGCCTTTTCTCGAAATAGAATGACATTTTGAAATATTTCCGCACAAGAGTTGCATGTGCCGGTTCATACATTTCTTTGTAAAAATCCGTACTTTTGAACATGAATATCTCCTCAGGTTTATGGCAGATCTATACAAAACGTTACAGTTACAGTTTTACTATTTTCGGTGTGATAAATGTAAATCTAGCCTGAGAGTGAGAAGACCCGTAATTTCCGCTCGGTTCCTCTCTGGAATGCCGAATGGTATTCCCCCAATGATAATAAACATTCAAACGGACAAAAATAGGTGTCAGACAATAAAGGCTACCATAGCGACAATGAACGAATCCACTGAGCTAAGGAAGAGAACATTCTATAAGAAAACGGATGTACAAGACGAAGAACTCGCACAATTTGCAAAGTCAAATGCAATGATTCAATGATTCAGTTATCGAAGGGCAACGACCCATGCATAAAATACCAAAAAGAAAGCTGTCTACAATATCCATGTTATACAAAGATTCTGTTAATCAGTATTAAATACTAAAGAAACAGAGGAAATACCTGCTACTAACCTCAATGCCAGGACTGTGAATATTTTACTTAAACGAACATGCATGGCGCCGCGAGTGCCACATGCATGCATGATCGAGCCCTCGTTAGAATCCTAATTTCAGTGCAGTTTGCAAGATGCTTGAATGACAAGTTCCTCGTTGAACGGGTCACAAAATGTTCAAAAGTTGAAATGTATACAATTAAGTCGTCCTTCGAGAATCATCAGCAAAATAATGCAGATCATCATGTTCAGATTCACTAGCCACTCTGGAAGCACTGGTAGTACCACAACTGCACAAGACAGGCTTTTCCATCCTCAAGATTGGTTTTGGGCTTCCTGTGGATACGATTCAAACATTTTTGGCTTGCAAGAACTCAAGTGTGCAGTATGAATATAGCATTTGAAGTTGAGTAGTATATACAATGGGGGTTCTGGGCCACGTCCTTATTTAAGCCTTTTTCCCCCCCACCGTATTCCCCTAAGCCCACAAAAAATCGTTGAAATTTCTCCTTATATAAGCCACCCATAATCAACACACATATTTCTTATATCCAACACACGGTTCTAATTCACATCCTTATTTAAGCCTTTTTTCTCCCATCGTATATCCCTACTCCCACGAAAAAAATCGTTGAAAATTTGTTCCTCATATAAGCCCTCCTGATTCCCCAAGGAAGAACTACTACGCGCTTGCTTTTAACTGCTTTCAACTGCTTTCAACCGCTTTTCTACACCGCTTGCTTTAAACCGCTTTTAACTGCTTTAAACCGCTTTTGATCGTCGAAAAATCGTCAAAAAATGTACCTTATATAAGCCCCATTTATTCCCCCAGTAAGAACCATCGCCAACTACATTTAATGCAACTATTAATAAATCCCAATTAGAGAAATGGTACCGTCATATTATCAGCCATAAAATGCGAGGACATAATCAGTGCCGATGGTTAACGGTTGGCAGGAGAACTATTTGTGGTAAGAGTTGTTTATTTGAGTGTTGTAAGCAACATCGACACCAGATCAGAGAAGGATCGTTTGAGCCATACCCCTGTCGTGCGTGTGGAGTTGGGACTCAAGCAGAGACGCAACTTTGTCGCCCGTGCGGCAACGTAACCGCACAGATAAACCTGATGCGTAAAGGTAAGAGGGCTAGAAAGGATTTCAACGTCGTATTGACTGAACTTGTAACTAAAAATCTCCCTATTAGAGAATAGATATACTATTAGTATAATCGTAGTAAATATGGCATACGATAATTATCAGAAAGACGTACTAGATGTATATGAACAGGCGCGCAACATCCTTGATGAACCGATCCCCGAAACGATAGAAAGACGTTTAATTCCCCAAAAAATTGTCCCACTAGTATTCAAACAAACTAAATGGGTCATTGGTAATTTCTTACGAGGCTGGCAGATGGATGTTCCAGAGGATCACGAACTTGGTGCAGACCCAATGGCATTCTTAGATGGTGTACGCCATACAATCCACGAAAAACTAGAGGAAGAGATTGTCAATCTAAAAGGCGTGAAGTTTCAGCTCGCCCTGAAAGTAGATCTAATAAAGTACAACCTTGACGGTAGCAAAGAATTCATAGAAGTAATATTTCGTCATTATCAGGAGGTTCTATTGCAGTCCAACGAAATCAATTCCGCGCTAGACAAGTCTTTTCCTGCGATCCAAGAACAACTAGAGAAATGGATACATAGAGGCTCAGGATGGGTGGTATAAACGTAGACCGAGTAGTTCTGCTTTGGCTCGACATAGCGCGATACCAACCACTACGAGGAGGCTCATACATTTCACTTCCTAAAGAAGTCCAAAACAAGAAGGCTGTAATTAATGTTCAAAATAAGGATGATAACTGCCTACGATGGGCTCTTCGGTCATCATTATTTCCAGTTATACACGGAGGACATGCATACAGACCATCTAAGTATCCTATAGACGACGGCCTAGATTTTACAGAAATTGATGCACCAACACCCATATCACAGATTTGCAGAGTTGAGAAGCAAAACAACCTTGCGATCAATGTCTTCGGATGGGAGAAAGGTGTAATTGTCTATAGGATTAGCAAGCAATGTGGGGACATCCAACGCATCAACCTATTGCTAATAGAGAAATCTGGAAAGTATCACTATACTTGGATCAAGGATTTGAATCGGCTTCTCTACGATCAGAGCAAGCACCGCGAAAGGAAGCACTTCTGCGAGAGGTGTTTACATGGATACTGCCGAAAAGATCTACTCGAAAAACACATCCCAGAATGCAAAGGTATAGGACAGACAGCAGTTAGAGTTGAGATGCCTGAAGAGGGTAAGAACAAGCTATCCTTTCAGCACTGGCACAAACAGCTAAAGGTTCCCTACATCATTTACGCCGATTTCGAGGCGCTGACAACCAAGATCGAAGGACCAGAGCTCGATCCAAATAAGAGCAACACCCAGAAAACTCAACTACATGAGGCTTGCGGATTCGGCTACATCGTGGTGAGATGTGATGGTCATACGGAGACTCCAGTCGTCTATAGAGGGCCCAACGCTACGGAAATGTTCCTGGAGGCAATACGACAAGAAGAACAGAAAGTTGAGGCAGCCCTATCTAAATGTAAAGTCCTACGCATGACTCGAGATGACATCATAGCCCACCGCGGTGCAACCATTTGCCACATTTGTCAGAAATCTCTTAATGGGGACTCGGTTCGCGATCACTGTCACATTACTGGAAAGTATCGTGGAGCAGCACACAATGCCTGTAATCTACTCCTGCGGATAGACCCAAAGAAGACCATAATACCAGTAGTCTTCCATAATTTGCGGGGATACGATTCTCATCTCTTAATGCAGTCTATTTCCAAAGTAGAGGGGCAGATAAATTGCATACCCAATAACATGGAAAAGTACATTTCATTCTCACTTGGTAACCTCCGGTTCATTGATAGCGCGCAATTTCTCTTGGGGTCGCTAGACAAATTGGTTTGTAGTACTATAGAGGCAGCGGGCAAATGTAAACGATGCGATAAGGATGAGCTGGTTGTCATTAACGAGACTTGGGAGCTAGTGGGGACTTGCCCCCAGTGTGGAGAAGGGAGCATAAAGCAACTCGACCCGTCTCGCCTTCCGATAACCGTTTCGCATACACCCCTTAATGCACATCTTCTTGGGCGCAAGGGCGTTTACCCATACGAATACATGGACAGTTGGGAGCGGTTTCAGGACGAGCTACCACCACGCGATACTTTTTATAGCAAGCTTTCTGATGAAGTAATCTCAGATGAGGACTATACTCACGCGCAGAAGGTTTGGGAAGCATTCGATTGTCAAACTATGGGAGACTACCACGACCTATATCTTAGAACTGATGTACTTTTACTCGCAGATGTGTTCGAAGGCTTTCGAGCGACATGTATGCAAAATTATGGCTTGGACCCAGCTCACTACTATACGAGCCCTGGTCTATCGTGGGATGCATTGCTAAAGAAGACTGGTGTAGAGCTTGAGCTGCTCACAGACTACGATATGCATCTTTTCATCGAGAAAGGGATGCGAGGCGGCATTTCGATGGTCAGTCGACGCCATGCAAAGGCCAACAATCCATATGCGGCAGAATACGACCCAATCAAGCCCACTACGTACATACAGTATCTGGATGCAAACAACCTATTCGGATGGGCTATGAGCCAAGCGCTACCAACAGGAGGATTTGAGTGGTGCGACGTAGAAAAGCTACGAACCTTGAGTATCCTCGATATCGAGAAAGATGCGGATAAAGGTTATATCCTTGAGGTCGACCTAGAGTATCCTCTAGAACTCCACGACGCTCACAACTCGTATCCACTAGCCCCAGAGCGTATGAAAGTACAGAAAAAATGGATGTCAGAGTACCAATGCGGACTACTAGGTGAAAGAGCGTTTCCAATCGAAGTTGAAAAGCTTGTGCCTAATTTATTTGACAAAGAACGCTACGTCCTGCACTATAGAAATCTACAATTGTATCTTTCTCTTGGTATGAAATTGAAAAAGGTGCACCGAGCACTCAGATTCGACCAAAGTCCTTGGATGGAGCCATATATACGTATGAATACAGATCTTCGTAAACTGGCTACAAGCAATTTCGAGAAAGACCTCTACAAGCTGATGAACAACTCAGTATTTGGTAAGACAATGGAGAATATGCGTAAGCGAGTAGATGTTAAGCTGGTGCGTGCAAGAGAGGAGGACAAGCTTAGACGGCTGATATCAAGCCCAACATTTGCTAGATCAAATATCTTTGATGATGGCCTCGTAGCCTTACACATGCATAAAAGCAGGCTCGTACTTAACCGCCCAGTTTACGTTGGTATGAGCATCCTAGACCTATCCAAACACCTGATGTACGATTTCTGTTACAACCAACTTCAGCCTCAATATGGTAATAAATGCGAACTGCTCTACACAGACACAGATTCGCTATTGCTTGAGATCCAAACAGAAGACGTCTACGACGACATAGCCAAAAATGCAGACCTATACGATACGAGTGATTACCCAAAAAAACCATCCGCTATACGACACTACCAATAAAAAGGTTCTTGGAAAGATGAAGGATGAGTGTGCAGGCGTCGCTATCGTAGAGTACGTTGGACTTCGACCTAAGATGTATTCGATTGTATGCGCAGACACTAAGGAGATTCGCAAGGCTAAAGGAGTACGGAAGTATGTCGTGAAGAAGCACATGCGACACGAGCAGTATAAGGAGTCTCTTTTCGATAGGAAGACCTTAAGGCATGGAATGAATATGCTGCGAAGCATTGGGCACCAGATCTATGGTCTGCGAGTTAATAAAATCTCCCTTTCACCACTGGACACAAAACGTTGGATTTCTGAAAATGGAATCGATACATTAGCCAATGGCCATAAAGATATATGTTTGTTCCAAAACGAACTAGCTTAGGATCCCATTCGGAGGTAGTTCGGTATTGAGTGGTACGACTTGTAGCTCTTCACGCACGAATCCACGCGTTGGTTGTTTCTTCGAAACCTGCGGAGCAACATTCGAAACTTGCGGAGCATACAAATAGTACAGGACTGGCTGACCCGAAGAAACCATACTACGTGAAATGCTATATGTTTTCAAACTCCATATAGGATCGGTAGCACGCTTTCGTCCACCTTCTAGCTCACCAGGAGCGTATAGATATCGAACACTGACATCGAATGGAAGTCTTTCCTCTTTGAGACCAACTAGACGTATCCGTTCGTCCCGAACCCGTGCTGGTTCTGCTGGGTTCGATTCGATTTCATCTTTGGTAATTGCTATGGATGGTTGTTTTCCTGTCAAACGCGTAGCTTCATTGTTTAAAGCTTTTACGACCGCAGGTAGACGATCCACCCATTTGACAGATCTATCCTCCTTTCCCTGTGAAGCAAGTACCATCTCTTGAGCATATTGGTATCCAAATAGCCTTTCCGATAGGGTTCGGTTGAATCGTTCAACGATTGCTTGATCCCGGTGAATATCCACACGACCACGACGTACAGAAACTTCATGTTTATCTAGTAGCGAAGACATTGCACCCATAAATTCACGTCCTGGATCGACTTGTAAAAGTTTTGGCCATGTTAGTGGACTTCGCTTATATATTCGTTCGAATGCCGCAGCAACTTCTTTAGATTCTTTAGTGGCTAATGGTTCGGCTTCTTTGTATCTGGATGCTACATCCACGATCGTTAGCGCATACTTATATAGCTTTCTTCCACGTCCAGGTCGATCATGAGGTAGAAATATCAAATCGGCTTGGTGGACCTCATTTGGTGTAGATACATCGAATTTAGGTCGTGGAACGTATTTGGGGGATGGTAAATAGATCTGCCATATAGCTTGTTTCTCTAGCCACATTCGAGTCACATCTTCAGATACGTTTGTCGAATTTGCAAGATGTTTAATAGCTGCTAGTCCTTTCCAATAACCCTCCGGACTATAGTATCGTAAACTTAGTTTAGTGTCCATTAATATGTACATACATATATGTGCATTCTAAGCTTCAATAAGCAGAAAAGTTACTACCTATTAGTCGCATTTTATGCGGAGTAATTACCTAGTAATACTCTAGTAATCTAGTAAGTGATCTAGTAATTACGTTAAACGTAAAAAAGCTCGTTTTTTAAAAGCATAGCTATAACCAATTCTTATAAGAATCGAGGGGCAACGTATCCAGTCGCGAATACACTACCACCTAAGGCCACCAATTCGGCAGTTTTCCTCGAATTAGATGGTCGATAATAATCTGAGAGTTTAGGCTTTTCTAGTTTCATTTGCAATATGTGATATATATGGAGTTTTCGCATTGCATCGATTCTATCTTTAAGTCCAACGTGTGCGTTATTTTCTTTCCAGTGGTTCCAGGTGGCTTGTGCTTCTAGTCGTTTTTCTCGATTTTTCTCATAGGTTGCCATAGCGGCATTTGCCTTCTCCTGGGCCTTATCATGTCTTACCATCTATGCGGCAGCCGCATTCGGCCCGCTAGTTGCTTTTTCTATTTCGTGTGCGGCAATACTAGCGGCAGCACTCGTTATGGCGAAGACAAATCCCATAAATATTATTGATGCCATAGCTTCGAAGGCGAGGTAGAGTCGCCCCTGTTACTCAACAGGCTTCCAATACCCTTTGTCCTTTAGGTATTTCTTAGCTGCAAGGCCACCAGATAGAACCGCTATCCACTTCACGAAGTTCAAAATACTAGATGAAGGATCGTTAGTCAAAGGCTCTTTGATTGCTTTTTTCCCGATCCAACCGATACCTGCCGCAAGTCCAGTCAATATAGTAGCTTCCTGTATTGTGTTCATAAGTTCGTTAACCATCTTGTTGGAACAACGTTTACGTCGCAGATAATATGTGTCTACGGCGTGGCTTCAAATGCTATATCATGCCTTGAGTTTTTAGGTTACGACCTTTTGAGGTTTCTTTGGTAGCGGCAGCTGAGCTGTCTGTGGCTTCTTTGGTAGCGGCAGCGGAGCTGTGGATAACTCGTTGCGTTTGTTTGTATTGCTTATACTGATAGTACAAACCCACAAATGCTATGCTTACCCCAATTACGGCAAGTGTGGTATTAGTTGATATCAAACTTGGCTTATCGGTATGACTGTCTACCTGCGCCTGCGTTGCCGCCACATTGGCGATATTTTCTTTCCTTCTTTGCGCTATTAGTTTGCCTGCAGCAACTCGTTTTGGATTTGGTGGGGGCTTTACTGGTTCTTTCGTGATGGGATCATTTCGATCTTCGGAATGGTTATCAACTTCCATCTTGTTAAGAGTAATTACTTAGTAGTTGAGGTAACTTCAATATGTTAATTACATTTAAGATTCTTTTAAATTTGAATATACCTCAAGTACTTCATCAACTTCGTTTTCGCTCGGCAATACTTGCGCCTCGGAGTCCTGTTTATCGGGCATAGAATGGTTAACAACGTGACAAAGGGCACTAGTTAGTGCTACAAGTGGACCTGCTTTGTAGGCCAATCGGCCAGCCAGGGCAGATATCTCGTTTCGGACTAAGCAGTCTTTCTTTAGATCTTTCAACAGCCTTCGTCGTTGTCGAGAATCTAGAGTCCTCACATATGCGACTACACAAGTTGCTAGACTTAGTGCTCTATCCACTAAGCAGTCATTTATTTGCTTTGCTAAGACGGCTTGGTATCTACGATATAGGCGTTCTATGTCTTTATCAGGTAACTTAGAAATGTCCCCAAGAGAAAAATTATTCCCTAGATATTCCTTTGTCGTACCAGTCACGGCTAGAATAGAAAGAGCTTCCCTATGTTCGCTGATTTTTATACTACGATCTTCATCGGTGGTAGCGCAGTGTACTGCATGGCAATCTTTGCATGGCAATCTTTGCATGTCTCTACTGCGATAGCCGCATTCGGCCTTTGGTGGAGGACCTGTCACATCTATTTTGCCGGATTCAGCTAGTATGTTCATTAATTCGTCATCCAAATCTTTATCCATCTTACTTCAACGTATTGTGACATACCATAGGTGCAGGTATCTCTAATAATGTGGAAAATGGATGTCGCAAACAGAAACATATATGTGCGAACTTAGTCTCAAGTTCTGAAATGAATAGCTTCTTATCATTTAAGGATATGCTAACGCCGTAGTCATCGAATAGATCCTTTAATCCCGGTGCGCTTGCGATGCGAAATGCCACAACGATTGCGCAATTCTCGCGAAAGTTCTTACATATACTCTTTTGTGTTTGTGATGAGGCCCAAATCGAAATACCAATGTGGCGTGCAGAAAAGGCTAAGTCGGATATCTTATTGGTCCTTCCCTTAACGTCCTTGCTTGCCGCACAATCATCAAGGATAATAAGTGTATTTGTTCCTTCGAAAAAACACGCACAGTCGCCTAGGGTTGCATCAATATCGTTCTGAGAAGGCGCTAGGACAATGAAGCGAGGATCTCCCTTACCAACGCCTTTATAGGTTTTATTGTTAGCATAGGTGGGACAAATTAATACGATATATTCAAACTTAAAACGAAATGGACCTCTCAATTGATCAACTATGAACTGAGTCTTTCCGCAGTTTGTGGGGCCAATTATGAGTGCGTTAAAGGGAATTTGTTCTGTCAATGTGTCCATGTTAATGAGTACATTAATGAATACGTCAACGAATACGTTAGTGATAAACATTTTGTAGCATTCCCTGTTCAATAGTTGCTTGTGCATCAGAAAGCACGAATATGTGCATGTTCACCTTACCTGAGCCTCCACTGCGATGAATCCTAAGGCGAATGGATGCTCCAGCATCTTGTTGGGCTAAACCATCTCCATGAACTATACTGGTTTGCGAGGTGCGACAATCGATGAGTACGGCGAACTTGTTCTCAAAGAACTTCTTATGTGTCATGGATGTAGCGGCGGCAGCCTCTCCGAAACGCGGGACAAACCAATTCTTTGCGGACTTCCATAAATCCTTTGGTAGCATCCCAAAAGAATATAGAGCGTTAGGAATGCCATTGACGTGTACCTCGACCTTGGTGATTCCTGGATTTACAAACTTCTCACTATCTCTGGCGCCTGCCGCATGGGGATCCACGAATAGAAGAAGGATACCATTGAGAGAGAGACGAAGTACGTTTATGCTTTCAGATACGAGTGTGTCGGTTCCTAGATTGATTGAGACGGTTTTGAAGTACTCAGCATGGCTATACAGAAAGGCTTTACCGCTGGCGTAGGTACTATTGGCCTGCGACGCAAGATCGAGACTTTCAATGACTTCATATTCTAGCTCAATGTTTGATAATTTGTACGTACCTACTTTCGTAATGTCGGATCCGAATATGACATCGGTGGATGGTGCCAGCGTCAAATGAAATGACATCTTATCTCGAACCGCATGTGGATAAAAGACGCCGTGGGTTGTGATAACTTCATGATCAATAGGTCACACGTACCAAGAACCAAACGATCCGGGGGAGGCGTAGGCCTGCTTTATAACAAGTGTCTTAAAATTGAACGGATTTTGAGTACCAAGTATTCCTCTTTTGAACACTTGGAAGTCAATGTTAATACCCCTGATGCAGTTCTAAGAGTTGCTGTTGTTTATCGCCCTCCCCCGTCGAAAGTAAACAAATTTACTGCTTCTCAGTTTCTCCAAGACTTCAACGATTTACTGGAACATTTTTCAGTTACTTCTGGAAGACTATTGTTGATGGGTGACTTTAATTTTCATGTGAATGAGCCATCTCGTGATCGCATGGCGGCTAAATTTCTTGATATGTTGGACTCGTACAACCTGGTCCAACATGTTAAAGAGGCAACGCACAAAAGAAAAGGCACACTAGACCTATTGATTACTAGAGCAAGTGAAGACACAGTCTTGGACTGTAAGGTTGACGATCCTGACCTGTCTGATCACTATGCAGTACACTCCAGGTTAAAATTAACTAAACCAACTGCCTCAAAAGTTGAACTGACTTACAGAAAACTGCGCTGCGTTGACATTGAGAAATTTCGCGATGAACTATCTACACTGCCAATTTTCACTTCACCTGCAAGCAATGTTGATGCTCTACTAGACCAATATCAGTCTAATCTCGCTGGTCTTGTTGACTCCCATGCGCCTTTAAAGAAACGTCTTGTTACTTTGCGCCCATCAGCTCCGTGGTACAATGACAACATTGCTTCTGCAAAACGTGAGCGGCGCAAGTATGAAAGACGGTGGCGGAAGTCAGGGTTAACTATTCACCAGGAACTATATAAAGATCAATGTAAAATTGTACGATCACTCATAAAATCCTCCAAAATGGAATTCTATGCTAACCTTATCACTGAGAATAAATCTGATCATAAAGTTCTTTTTTCCGCAATAGACCGTATGCTAAACCTTAAACCTGAAAAAAGCTATCCCACCTGTGATTCTTCAACTCAGCTCTGTAACAATTTTGTGGATTTTTTCTCAGAAAAAGAGCGACTATTAGAAATGATCTTGACTCAATACAGCTGTCTGACACCGCCCTTTCTAAATTCAATCATCTTGATAATCCCACCTTAACATGTGAATTTGCTAATTTTGAACCAACTACAGCTGAGGAGCTTAGTAACCTAATTAAAAAAATGGCTCGTAAATCATGCTCCCTGGACCCAATTCCTTCTACTCTCCTAAAGTCTTGCTTTTCGGATCTGTTACCGGTCATTGCAAACATCATAAATCTTTCCTTCGAGAGTGCTAAAGTTCCTATCCCTATGAAATTGGCAAGCATATCTCCAAGGCTGAAAAAGCAGTCACTCGACACGGAGCTCTACCCAAATTTCAGACCTGTCTCAAACCTGAGGTTCATATCTAAGGCGAATGAGAAAGTGGCAGCTACGCAACTATGGGACTATGTGAACACAAATGGACTGAGTGAGGAGTTTCAATCTGCATATACGCAGTACCACAGCTGTGAAACTGCGTTGTTGCGTGTCCAGAACGATGTTCTTGAGGCCATTGATAAACATAACTGTGTCTTCCTATTGCTGCTGGACCTCTCCGCAGCGTTTGACACAGTGGACCACACCATTCTTTTAAAAAGACTAAATTCAAGATTTGCTGTGAGAGGAAAAGCACTTTCTTGGCTTGAGTCATATCTTGCAAATCGTTCACAGTTTGTCCAAATCGACGATGCTTCATCATCTGTGCGCCCCCTTCATTTCGGTGTGCCACAGGGCTCTGTACTGGGGCCAATATTGTACTTGCTATACACCTCTCCCCTGGGTGATATCATTCGTGAGCACGATCTATCATTTCATCTCTACGCTGATGACACACAACTATATACGTCGTTTTCTTGTAAAAACACCCATGATTTTCAAGTTGCTAAACAACGCCTTGAGAGCTGCATATCTGACATTACACTATGGATGACTGCCAATAAGCTTAAATTAAACAATGGCAAATCGGAACTTCTTCTCTTGCACTCACAATTTCGCCCAACTCCCACACTTCCATCATTGACTGTTGGCGAGAAAATTATTAGACCGACAAATAAAGCACGTAATCTCGGGGTACTTTTTGACGAAACTATGTCTTTTTCACCACATGTAAATGCTGTTGTCAAGGGTGCCTTCTACCACATTCGTAATATTGCTAAAATAAGAAAATATATTGACAAGAAAACTACAGAAGTTTTGATCCACAGTTTTGTAAGCTCAAAACTAGATTTTTGTAACTCTCTTCTTCATGGGGCCCAAGGACGTGATATAGCGAAATTGCAGTCTGCTCAAAATGCAGCTGCTCGAGTTGTGACATGTCTTCGAAAAAACGACCACATCACGGAGACTCTAAAAGAACTTCACTGGCTCCCAATCGAGTACAGAATCATTTTTAAAATAAATCTTATAACTTTTAAATCATTAAATAGTCTCGGTCCACGCTATCTTAAAAACCTTTTAACATTTTACCGACAGAAAAGACTCTTGAGGTCATCTAAAGACCACCTTCGTCTGGTTGAGCCCGCCTTTAACATGAAAACGTATGGTCATCACGCCTTCTCTACCGCGGCTCCCAGGCTCTGGAACAAGCTACCTTTAGACATCCGTGCTTCTTCCAACGTTGAAACGTTCAAGTTAAAATTAAAAACGTTTCTTTTTAAGAAGGCCTATTGCTAATTCATCATTTTTATTGCTTATTTTTAGTATTCTTGCGAATAGTCTAGAGAAATGTAATGATTTGCTTATTTCTTTTCATCAGTTATGTTAGTCACATTTTTAATTTTTAATATATATATACAGACATTTTCTGTAGAAATTCATGTAAAGCGCCTAGAACAGCAATGTATAAGCGCTATATAAACTCATTTATTATTATTATTATTAATAGGTATCTTATACACGCTACTATATGCAGCCAGCGTAGCCTTATCAGCTGCAATCGAGGTGTCTTTATCACCAGCACCTGAGCGAAGTTTGTTAACATTAACGGATTGAATACCCTGCTCTATGCGATTCTCTCGTTCTACGTCAGATAGGTACAGATCGCTATATACCTGCAGTAGATCGGGTCGACTTAGATCTTCTAATCTAGTAGTTCCCATCCATACGACCCGCTTTGAGACTAGACAACGTCCAACATTGGACACTAAACGGTTGTTGACATGATCCCCGGATAGAATAATATTAGCACTAAGGGCTAGACTACCAGGTACTAGAAGTCTATTTTCGCCTAACGTAGGAACATTAACAATTAAAGTTTCCCCTGGATTGGCTGAGGAAGGAGTGAAAGTTAAACGATGGAACACACGACTGGCTTTAAGAGATCTACCTTCTCTAGGAGAATAGTCAGGATGGAGCTTTGTTGATATCATGTTTGTTCCACTATTGAATATGTAGTCAATACTAATAGTATATCACATATCAAGTGTTCAATATGGAAGAAACGATAGACTTCGATCCTATATCTGAAGAAGGTAGAGCCGATGTGAATGATCTTACTGCCGAAGAATGGGCGGAGATTAGACCTGATGATGGCGAGGCAGAAATGGATTGGTGGAATAGAGCTAAGCATAGCTTCAAAAATACGACGAAAAGCATACGTGATAGGTTGTGGAAAAATCGTAGTAACTGGGGAACCAGTTCAGCTGAGTATATAGAATTAGTCAATCAAGGTGATGATGTGGAAACGCCGTTTACGGCAGGCAGTAGTACTGCGGAAACGCCATTTGAAAGACTGGAAAGACGGACTGAAAATGCACAGGACCAAATGACTATAAAGTTTCCAAAAGCAGATCTAACGAAGTTCACTGCTAGTTTGGATGACTATGATAGGGTCGTGATAAAACTCAATCGTAAAAATGCTGGATCATACTTACTGTCGGACGCCGTAGACACTCCCAACGTATTACCGAAAACGCTTAAAAACGCTCTTGGACCTACTGCGGAAAAGGAGATTAGTATGAAAGAGGATATGGCCACCGAAAAAGATAAACAAAAGGCCGAGGAAGTAAAAAAGATGGATTCATTAACTAAGGGAACTCCAGAATATGAAGTACGTGGCAAAGAATAAAGTAGCAGCACTAGAGGATCAGAAACAGGAGATCGAGGAAGAAATAGAAGCCATCAAAGATCGTATGTCGTTACGAGACCGCATAAAAGCCGTCTTCAAGAAACATGGATTTACGGTGATTGGAGTGTTAGCTGTCGCTGGTGCCGTAATTGGTACTGTAGTTAGTATATTAACAAAAGGCTTGACTTCCGTCGCTAAGGGAGTTGGTGAGGCTTTGAAGGATCTTGGAAAAAAGTTGGCTAACGTGCTACCTGCGGCGATAGGCGCTATTGCGAGTTTCATATTCCGTACACTTAACGACGTCAAGAAAGCCATTTCTACTGGCCTTGGATAGCGTGCCATCATAGAACATATCTTTATCGACTATTGGGATTGGGATCTGGGAGTGCTTAACGAGCAACTTAACGATATCGAAATGACCATTTTCGCATGCATAGCATAGTGCACATACAATGTATGTATGGCCTATGTCGAACTTGAAGCGCTCAATGAGCCACTTAACGATACCAAAATTACCATTCCTACAGGCATTGATTAGTATATCCCCATCGTAGTTATACTCGGTGTCGTCGTCGACATCGGCATCGTTGTAGTAGTATGCCTCAAAATCACCACTACCGAAGCTATATCCTAATAGTTGATGATCTTTGTTGCGTACGTCATTTACGGAAATACTGAATTTCCTAACCAAATTATCTCTCTCATCATCGGTATGAGCAGACATAAGCCCGAATAGGGCTACTCGTCTACGAAACTTTTGATCTACGTTTTTATAACGTGCTAGAGATGCGGCATCATTTATATGTTTTGAAGTCAAAGCAATAGCGGCAAATGATGATGGACCTGCATACTCTACGATCTTAGTCAAGATTTCTATAGGAAGGTACAATATATTAGCCATAGTATACGGGATGTTTTTATATAGTAACTGTGATATAACCTCATAATATGATAAATCCATTTCTCTAATTGGGATTTATTAATAGTTGCATTAAATGTAGTTGGCGATGGTTCTTACTGGGGGAATAAATGGGGCTTATATAAGGTACATTTTTTGGCGATTTTTCGACGATCAAAAGCGGTTTAAAGCAGTTAAAAGCGGTTAAAAGCAAGCGGTGTAGAAAAGCGGTTAAAAGCGGTTAAAAGCAGTTGAAAGCAGTTAAAAGCAAGCGCGTAGTAGTTCTTCCTTGGGGGAATCAGGAGGGCTTATATAAGGAACAAATTTTCAACGATTTTTTTCGTGGGAGTAGGGATATACGATGGGAGAAAAAAGGCTTAAATAAGGCTTAAATAAGGCTTAAATAAGGATGTGAATTAGAACCGTGTGTTGGATATAAGAAATATGTGTGTTGATTATGGGTAGCTTATATAAGGAGAAATTTCAACGATTTTTTGTGGGCTTAGGGGAATACGGTGGGGGAAAAAAAGGCTTAAATAAGGACGTGGCCCAGAACCCCCATTGTATATACTACTAGTTGAAATCTTCAATCTTCAAAGTTTGCTTATCATATATTTACCAGTTGTGTGTGTTTTCGGTGTCGTCCGTTGCATTTTAAAGATGCTCAGTTGAGGTTATAGTTGAGGTTATAGTTTATTATACAAATAAATTTTATGTACGTCGCTCATGAAGTGAAAATGGACTACAAAATAATACTCAGATCTCTTGATTCATAGTGTAATTTAAATGGAATGCCAAGGGTCCCCGCCCTCGGAGGCAGGGGTAGTTTAATGTTTAAACAGGAACCTGGTGTTTATGGCTGGGGTAATTAACTGCTATGCCGTTGTAACAGGAGATTTGGTCCGGCCAGGAGATTCGGTCCGGGCGGACCGATTTTCCTAGGATTTTTGGTCCGGCCTAGGATTTTTGGTCCGGGTGCGTTGAATTCCAGGATTTTCGGTCCTACCCGATAAAAATACTAGGAATTTTGGTCCGACCAAGAAACAAAGTTGATGGCTCAAGAATAGGAGTTCATGTATCTACCTAAAACCAATAAACAATATCCTTGGGGCAACAAACATGAACAGTCAATCAAAATATGTGACGTCATAAATCACGTGACCTGAAAAAAAACGTGAATATCTCCATGGCATTTGGCCCTGTAATCATCAAACTTGCAAACAATAACAACTGTGGTGCAACAAACATGACCCGTCAATCAAAATATGTGACGTCATAAATCACGTGACCTGGTAGAAAAAATGTGAAATAACGCTGTACTTTTAAAAACCAAGAATTACAGCAAATTATATAAAACATCTTACGTTTTATGGGTCAATTAAGGTTTCTTTACAAGACTGAATACAATTAGGAATAAATTAAAAACGAAAATAGAGCACCGAAGCGCGATGCAGCGGCGTATTACCCATGTGCGCTGAGAATATGTTTGAACCCACATAAATAACACAACAACGAAAGTGTTACGCAAATGCACATACCTAGCGCCCAACAAAACTAAAAAAAATAAGACACTACCGAAATAACCTAGACTCGGCCGCTGCGCTTGCGCACTGCGGCCGAGTAAAAATGACCTGAGTATATATGACCTCTGTTTAGCTGATCACTAAACTGGCTCCTCCTACGTGCATTTTTAACGTGGCGCTCTGATTGGCATCCCGCAGTCAAACTACTACTAAGCGGACACCCTTGGGAATCAGTTATACTAATAGCGGTGCTTCTGATCTTGTTGATAAACATTGACGTTTGCATGTAATTTGCACACATAATGTCTTGGCAGAAAGCTGTGTGTTGATTACGGACTTGGAGTTTCGAAAAGCGATTTCAGTCGCATTGCATAACGGCACCGTCAAAAAAATTAAATCTCGTTTCCAAATCTTTGTATTTCACAAAAAAATACAGATTCTTGATCGCTTATTGGGTGTTAAAAGCACCACATGCGCGCGGCATCCGACCGTTTCTTCTTAATTACAGAATTCTTAAATAACCTTATGGCCTGAATCCTTCTTTTATGAGTTCTTGCAATGAATAACGTGTACATATGGCTGGCATTCTGTTTCAAACAATGATTTTCTGAGCGATGAATAGGCGGTCATTGTGTAATGGTCTTTAATAGAGGTAAAAACAGTAACAAGTGGCAAAAAGTAGCTATTTGGGTATATTTTCATAACTTGCTTTTACAATACAAAGGAATTCAAGTTTGTTAAAAATTCCAAGCGTTTGTCAGTCATAGAAGGTTAGGACTTGATGCAACTTTACTGTTACATCACTAGGTAGCAAACGAAAAAGGCCGTCACCCTATACCATGCATGATTCCATTAAGAAGCCAATAGACCTATATCACGCCGGCATAATATTATGTAGTATTTGATTTAACGACAAAAGAAGTTTAAAAGATCAAATTGGTAACATCAATAACAGTAAAAATGTAAAGTTTCGTAAAAACTGTCCATAAGCTGGAGAAGATATGAATTTTTGAAACAGAATTTTTACAAAGAAATGTATGTGGACGGCATCGTATAACCGTTTCCAAAAATTGATATCTTCTCCAGTTTATGGACAATCTTTACATGCGTACGCTAAAAGTGCTGCGTGACAAAATATACAATGTCTTCTGCGTCTAAATGCTTCTGAGATCATTTTAACAAATATTTATACAGTCATGTTATAGATTAATTTCTAAAACTTACTCTTTCTGTATTTCTCCTTCATATTCGTGTTTTTCTACTAGATCACGTGATCTATGAAATGCTATATTTTGATTGACGAGTCATGTTTGTTTCCAAGTTTGATGGCCATGGGGGCAAATGCCTTCAGTTGGAGGTATTCACGTTTTTCTTCCAGATCACGTGAATGACGTCACATATTTTGACAGACGAGTCGCAAGTGGTTATTCTTTGCAAGTTTGGTAGACAAAGGGCCAAATGCCTTGAAGATCTTCTACCGGGTCACGTGATCTATGATGTCATATTTTGATTGACTGTTCATGTTTGTTGCCCCTCAAGCGTTTAATGTTTACAAGTTTGGTGGCCAAAGGGCCAAATGCCTTGGAGATATTCGCGTTTTTTACCGGGTCACGTGATGTATGACGTCACGTATTTTGATTGACGTGTCATGTTTGTTGCCCCTCAAGTGTTAATGTTTACAAGTTTGGTGACCAAAGGGCCAAATGCCTTGGAGATATTCGCGTTTTTCTACCGGGGCACGTAATATATGACGTCACGTATTTTGATTGACGTGTCTTGTTTGTTTCCCCTCAAGTGTTAATGTTTACAAGTTTGCTTGCCAAAGGGCCAAATGCCTTGGAGATATTCGCGTTTTTCTTCCAGGTCACGTGGTAGGAACTAACTGATACTGGGGAAATGGTAGGACCGAAAATCCTAGGGTAGGACCTAAATTTCAGGAGATTCAGTCCGGCGGGGGACCAAAATTAGGTAGGACCGAAAATCCTGTTACACCGTAACAAGGGGAATTGTTACATAGCCATAAGTTTTCCAGACACAACATACGCACTCATTGGCTGATTCAGGGTCACGTGGCAGTCATCAAAATTCAATGTTTCCCGCGCGGGCAACAATTGATGCGCCACGTGATCACATCGTGACAGAAGATGGTGTGATGTGTCGCGCGCGCCACTGGCTAGCTAAAGGCGGGAAATATTTGTTTACCAAAATGTCTAGATTTTCGTCAAAACTACAATTTTCGTCGAAAGAAAGCATTCAAAATGGAATTGGTTTCTAAAAAAGGATGCAAGAAAGACACGAAACGATACTAAAATGCCGTAGCAATGCTGGCAGCGTTTTGTGTTGAAAAGCAGCTTCCCGAAGAGAAGACGACAAACCTCGCTCGTATCAGGTATTAAAACTTATGTCTATATATATAACAACTCACTTGATGACTGGCCCCGAGGGAAACAGTGAGTTTGGTTTCCCCAAGATCCTCGATGTTCCCCGAGACGGGGATGCATGCATGCATGCGACTACTGAAACCGGGGTCACTTAGACAACGAGAACTAAACACATTGTAAAATGAAAATAAAGCGTTCCATGCAAAGTATAAATCCTAGCATATCCATGCGATTTTCTTCATTCGAAAGAGGCTTTGACTTCAGAACTAGCTATATAGTCCGCCAAATTCGCCTTTTACCGGAGCGAAGTTCGAGCAAGTTGAAATGCTATTGTCTTGTACTCGACACTGATTGGCTCAAGTAACCGTAAGTTGGAATGCTTTATTTTTGTTCTGCAATGTGATTGGTTCTCGTTGTTTAAGTGGCCCTGTGATTGGTTCTCGTTCAATTGTGATTGGTTCTCTCTCAATTGACTGGTGCGTAATTCACTCCATCAAATAACCTGAAGTCAGTGAAGACATGGTGAAATCTTTGTCAGGTGACTTTCCGCTATATATTATATATTTGGGGCATGGTACGTTTTTACCGTATTTCTTAGGTTTATGAAATTTTCCCTAAGGACTCACAGAAGTACTCAAAACGTTTCGGAGGTTCATATGTATAAAAATCGAAAGAGGGGCTAGGTGCACTTTAAAATTAAATGCCGAAAGTATGACTGCAAGGCGCATTCACAATTCTCTTTCTTTTCTGTTCAAGGTCACGTGAAGGCCTTTGGTAAGCACCGACCGGCAGATGGCTCTGTCCCAACGCTGAAGTACTCGCCCAGTGGTTCGGACTTCTATCATCGTTACATTCACGGACGAACTCCAGTCGTAATCCGAGGCGGTGCAAAACACTGGCCTGCTATGAAACACTGGAAAAACGAGTCCTATCTCTTAGAAAGATTCAGCGCGGTTCCTTTCAATGTAGAATTCAGAAAACACTTCAAAAACGAATACTCCCTACGAAAACCTATAACTCTCAAGGAATTTCTTGAAATTTATAAAACCGAACAAGTATACCTGGACTCCGCTTTCCCACCGACTAAAATGATGCACGATATAAGGCTGCCATCTGTTTTAAACTGTGAAGAGATTTCGTCCAAGATATCGATGATTAACTTTCTCATGAGTAGTGGAAACACAACGTCCGCCTTTCATCACGATGGCTACGAAAACATCATTACGGTTTTGTCTGGGAGTAAAAGGGTGATTATAATCGATAGTATCTATGGAGAAAAGCTGTATGCAGATGAACACAAACTATTCCCTGGAGTTCTTGGTTTCGAGCCAGATAGAATAGATTTTGCGTCTTTTCCTAAAGTGGCTGAGGTTCCATACTATGAGGTTACTCTTCATGAAGGTAAAGTTATTGGTATCAGTAGTACTATAATTAAACCTTGCGATAAATTCATTACAATACATGCATCAGGAGTTCCGGACTTCCGGTTGGATCACACTGCATTCTGGGTAGGTGGGCTCAGAAAAGTGGGCATCAACTTCCAGAGCGGCCATATTGGATTTGAGCGCAGTCAACTTGGAAACTTTATTAATCCCGTTCTAAAGCTTAAACATCGACTTAGAACTCCCAACTGAAGAATCTGTAAAGGTAAGATATTCCGTGTATTAGGTAGTAAGTTTTTGAACTTGCAAAGGAGCTAAAATTGACTGCACTCAAATCCAATATGGCCGATCTAGAAGTTGATGCCCACTTTTCTGAGCCCACCTACCCAGAATGCAGTGTGATCCAACCGGAAGTCCGGAACTCCTGATGCATGTATGGGGTCACTCAGTAGACAACGAGAACTATACGTACAAAATGAAAATAAAGCATCGCAACTTACGAATGCTAGCATATCCACGTAATTTTCTTCATTGAAAAAGGCGTGGACTTCAGGAACTAATATTAATATACCAAATTGTTCTTTTACGGGTCGAAGCACGAGCAAGTTGAAATGCTATTGTATTATACTCGATAATGATTGGCTCTAATAATTGTAAGTTGAATTTAAGCGATTTGTCTTCGTTTTGCAATGTGATTGGTTCCCGTTGTCTAAGTGGCCCCGGTTTCAGTAGTCACAGTAATAATTCATAAGGCTGCTAACCAATCGATCCGAACGCAACATATTCAAGTCACATGGATTCCTCGTTAAACCCCATATCAGTTAAAGTAAAGTAAAGCAACCTTTTTGAACGTCGGTAACTCGTACTGATAAACTAGAGGCCTACGTGAACCTACGATTTTACGTCCTTGGACGAGAAGACGTGAAGGTCTAACCATTTGCAGTTCGACAAAAAAATACCATTTCGATTTGCCACTTTTTTAGTGCCAATAGGTCAATCAGTGTTAAAAATAATGATCCGAAATAGTGAAAAATATTCCCAAATGGGCAAGTCAGTTAAACCACAAAAATTTAGGAGAGTTACCGATAACATCCTGTCCGCCATTACTGGAAGCCGTTTGATTCCTCAGTAATTCCTTTGGAACTTTACGCCACACATAATCAGACCACCACGAACCGTATAATATTAAATCTTTGTTTTAATACTCAGCTATTCGATCTGAAATACAAATTCAAGCAGTACATTTCTTATTTCGTAACATACATGAATTCAGCGGTTATTTGACTCTAACATACTAACTTAGATTGATCACACAGTATACTCATAATTACTTACTTGTGTGGCGGGTCATAAATGATTATTCCTGGTTGACTCACTGGTTAGCGGTACTGGTTAGCGTGCTTGGCTTTTCATGTCCTTTCCGTCAAAACTGATTCTCTGACTAAACGGAAATTCGATCATACAAGCCTTTTCCTAATCAAAACTGTCAATCAATGTTCTAAATCATTCCAAACTAAATCAACAATCTAGTTTAACAGACACGTTAATGTTATTAACGAAACGCCGTTCTCATTATTTAGCGCAAGTGATGTCATACACTTAACACGACAACCACGTCGCGCGAAATAGTGTGCATAAAAAATGTAGCCAACCTCACAAAGATAAATATAACTTTCTTCCTGTGTACGTGAAGACGTTTCTAGTAGAAATATGCCTCCAAGGCGTTGTGTTGTGCAGGCGAGCGTTGAGCGTATGACATCACTTCTGCTGAATAACCCTTTAGACCCTTTGTATAAAGCTGAACAAAGGAATTTCAGAAAATTGTTAAAATGCAAATGGCTCATTTCATTCGCGTCTGAACACAGGTAGCCCAAGCTTGGGATCTGTATAATATTTAACAGCATTTGTATGGGATTTTTTAGTTTTCCATGTACAACGTAAATCTTGAATAAAACTCGACAAAAACCTATACAGTGTCTTCTTGTGTTCCTTAACTATGTCTGTGCCATGTTACAGCGAATTTCATCAAAATTTTCCCTTAAAACCCATGGGTTAGGGTTTTAAGGGAAAATTTTGCTGAAATTCGCTGTAACATGGCACAGACATAGTTAAGGAACACAAGAAGACACTGTATAGGTTTCTGTCGAGTTTTATTCAAGATTTACGTTGTACATGGAAAACTAAAAAATCCCATACAAATGCTGTTAAATATTATACAGATCCCAAGCTTGGGCTACCTGTGGTCTGAATTGCATGGGTATACAATGGCTCGCAATTAAGTCGCTCATATTTTATATAGTTCGCCCGCTCATAATATCGTCTATATTGCTTAAAATGGTTGAATCAGCCTTATTCCGGTTTCCTCTAACGAATTGTTCTATGGTAATTAGGTGATATGATGTACATTCCTCAGTACTGGTGGCACATCGTCCACTCTGACGGAACACCCAACATTGCTGTTAACATGTGGTTTGGCCAGTTTGATTTTGAAGATGAGTTTAACAAAGCAGGCCTTAGCGAAGACGCGGATGTTACCAAGGTAGGACACGCGTTGTGGAAATAATTTTCGTCGACTGACACAGCAAGAATTGTATATACCGACCACTGAACAGTACTGAGTACTAGTGATCATTGGTAATATCTCTATCAATTCCAAACCTGCTCCCTCCCTCGGGCATTTGTGGGGCATTTGACATATTTGGATCAAAACGTTGCAAATGTCCCACCGTGGGTTCAGCTCAGCTATGCAAATGCCCTACAATGTGCCTTTGGAACTAATTCGCTATCTTTTACTCTCTATGTAAAATGCCCAACGCTCCAGCTGTTCTTTGCTGGCAAATACCCCACCCCATGGACAGACTGATTTGTTAAATGCCCCACGTATCCCTGGGAGGAGGCCGGGAAGGGGAGGGGGGGGGGGGGGGGGGGAGCACGTTTGGGATCGATAAAGACATCACTAGCTGTTGTTTCTTTATATTTTGCGCAGATAAAGCTATTTAAAGTTTGCCCGAAATTCATCAAACGCCAGGCCAGTTCAGCTATCCTTTTACAACCGATTTTAGTGGTACGTGCATAGAGCAATCATTCGACCTCATTCGACAGGCTTTATAACCACTGAATCGAATAATTTAGGTGCTTTTTCATATTCCGAGGACTCGACAGACTTCGCTAACACGCGTTGGCGATCAGAAGTTGCGGAAATTTGCGCGGAATGATTGTGTGGAATCAGTATCTGCCAATGCACGTAATACTGAAATCGGTTGTAAACGTTACGACAAGTACATGAAATCGCGTTGACTTGGCATAGAGTGAAATGAGTCGTATTTCATCAGGTTACGGAATTGTTTAACGCCTTGGTAAAGAAGCAACCCGATCATATAAAGTGTGTGAACTCAAACAAACCACTAAACACTATCCTGAAGGTGAACGTAAGCGATCCTTCATCCGGGCACCTGCGAATCCCAAGGAAGAGTGAAAGACCAGCAGACGTTGTTCTCGCCAGCGGGTATACAAGTAAGTTAACAGTGTTACCGCGTCCTCGGCTTCATTTTGCATTAAACAGGAAGCTCCGGTATAAAAGGGCCATGGCCATTGAAACTTCATTTGTCACTCGGCCTTTGTGCAGCGAACATCTCTGTGATGCTCCGCTTGAGTGCTCCCCATTAACTGCTTATCGCGAGAGATTCAAAACAAACACATCAGTATTAAACTTCAGAGTAAGTGCAACAGAGTTCGTAAACAGCCATAAAATACGATTGGCAGTCGTTAATGAACAGCTATATTCCCCTTTGTTCATGTTTTTTGGCTTGTTTAATTTTAAACTTTAGACATTCTAATAGGAGATTACTAATATTCTCGCTACTTTCTTCACTTTCTTCTTTTGCTCTGACGAAGGGCTAGCGCTCGAAACGTCAGCTGCTACTCGCTTCCCACGGTGGTTAGCATACCTTAATCGACTTTTAGTTGATCATACCAGCGTTATCTTCCCCGCCGACGCAGATCAACACTAGTTTTTACAGGATCTAGTCACCCATCGTACTTTCTCCACTGCACTGTAATTTGAATTTCTAATTTTGAGTTTCAAAGGCGTAAAAGAGGAGGTACTAAACCTGTTATACCGGAACTTGTTAAAGTGGATTTCCACTGTCGCGTATGTTTACGTGTCAAGAAAACGTCCGTAAATAATTTCATTCTCGCGTTTAAAGTTCGTAATTTAAAATGCGTGATGATTTTTACGTACTTTTTTTTAATGGAGGTTTACTCGCGTAAAAAAAATCATTTTTGCGTACGCGATAGTGGAAATACACCTTTAGTCTGCCGACAATGTCTCAGTATCATCACCGTGTGCCAATAAAGCGGCGCGATTTTTGGTCAAGTGTCGTAAAACATTACAGAGCCAACACGGCAGCAAGTAAAAACGCAATGAGCCAGTCATGATCATGAACTGGAGCAATTCGTGATTGGTTTTAGCTGATCCAATCAAGAGGAAAAGTAAACGCAATCGTGGACATAACTCCAACACCGGTATCCATACCAATAGCAGTTCAGTACCAGAGCGGTTTTCGATTGAGTGTCGCAAATAATAGGTGATTGCTTTGCTTTTTTGTTTGCTCATCTTTTCTATTGGCTGTGAACAATTGTTTGATAATCATATCAATAAAATAGCAGACAAAAGTGTCGTTTTGAACTTCCCGCGGTCTCTTCCATATTAGGAAAATTCCATATTCCATATTTGGAAAAGCTGCCAGGAAATTCAAAATGGCGGATTCTAGGTCCCATGCCTCTAAATCGACACTCGTTGTTTGATATGATCAACCAGTCAAGTTCTAAACTAAAACCAAACATTGTTTTGTTCCGTCAGGCAATCAATTGTTTTTTTTTGGTTTTAGCGAGAGTAACCTCGAGGAAAAGTAAACGCAATCGTGATTGGTTCAAGTAAAGTCAATCACGAATTACTTCAGTTTGTGATTGGCTGATTGTGTTTTTACTTGCTCGTGATTGGCTCATTGTGTTTAAGTGTTCCCGTGATTGGCTCTGTAATTGCTTTGGTTTTCGTTTTACGACACTCAATTGGGTATTTTTTTCATCTTCAAAGTTTGTCGTTTTCACCGATGTCTTTTCTTTTTCGCGTATTGCTTTGGGTGAGGTTCCGTGAGTGCTTCAAACTTTTCAAAATTACTCAGCACCTATCTCGTACCCAGACCGCTCGACATGCGCAGTAACAAACAAATGGGGTCTGGGTACGAGATTGACTCAGCACGGGCCGGGCAAAGCACCGCTGGAACCTCGAGCATGCTCGTTGGTGGGCTTTGCGCCTGAATGGCTTCCCGCGTTAGCGCCAAAATCTGATTGGTCTTAATGGATAGGACGATGAAGCAATATCCAATGAGATACAAGGCTGTAAATGCATATACAACTCGCCAGAGATCGTTCCCATGAGCAAGGGCGGTTTTATATTTGGCCGCGTATTTTGATAATAATTCCAATTCTTGGTTTGCGTGTGACGTCATCAAAAATCTAAAATAGAAGTCCAAAGTTTTTCTATTAACATATTCTAGAGATCAATAATAAAAATCTTCACAGACAATTTAACATCGATAAAGTGTTTTGTTCCGGAGCTACTGACAGTGTTTCGTGTTTCCTGTAGGGCATAACAAATCCATATATTTGCCCCCAAAAATTGACAAATGGTTTATTTTGCGTCGAAGATACCGGAAGCTGTTACCTGGTCTCCCAAGCCAGAGACTTATGCTTAAGTATTCCGACGAACTCCAGGGTCCAATTAGAATTTAAGTTGATTTTTGAGGAGGGAGGAAAACCGAAGAACCCAGTGAAAACAAACCTCAGAGCAAGGGTAAGATACCAACAAACTCAACTCACATATGACGCCGGGTCCGGGAATCAAACCCCGGGCCACAGAGGTGAGAGGCGAGCGCTAATACCACTCGACCTTCCTTGATTCCCATGTCAACTTAACATTAGAGGCTTGGAAAACCATATCCATTGACTACGAAACAGATAGAAAGTGAAAACTATTAATAACAGTAACAAAATCTCATACAAAATCTCATATCATGATTGAGTATAATAGCATTAATGATCAGAATTGTAGGCTTTCCAATTTTACAATTTTCAACCATGTGTAACTAATACTATCATAACGTAGAGGCTAAGGCTGTGTATTTTTACGAGTCATTCGTATTTTCGCGAGCCGTTAGGCAAGTTGTTTATTTTATAAATAGGCCATTTTGACGATGTTGCGCGCGCAGCTAGAACAATGGATATCTGTTTTAAATAACAAAAGACTGGTGAACCAGAACGAGTCATATAAGGTCGCATCTATTGTTCTACCAATGCGCGCGCAACATCGTCAAAATGGCCTATTCTGCCATTAGAAACAAAATGTTATTTCCATAATAACATAGCCCGAGAAATGGGATTTACATGGTGATGGAAACCATTTGAGTGTTACTTCCTGGAATGCGTTCTTGTGCATATTTAATCAGTGCGTTCTTGGCAGAATTATAGAGTGATTTTACTCAACCCGTGAAATAGATATTAGACTAATGCGCACAATTAGACCCTAATTCCATTTTCTTTTGTTTCTACTTGAATATTAGATAGTGACTATTAATTTGTGTTTCACGGGTTAAGTAAAACCACTCTAACCAATCGTCACTGCTCTACTATCCGTTATACGTCATACTTCTTGTACGTTTCGCATTCAAGAATTACCGCTGGATGCGATGACTACAGACGCATTTACTCAACATTAGCCTCGTCTTGATGTTAAATATTCATAAATAGCAGCGGCAAGATGGGCTATTTACAACTCTCTCTATTGTTGTAGTTTCAGCTTCTTGTATAAATACAATAACCTATTTGTAGCGTCAAAATATGCCCTGATATTTCGTCCGCGGACATTATCTGATCCGAGAAGAGAACAGTTCCCGTGAGCGAAGCTCGAGGGATACTGAGCTTCGAGGATCAGATAATGTCCAAGGACAAATATCTGGGCATATTTCGACGCTACGATGTAGGTTATTGTTGTTATCAACCTTCAAATATTTTCTTTGACGCGTGGTTATACGCTCACAGGGTGTTGTAGTCGCTGATATTTCCCGCTCGCGGTGAGAACGTATCGGGTCACGTGACGCATTCAACCAATCACGCGCGAGAGAAAATATTTTACATCAGAATGAGATTATGGTTGAGTAAATGCGTCGGTAGTCATAGCCACAGCGGTAATTTTTAATGCGAAACGGGCCAATTGCCTGATATGATGATTACATCATATAAGAAGATACCTTTTTCCTTCAGTGCCAGTTATGGGGTTTGGCACAGCTACACTGGGAAATGAAACCGTTGCGGCTGTCAAAACCGCTCTGGATACTGGCTACAGGTAGGTCATCATACACTAAAGAGCATTCAGTCCATTTATATAGCTCAGAGTTTGAGTGCTCGGGGCCTTTGGCTGGTTCAAAATATCTGGAAAGGCTTTCCTCTATGCGGACTTTTGGCCGGCGGATAACCTCCATAAGTTCTGTTAACGTACTATGTATACGCAGCGCATTTAACCAGGCCATTTATATATATGGATAAATGCATCACGGCTAGCTCAGCCTGATGCAATAACCTTTCATGCAATGTAATTATAGTTATTTTTATTACCATCATCATTGTCATCATGTTTTATCATAAACCGTGATCATTATTATTACCATCATTATCATTAAAGGAAACCTCGGCTGAAAAACAATGTTTGTTCTCAAGTGTTTGTTATGGATGCCTAAGTCTACTGTTATGTTTGTCTCCAGTAAATTGCACACTAGATGTCATTTATGCACCGATATTCCTGTCGATAAAACTCATTTGAATTTCCTGTGCGCCGCCATCTTGGATCTCATGACGTCACAGTGTTGCCCCTATTGTTGCACAACAAAATATCTATTGTTTTCTAACAATAGGGGCAACACTTTGACGACATAAAATCCAAGATAGCGGCGCGCAAGAAATTCAAATGAGTTTATCGACAGGAAAATCGGTGCATAAATGACATCTAGTACACAATTTACTGGAGACAAACATAGAAACAGACTTAGACATGCATAACAATCACTTGAGTGTAAACATTGTTTTTCAGCCGAGATTCCCTTTAATATCACTGTCGTGCAGGAAATTTCTCTTCGCTTCTTATAACTCATCCGTATGTGTACTAATTTCTATATCCAGGTTAATCGATACGGCTCAAGGCTATCCAATGTCTGAGCCTCTGGTAGCAGAAGCCATCGCCCAAAGTGGAGTACCACGATCTGAAATCTTTATAATAACCAAACTACACCCGAGATTTCAAGGCTATGAGCCCACCATACAGGCTATCGAGATGTCTCTAAAGAATCTGAACACTGACTACATTGACTTGTTCCTGATTCACAGCAAAGTGTGTGACGATTTCCTCTTGATATGCCAAGAAGGTTAGTAAATTAAGAAATGCTTCGGCTAAGAACGATAGCACTGAACGGCAAGGCCAATGTAAAAACGTTAATTTTCTTTTCTTCTTTCTCGGTCATTTCATTGGTTAATACTCATAAATTGAATAGAAAACCATCGAAATCATATATTTTCATTCGATATTTTTTGAAGTTTTAATTTTTTGATAATTTTTGGTTTAATTTCGAAGAATATCGTAAGTGGGGAAGTTCTGTCAAATTTGTGATTCAAAGATCTTTTGTTTTCTCCCCTTCCGATTAGCTGGATGGTGTCTTCTTTGAGTTTTCACAGTAAAAAGAGCCAACAGCATAAAAAAATACTCTATTTTCTGGGTCTAGTTTCATCTGTAGACCGATACAGCACTTAAGGCATACTCAACGGCAAAATCGTTGGGGATATCGCCCATTGTCCATCTTAGCTTTTACGGCTAATTGGGACACTACAAATACATACATAAAAATGTGAATTCTAAAATATATATGATAGTTAATTTTGACTGTGAAGAAAGGAATTACCAAAGTCATTAGCTACCTAAATTACTAAAAACGTATCGAGCGAGCGCAATTCGTTCGTTGAAGTGATATATCAGCACGTAACTGTTTCCCATAGGATCACGAGCGCAATTCGTTCGTTGAAGTAATATATCAGCACGCGTGACTGTTTCCCATAGGATCACGAGCGCAATTCGTTCGTTGAAGTGATATATCAGCACGTGACTGTTTCCCATAGGATCACGAGCGCAATTCGTTCGTTGAAGTAATATATCAGCACGTGACTGTTTCCCATAGGATCACGAGCGCAATTCGTTCGTTGAAGTGATATATCAGCACTTGACTGTTTCCCATAGGATCACGAGCGCAATTCGTTCGTTGAAGTGATATATCAGCACGTGACTGTTTCCCATAGGATCACGAGCGCAATTCGTTCGTTGAAGTGATATATCAGCACGTGACTGTTTCCCATAGGATCACGAGCGCAATTCGTTCGTTGAAGTGATATATCAGCACGTGACTGTTTCCCATAGGATCACGAGCGCAATTCGTTCGTTGAAGTGATATATCAGCACGTGACTGTTTCCCATAGGATCACGAGCGCAATTCGTTCGTTGAAGTAATATATCAGCACGCGTGACTGTTTCCCATAGGATCACGAGCGCAATTCGTTCGTTGAAGTAATATATCAGCACGCGTGACTGTTTCCCATAGGATCACGAGCGCAATTCGTTCGTTGAAGTAATATATCAGCACGTGACTGTTTCCCATAGGATCACGAGCGCAATTCGTTCGTTGAAGTAATATATCAGCACGCGTGACTGTTTCCCATAGGATCACGAGCGCAATTCGTTCGTTGAAGTGATATATCAGCACGTGACTGTTTCCCATAGGATCACGAGTGCAATTCGTTCGTTGAAGTAATATATCGGCACGCGTGACTGTTTCCCATAGGATCACGAGCGCAATTCATTCGTTGAAGTGATATATCAGCACGTGACTGTTTCCCATAGGATCACGAGTGCAATTCATTCGTTGAAGTAATATATCGGCACGCGTGACTGTTTCCCATAGGATCACGAGCGCAATTCGTTCGTTGAAGTGATATATCAGCACGTGACTGTTTCCCATAGGATCACGAGTGCAATTCGTTCGTTGAAGTAATATATCAGCACGCGTGACTGTTTCCCATAGGATCACGAGCGCAATTCATTCGTTGAAGTGATATATCAGCACGTACTAACTGTTTCTTGCAAAAGGCCTCTTGCCATCCTCCGGCGCATCAAATTACAATAGGTTTTGTTCGCTTACTAAATGTTTTCTGAAACAACGCTTTGATACGTAGCTTAACCTCAATTCATTATTATCATCCTAATTAATTTAAATTTAAGTTTCAACCTCTTTTGTTCCATATCAGATTTTATTCATTATACACTGCTCTAATTAGTCATTACATGTTAAATTTAGATATAATTTTAGCTTTTATTGTACATATTTTACCATAGTTCACGCAGTTACAGTAGTAATAATTTGTAGGAATTTATTTTTATCTTGTAATATAGCTAGATTTCAACGGATGAAGAGCCACTTGTGGAAACGCCGTCGAATAAACCATTATTATTATTATTATCTGAACTGAAACACGGCCTTTTACCGTGTTCCGTGCCGAAGTTCAGAAAAGGGATTTCACGCAGTTGCATTTTATTCGTTTAAGGCTCAAGATGGTTCTTTTACACTTGAGCAGTATGACTCGGGAATTTCTTCTTTCAGGAGAACCAAATGGGACATGGCAAGACAGCTGGAAAGCGATGGAAGAGATGCACAGAAAAGGCAAGATTCACAGTCTCGGCGTGAGTAACTTTAACAAGGACGACATGAAAGAACTCGTTCAGCTTGCTGCTGTACCTGTATCTGCTCTACAAAACTGGTTTGACCCGTTTCACCAAGACAGGAAGATCAGGGCATTTTGTAAGGAGCATAATATACGCTATATTGGATTCTCTACGCTTGGTAAGTTGTTGTTTATTCAGAATTATAATTTTCCAAATTTGTGCACTGTACAAAATCCAAGCAGGTGATTGGCTAATGACAGTGCTTTATTGGTGGCTACAGCATGCTGTACACTCAGTTGGAATATTAACTAAACTGAAGGGTTAGAGACTTTATGTGTGTGTTTTATTGACAAATACAGGCGGCTCATTATCAGCTGCATTCCTTTGACAATCCGTGAACGTTTTTGAAGCCGTGTAATAAACTCGCAATACGTGTTTTATCAGGTCTAAAAACACTCGGCCTGCGCCCTCGTGTTTTTAAACCTGATAAAACACTGCTGCTCGTGTATTAAACAGTACTTAACAAAGCATCACCACGATCTCCCATGCAAGAAACTAGATTTGAAAGGAGGATATATCATAGTTATTTTCAAGTTCCCCTTTGTACATCCTATTGATCTTTTTGATCCTCCAACTCCTCCAACAAACCAAATCAGAGCAGAGTAGTCGCCTTACTTAGAGCCATTCGAGGATAACTAGTTTACCGATCAGTACCTCGTGCAAGAATTAAGACGTGAAGGTCTAACTGTGTACTCATATACACCATTTTAATAAGTCTGACTGTAAGTAAATTCAATGACGTCATCGGCGTACTTCTCGTGTATCAGGACTTGAATGCATGCTTTACAAAACTCTGAATTTCTAACGAGACCTGAAATAGCCATGGGGGCTGATCAAAGCCAGGTCCCGACTAAACCACAGATCGAATTGGAATTTAGCGTGTTGGTTTTTGCAGAGGGAGGAAAACCGGAGAACCTGGAGAAAAACCCTCGGAGCAAGGGCGAGATACCAACAAACTCAACTCACATATGTAGTTACCAGCGCCTCTGCTGCATCTTGCAATGTCTGAATTTTATTTCCATCTTTCATTCAAGAAATCATGAGTTAAACATTCGCGATTTGTTTACTTTTCCGCGATTGACGTCGCTATAATTGAATTCCAACCACTTAAAGTGTGTATACTGTTTGTCTTCCAAATAACCAACAACGTCAAGTTTGACGGCTCTGTTGGTGGGATTGGGTGACCATTGATTCATATATGTACATGATGTTACAATTACAGAAATATGTGCTTATAAGTACACCATGCAACAACAAAAATTGTCAATAGTCTACATACCTTGAAGCTGGGCTCGAAAGGAGTCCAGCGAGGGAGCAATTACAACTGACTCTGGAAATGAATTACAATCTCTTAATGTTCGTGGAAAATATGACAAGCAATGATAATCGGCAGCAGACGAGGGGACCAAAAGGCCATGGGTAACCTGCGATAAGGCTCTCTTTTCCACTAATTAAATAAATAAAAGAAGGGAGAGAGTAAAAGGAGAGCCACGAATTTTACGCTAGCCATCCAAGCCAATCAAACTGTAATTCAACTGCAAGCGCCAGAAGTCCTACTTTTAATATGCACGAATCAATCAGAATACCACAGTTGTTTTGCGACCAATCAGAAAAAAAGACCAGAATTTGGTCTGTGTACATGCGCTTTAGCAAGTAGTTGTATCAGGCCCTCCTTTCCCTTCTCCGCGCGCGCTGTGAATTCATAGGAAAGGAGCTAGGGCATGATTGCAGGTTAGTGTCTAACATGGTCAGCGGCTATAGCCTATAGTTCTTGCGTCGTTCTTGTAGGGTTTCATCCAGTATGTCAGACACACTAGATGTATTTCTATACCTCTTAAGGACATATCGAGAAGATCAACGATGTACCATTTCCAGTTTGTTAATGTTTGAGATGGTGTAAAGGCAGCACCTTCTACTCGGTTATTTAAAGTCCCTAAGTTAGTGTTGTTTCGGCCAGGGTTTTTACCCAGACCTCCTGCTCGTTAGACCGCGGCGCTTCACCACTGAGCTGGGGGACTGGAGAACTTATTCCGGATTTTCCGAGATTAGAATACTCTAAAAATAATGCAGATTATACCTTTTCCTAAATGTAAAAAAATACACAGTTGCTACTTTAGTACATCCTACGGAGGAAGATGGCGGCTTGTCTTGTACCCACAATCCTTTGCACGCGGGAAAACGTTAAATCCATTTTAAAATCAAGGTATAGAGGTTTTGAATCTTTAAAACAAGAACCACAAATGATGTTACCAAGATAATGTTATTTAAGAGAATATCTGATTTCTACGTGTTATTTGGACTTTGTTCTTTTCCCAAGGAATTGAGATCAAATCACAAATGTACTGTGTCCATCGTTTTCCGTTTGGTAAAAAACGTGTTTCTAATGGAAACACCAAATATTGGTCTGCGTGTTCTTTGTTCGGAATGACCAGATGTCGCAATAAAAAGCGCCCATGTATAAAAAGGAATTCTAATAACATGAGTGTCATTTGTTTTATATCTAGGCACTCAGTGGGTATATTTTCGCGGACTGAAGTCTAACCCTATTCTCCAGTCAAAAGTTCTCGCTGAACTCTCCTCGCATTACGAGTACGTTATCGCACAGGTATGGAAACTTTAACGTGGCTGGTTTTATTTGACAGAGTATTTATATCTTTAGGGCCAAAATATATCTCGCCCCTTAGGGACCGGTCATTATTTAAGGGGAGTACCGGTTTGGATAAAAATCGTACGGGGTATAAATTTGTTTTTAGTAGAACCTACGGGGGTATGGGATTTTTTAATCAGCTATGTAACGGGATATGAAAAATTCAGGTCAAAACTCATACGGGGTTTGATTTTTTTGGGAAAAATATCAGACGGATACTCCCCTTAAATAATGACCGGTCCCTTACTTTTCCCAATGTTAACCAGCCAGCGGCGTTTTTGTCTTATTTTGTGTTTTGTTCAGTATAGAAACGTGCTCCAAGACGGACTAGTCGTTATGGTGTACTTGAGATAGTGAATTTAGTTAATAATGGAGCCAATGTCATTTTATTTGGCACTTCATTCTTTTATGCCAAGTATCGAAAGTTCAGGGTTAATTAATACCAGTAAACAGAGTTTATTCCAATCACGTTTGACCTCCTAATTATCCTGTCTAATACGTTTCTTTCTACTCCTATGTGCTAATTTACAAGTAGATGTCATTTGCCGTGCGTATGTCCTCTTATAGATGACGTCACAACGTGGTTTATACAGTAATTAGAGAACTTTCCCAACAGAATAGAGCATGTGTGTGACCTTGTGACGTCATATGTGCATCTGTACTCTAATAACACATGGCTATCGACCATTAAGAGCATGTGTTTCACACTGTTTATTGTATAAACGTGACGTCATCTGTACATCTGTACTCTAATAACACATGGCTATCGACCAGAGCTTGTATTTCACACTATTTATTGTATAAACGTGACGTCATCTGTACATCTGTACTCTAATAACACATGGCTATCGACCAATCAGAGCATGAGTTTCACACTGTTTATTGTATAAACGTGACGTCATTTGTACATCTGTACTCTAATAACACATGGCTATCGACCAATCAGAGCTTGTATTTCACACTGTTTATTGTATAAACGTGACGTCATCTGTACATCTATGCTCTAATAACACATGGCTATCGACCAATCAGAGCTTGTATTTCACACTGTTTATTGTATAAACGTGACGTCATCCGTGTATCTGTACTCTAATAACACATGGCTATCGACCAATCAGAGCTTGTATTTCACAGTTTATTGTATAAACGTGACGTCATCTGTACATCTGTACTCTAATAACACATGGCTATCGACCAATCAGAGCTTGTATTTCACACTGTTTATTGTATAAACGTGACGTCATATGTCATCTGTACTCTGATAACACATGCAATTGGCTATCGACCAATCAGAGCATGTGTTTCACACTGTTTATTGTATAAATGTGACATCATGTGTGTATCTGTTCTCTAATAACACATGGCTATTGACCAATCAGAGCGCGTGTTTCACACAGTTTATTGTAGAATGGACAATTAGTATTTATACCAGTTCTATCTCACCATGGATGATGTATTTTTAGATTGTTCTTCGCTGGGCCATCCATTTAAATGTCACGGTGATACCAAGGTCACGCAACAGTCGTAACATCTACCTGAACTTTCGGGCGCTAGACCTAAGTCTGACTGACAACGAGATTGAGCTCATCACAGACCTCACAGATTATGAGTACCACCCTCTAGAGAGGCTTGACAGAGGAGAAGGTAACCAGACAGGGGTTTGACTTATTTTCTTTGCTTTTCCAGCACGTTGTCCTCGTACCTCGAGTATATTATTAATAGGGAGCTTTTGGTCATATTCATGCCACACCGCGGGAAAACGTTATGCTCCGCTGGCCGAAAGAACGAAGGCTCTTGAGTTCAAATACTAGCTTCCGAGGTCTTAAACTTTTTTAATAAATAATTTTATAACTTAGTAAACTCACAGTGAATTATAAATTAAGAAAACGTAATCCTGTTGAAGTCTTAGGCTTAGCTTTTAAGTAGTTTTCTTCTTTTTCGCGAAACATTTCATGTAAATACGCATACGTACGTAAATCTAAAAACACGGGTGGTTTTCGTTTTGTTTCGGCGGGAAACTGGGGCGGACACGCGCGCTTGGCTCGTCAAAACGCATGCGCGTGACGTTTTGCCGCGGTGCGATAACGGATAGGTCTCCTGCATGTTTACACATGAAACTTTTTTTTTTCGTTCCGATCTTGAAAGTGATATACTTTGTAGCCTGGGAATGATTCAATAAATTGGCCCTTGGATAGCTTTTTGTGCCGGCTCAAAAATCCATCCGATATGGTGTACACATGGCCTTAGAAATGAGTACGGCGACGTCTAGGTAGCCTGCGTCGCATCCGAATTGAACCCCGGTTAAGTCCGTCTGCGAATCAGCGACGGAAAGCTCGTTCTAGACCCCATGCAGCAGCGTACCGTGATTTCAGTACGCGTTCTGATTGGCTTTTAAAAATGCTTTTTCTTACCCGTCTTCTGACTGGCCATTCAACTGTCAGCAGCCTGTCACCAGTGCGACTTGCGGCTAATTTACATTTGAAAGTAGCCAGTCAGAAGACGTTTAAGAAAAAGCATTTTTAAAAGCCAATCAGAATGCGTACTGAAATCAAGGTACGACGTAGGCTACGTCTAGGACGACCGTAAAAAAACAATAGGGTTAATACAAAGTACAATAACTGCACGTGAAATGCACGCAGTCGATCGCCTACATTTTGACCGTTCTCTTCTCAAACTCATTAATAATTCATGAGGTGAATATAATAGAAATCACGACCATCATGAGTATTTAGAAATCGTTTCCAAATACAGCTCGCATTTCAAGACTTTTAGATCGCTAATTTTATCATTAAAGTGGAGTTTGAGAAGCCATGTAAAACACTCAGAGCTTGTTTTAGAAGCGAGTTTCTAAATACAGTGAGAAGGGGTTGAAAAACCTCGGCTTTGCTTCGGTTTTCAACCCCGTCTCACCGTATTTAGAAATCGCTTCTAAAACAGCTCCTCGTATTTTATATATTACTTCAAAACCACAACATAAAAAACTCTAAATTTTACTCTCGAATGAAATTAAAACTTTTGGGACTCTCAACTGAGAGCTTGATCACAAGTGTGCCAAGGTCTAAATTTTACGTTAAAAACGGAACGCGGACGTAAGAAATAAATCTCTTTGATTTTCGTTCTAACTGAATGGACTGCTATCATGTTTTTTTCTTATCTGGTTGTGAAAAGCAATTAAAGGCGAATAAAGGAAAGAATAACATCAATTTTCGGGAGAAAACGTTTTCAACATCCCGTTACACTGCCGTCGCCGTCCTGGTTACTAAATGTCCCTATTTTCGAAGATTAATGAAATTAATTAATGAAATATCTTACTAATAAATACCTTTAGGGGAGTGTCGTGATCAGCACGAGCAATGTGAGGAGTGGGCGAAAGCCGGCGACTGCAAAGAAAATCCAGACTGGATGTTAATCAACTGTAGAAACAGCTGCAAGCTATGCGGTAAGAATGCAAACCATTCAGCAGTTGATCCCACGCTTGTTGAGTGGACGCATGGAATAGGTGATTTCCATGATGACTTCGCATCCTACAGCTACCAGAATCCTTTGCTCGACATCCTATGTTTCGATAACTAACTAGAGTCTGTACAAACTACTAGTGAAGGTACCAGTCATTAAGTGTTTATACAACAACATCAACAACTCGACTTTATTACTAAAAGCTGAACTTAATTACATGTACAATGTTAATAGACTAAAAATGACGGTAAACGTTATTTCAGAATAGCAGAGCTAATCTAGCTGAGTAACTTACATGATACAATTATAAATAATATATGGTCGTGGAAATAATAGATATTACAACAATCGCAAGAAATAATGTAAGGAATTTATCAATCATTTGGCAATTAAGTGCGTACGCCATGACAGCATAATGACCGCTGTTTATGGTTCAATGGTGTTTATGCATGGTTCATTGTGTAAATAAATCTTGTTTTGACTTCCTGTCTAGTTATAGATGACACGCGCGCATACGAACCGCTCGTTTACGTTGGCTCAGAAGACCAACACATCTATGCCATCGGAGTGCTGTATGGAGAACTTCGATGGAAATTTCTAACGAAGGGGAAAATTCTCGCCACTCCCGCCCTGAGCCTAGATGGGGAGACACTATACTTTGGCTCCAATGACGGACTTGTGTACTCCGTGTCTGGATCAACTGGAAAGCTTCTATGGAGCTACCAAACTGACGGCGGAGTGGTTGCACGTCCTGTGGTTACAGCAAGTGGTGATTTATTTATCGGCTCGCATGATAGCCATGTGTATTCGTTTGACGCGGTTAATGGCTCAGTAAACTGGAAGGAGGACATTCAAGGCCCAATATATGGAGCAGTTGCTGTTGATGAGACAAAAGGTGTCCTTTTTGTTGGAAGTGCTGCAGAGAAAGGCCCGCGAGTGTTCGCTTTAAGTAGCGACACTGGGGAGATTATTTGGGAGTTCGGTGCTGCCGGGAAGATCTTTGGTAACCCTGCTTTAAGTTCTGACGGAAAGGTATGTTTTATTTAGCCTCCTCCGCAGGCAACTCTCTTCGGATTTTTTTTCGGATTTTTTTCGGATTGGGATCCCTGTGGCGAGTGAGACGAAGAAAACAATTGGGCTTCCTGTGGCAAAAATGAGGAGAAAACCTCCCCCCCCCTTTCCCCCTCGCCTCAGTCTCTCCGCCTTCGTCTCACTCGCCACAGGGATCCCAATCCGAAAAAATTCCGAAAAAAAATACGAAGAGAGTTGCCTGCTGAGTCTCGTGATGGTGACATCACAACTGCCTTGATGAATGTATTTCAAAAGGTTTGACTCGTGCATGCTGCATTGTGCATGATGTGTTTTTCGTTGTGCGTGTTGCATTGTGCATGTAGCGTTATGTATGGTGCGTTGTGAATGGTGCATGGTGCGTTGTGCATGGTGCGTTGTGCATTGTGCTTGGTGAGTTGTGCATGGTGCATTGTGCATGGTGAGTTGTGCATGGTGAGTTGTGCATGGTGAGTTGTGCATGGTGAGTTGTGCATGTTGCGTTATGCATGTTGCATTGTGCATGGTGCATGGTGCGTTCTGAATGGTGCGTTGTGCCTGGTGCGTTGTACATGGTGCATGGTGAGTTGTGAATATTGCATGGTGCGTTGTGTGCATGGTGCGTTGTGCATGGTACATGGTGCGTTGTGCATGGTGCGTTGTGAATATTGCATGGTGCGTTGTGCATGGTGCATGGTGCGTTGTGAATATTGCATGGTGAGTTGTGCATGGTGCGTTGTGCTTGGTGCATTGTACATGTTGCATTGCCCGTTCTAAGACAGCAACGTCATTAATTGTATGTTGTATCTCTTTAGCCAAGTCTGCGTGCGTGTTATAAGTATTCAGTTCGATAACAATATAGTGGATTCACTATATATCAACACTTTTCTTTTTCCATTTGCTGGACCCGGTCTTTGACTGCACAATGCAACATGTACGAGAAAACCTTTTTTGAAATAGGTAAATACGATCATATATACTGGATGTGAAGATATCTTGAAAAGGTGTCATTTAGCGCTTTTTACTCGCATTTGGTCTTGCTGTACGCAATGCATGTCAAGCTATAGGTGCTGCGCTCTGCTACTTACAGTCTCAGAACTGTTTCCTTTTCTTTATTTTTTTGACAAAAATGGTTAGCCAATCAGGGAGCCGAGTGTTTCTCTCTTCGAACATCTCTTCGCCAGACAAAAGCTCGATTTGACATATGTGGGGAAACTATTTCATATTTTGGCATTTTGATAACGGGCAGAAAGCACGAGGGTTTGAAATTGTATTTACTCAATAGGCCTTGTGTGGTGATGTCACGCTTTTGTGATCACCACCTAGCCTCACTTCTGTGTTGAGAGAGAATGTTGTGCCAAAGTGAGGCTTGGTGGTGATCACAAAAGCATGACATCATCACACATAAGGCCTATTGATGTGTTGAGAGGAAATGTGTCAAAGTGAAGGTTGGTGGTGATCACAAAAGCATGACATCATCACACATAAGGCCTATTGATGTGTTGAGAGGTAATGTTGTGTCAAAGTGAGGCTTGGTGGTGATCACAAAAGCATGACATCATCACACATAAGGCCTATTGATGTGTTGAGAGGTAATGTTGTGTCAAAGTGAGGCTTGGTGGTGATCACAAAAGCATGACATCATCACACATAAGGCCTATTGATGTGTTGAGAGGTAATGTTGTGTCAAAGTGAGGCTTGGTGGTGATCACAAAAGCATGACATCATCACACATAAGGCCTATTGATGTGTTGAGAGGAAATGTTGTGTCAAAGTGAGGCTTGGTGGTGATCACAAAAGCGTGACATCATCACACATAAGGCCTATTGATGTGTTGAGAGGAAATGTTGTGTCAAAGTGAGGCTTGGTGGTGATCACAAAAGCATGACATCATCACACATAAGGCCTATTGATGTGTTGAGAGGAAATGTATCAAAATGAGGCTTGGTGGTGATCACAAAAGCATGACATCGTCACACAAGGCCTATTGATGTATTGAGAGGAAATGTTGTGTCAAAGTGAGGCTTGGTGGTGATCACAAAAGCGTGACATCATCACACATAAGGCCTATTGATGTGTTGAGAGGAAATGTTGTGTCAAAGTGAGGCTTGGTGGTGATCACAAAAGCATGACATCATCACACATAAGGCCTATTGATGTGTTGAGAGGAAATGTATCAAAATGAGGCTTGGTGGTGATCACAAAAGCATGACATCGTCACACAAGGCCTATTGATGTATTGAGAGGAAATGTTGTGTCAAAGTGAGGCTTGGTGGTGATCACAAAAGCGTGACATCATCACACATAAGGCCTATTGATGTGTTGAGAGGAAATGTTGTGTCAAAGTGAGGCTTGGTGGTGATCACAAAAGCATGACATCATCACACATGAGGCCTATTGATGTGTTGAGAGGAAATGTTGTGTCAAAGTGAGGCTTTGTGGTGATCACAAAAGCATGACATCATCACACATAAGGCCTATTGATGTGTTGAGAGGAAATGTTGTGTCAAAGTGAGGCTTGGTGGTGATCACAAAAGCATGACATCATCACACATGAGGCCTATTGATGTGTTGAGAGGAAATGTTGTGTCAAAGTGAGGCTTTGTGGTGATCACAAAAGCGTGACATCATCACACATAAGGCCTATTGATGTGTTGAGAGGAAATGTTGTGTCAAAGTGAGGCTTTGTGGTGATCACAAAAGCATGACATCATCACACATAAGGCCTATTGATGTGTTGAGAGGAAATGTTGTGTCAAAGTGAGGCTTTGTGGTGATCACAAAAGCGTGACATCATCACACATAAGGCCTATTGATGTGTTGAGAGGAAATGTTGTGTCAAAGTGAGGCTTTGTGGTGATCACAAAAGCATGACATCATCACACATAAGGCCTATTGATGTGTTGAGAGGAAATGTTGTGTCAAAGTGAGGCTTTGTGGTGATCACAAAAGCGTGACATCATCACACATAAGGCCTATTGATGTGTTGAGAGGAAATGTTGTGTCAAAGTGAGGCTTTGTGGTGATCACAAAAGCATGACATCATCACACATAAGGCCTATTGATGTGTTGAGAGGAAATGTTGTGTCAAAGTGAGGCTTTGTGGTGATCACAAAAGCGTGACATCATCACACATAAGGCCTATTGATGTGTTGAGAGGAAATGTTGTGTCAAAGTGAGGCTTTGTGGTGATCACAAAAGCGTGACATCATCACACATAAGGCCTATTGATGTGTTGAGAGGAAATGTTGTGTCAAAGTGAGGCTTGGTGGTGATCACAAAAGCGTGACATCATCACACATAAGGCCTATTGATGTGTTGAGAGGAAATGTTGTGTCAAAGTGAGGCTTGGTGGTGATCACAAAAGCATGACATCATCACACATAAGGCCTATTGATGTGTTGAGAGGAAATGTATCAAAATGAGGCTTGGTGGTGATCACAAAAGCATGACATCGTCACACAAGGCCTATTGATGTATTGAGAGGAAATGTTGTGTCAAAGTGAGGCTTGGTGGTGATCACAAAAGCGTGACATCATCACACATAAGGCCTATTGATGTTTTCTTTTACCTGACTTTAATCGCGTACATGTTCCAGTTTTCTTAACTAAACTGTTGCTGCCGGCGTAGAGAAACTACACTGGCTCCGTCCTCACACTTCCTGGCGATGCGTCCTGGCACTGGTTGCGTCCTGATGTGACTGTAGAACATGACAAAAGAGTTCAGGAATCACGAGCTGTCAGTTGAATGTTCTACAGCTTCAGCAGTGATTTTTGTCAGAGTACAGAACACAGCAAATGCTGGTCCACTTGCTTTCAATCCCTCGTACCGAAAAAGATGGCGGCCGTACATTTGACCACAATCCCTTGCGAACCTAACACGGTCAAAATAATACGTAGAAATCATCTATTCTCTTCGATACCAGTGGATTGGCAACAGCATTTGCACTTGCTTGTTTTTAAGATTTAAAACCTCTCTACCGCGATTTTATAACGGATTTAAAGTTTTTCGCGCGCAAAGGATTGTGGGTAAAAGTACAAGCCGCCATCTTTTTTCGGTACAGCGCGGCGGCCATCTTGGAATTAATCTATTGTTTAATAATGATTACCCAGCCTCGGTTAAACACGTTTGAGACTGAGGCTGGGTAAGGATTAACAATAGGTCAGGAGTATATTACACAGGAGTGTTTCTAGGCCCTTGTGTTGGCCCTTAACACAGTTGATGGTCTGCATGTCTATTTATATTCGCGAAGTTCTGTTATGCGATTAACGTTGTCTTTTGTTTTCTTGCGCTTTAGTATTTTTAGCAGTTTGAACCGTGTTAATTACAATTTTTCAGTGTATCCTGATTGGTTAAAAGTGACGGCCTTTATTTCTTCTCGTGGGGGAAACTCTATGCTAAAATAACTCTATCGTCTACAGTGTTGCGTGACAATAAAATGTGGGAAGAGGAACACTCCTCTGTAATATACTCCATCAATAGATTTATTCCAAGATGGCCGCCGCGTGGGAAAGGTCTATAACAGATTTTGCGAACGAAATACACAAACAGCTAATTGGTGAAAATTGTTTTAAGTTATCTTTTCTGTCGCCGCATCTAGACGGTATTCTGACATCCTGAATGCAGATCTCCAAAGTCCAGTTCAGAATTTGGCTTTTTCTCCAATATGATTTTGAATTCTTATGGGACATGGACGTGACGTCATTTCCATGTTCTACAATTTCGCAAACCAATCAGAACGCCGTTTACTGAAATATGACGGCATTTGCATGGTCTACACTCTCATGCATTCATGGCTTTCGATCAATCCGAGCGCACGTTCGTAAGTACGTATCTATTACATTTAAATATATACAACCACTTTATATGAGGGTTTGAACAGTATTGTATTTACCTTTAAGGTGGTGTACTTCTGCTCTCTTGATCACAACATCTACGCTCTTGAGACCGAAACAGGGAAACAACTGTGGACCTTAGACACTGGATCTGAGATGGAGTCCTCTCCGGTAATCAGCAATGTGGACGGTACTCTGTACACTGGTCTTATCGCTGGCAAACTACTCGCTGTGAATACCGTCACAGGACCACTTGCTGGGACAATCAAATGGTCTCTTGAGACTGGAGATGAAGTCGTGTCTTCACCAGTCATCACCGAAGAGAGCAAGGTAAGGTTTATAATGACGTCGGAGCTACCATCTTGGAGCGTTTATGCGTCCAAGCAGATATCCGGGTTGTTTACCATTTACCCGTGGGCGTGCCGGTGGGTTTGAGTAAATGGACGCGCGCAATATTCAATCCGGTAATTCCGAAAGTAACTACAGAATACTCCGCAAAAATTCAAACATTCCTGAAATTAAGTGGATACGCAGTGACTTTTAATTCTTCTACTTTTAAAGAACTTCATTTTAGAATTAGAGTAATTCTGATAAACTCGGTCCCAGTCCACTACTCGTTTTGTTACCGGCCAATTACAAGTTTCCGACTTACGTTGGTCTTGCGTTTCATTTGGCCACCCACTTGCGATGGACAAAAGATCGAAAATTCTACCACATATATAGATATCTGGGTCTAACTTTTAGTGCCTGCGGTTCGTTTACTGTAGCCAAACAGGACCTGAAACAAATGCTCTGAAAGCTCTATAAAGATAAGAAAAGAAATGGGAGCAATTTTCGATTTGACGTTGAAATCTCTCTAAAACTATTTGAATCACTAATAAAGCCCATTCTTCTCTACGGAAGCGACGTCTGGGGGATTGATAAACTCTACTAGATAGCAGAGATAGCCGTAACGCAGAGTATCGTAAGTTTTGTAAACAGCTGTTATATAGGCTTTAGTAGGGGCGCCTCACATTTAGCATGTAGATGCGAGCTTGGGAGGTTTAACTTAAAAGGCTCATTGCCGCAAAACAATGGATTCTGCTATAGTTCTTAGCTGAATCATTACTGCTTAAAAATCATTTCCATACCGTTTAGTTAAAACTCCCTCATAAATTTCATTGATAAATGCGTCTATTTATCACTTTCGACTTGCAGTCTACTTGAGTTGGGTAGCCAAACGGTGATTAACTTGCGTCGGCTTGTGTGCGAATTTGAGCTCTATCAAAATCAACGCAAGTGATTGCAAGTACGTGGTGTGAATGATACGAAAACTTCCCGGTCAGCCGTACCGTGGTTGGAAATTTTGGACTACCTCTGAAGACGATCCGTTGACTTCGGGAATTTTCCTTGGGACGAACTGAAATAACGTGTATCACTCATATTCCAACCGGAATAAGGGTGTAAAATGGTAAAGAACCCGTATACTTGTTGGTACGTCCTTATTGGACGTTAAGAGGTGGACTAAGAATATGTCGACGGTCCATAACACTATTAGCCTGTTCACAGGAGAAAAAAATCCGACAAAAGAGAAGTGGACGACCCCCTTTCCCCCTCTTCTTCTTCCGGCCTCCATTTTGTTTTCGCCACGTTTTATTTTCGTCATTAGTGCTAGAGCCAGTGCGAACAGGCTAAAATACTATAAACGCGAACAGCGTATATGAGGGGTAAAGTTCTATGCTAATAAGTGAAGCTTTCTGTTTCAGATATACGTGGGTGTTGGCGATGGACGAATCCTTGCCGTCAACCAGACCACCAGTGACATCATCTGGTCTCCAACCACGGGTGGCTACGTATCCTCCTCTGTAGCAGTTGGCCGAGATAACGTGGTGTACGCCGCCAGTACCGATCACCATATGTATGCCTTGAACGCAGACGATGGCTCCATTATATGGAAGTACAAGACAAACGGATCTATCAGCCTGTCTTCTCCAGTTTTGCCTCACCATTATAAGATGAGTGAAGGCTAAGTTAAGTCAGAGATCCGATATTGACCAAATCCAAAAATGGCCGCGGATAATAAATGATCACATAATGCAGGAGTATATTACACAGGAGTGTTCCTGTGCCCTTGTGTTGGCCTCTAACACAGTAGATGGTGTGTCTATTTATAGTCGCGAAGTTCTGGTATGCGATTACGTTGTCTTTTCTTCTCTTACGCTTAGTATTTTTAGCAGTTTGAACCGTGTTAATTACAACTTTTCAGTGCATCCTGATTGGTTAAGAGTGACGGCCTTCGTTTCTTCTCGCGGGAAACTCTCTGCTAAAAATAACTACCGTCTACAGTGTTGTGTTGACAATGATAATATGAGAAGAGGAACACTCCTCTGTAATATACTCCTGCATAATGTTAAAGCTCGATGTTTTCATGGGAATAAACTGTGCGACTATACTGAAACCGGACCTACTTTAATACGGACAACGAGAACCAAACACATTGCAGAACGAATACAAAGCAGTGCAACTGACTTACGGTTATTGGAGTCAATCGGTGTCGAGTACACCGAGAAAATAGCATTTCAACTTGCTCAAGCTTCGATCCGGTGAAAGGACAAATTTGGTGGACTAGTTCTGAAGTCAAGTCTTTGAGCCGTCTCATGCCCCTTCGTACGACAGCGATGTTTCGTGTTGATAAACATTACAATTGTTATTCTAATATCCAACCGCTGCTTTGTGTCGGGAACCAATGGATCTCTGGTTGGCACGTTAATGAATGTGCAAGTTCAGCAAGCTCATTTTAAGGCTCGGTCAAACGGTATTACCATCGGTAAAACATTTGTTGGAGCCGATCTTGAAGCCGTTTGAAATGGTCTTTAAATGAAGTCAAACTCTCTCCAACGTGCTATCGATATATTTCGGCAAAACCGGCAACGATGTTTTCAGGCCATTTCAAACGGTTTCAAGATACGATTCAACATGTTGAAACCGTCTGACCAAGATGCTTTAGATTCTCACTGTACCTTTGTCCCATATTTCCCTGGGGCAGATCATGCAGAACCTCCTTTCTCTCGCTCGCTTACCGAAGCCGACAACCGATCGAAGGAACCCCTCACAGAATCCTGTTTTCGCCCCAGATTTCATGAATACCAATAGACCCTTTCAGCTTGCCTGTTTACTGCCCCATTTCAGACCACGTGATAGTTTTCCAGAGGATTCAGTGCTTTGTTTTCCAGTTATAGAAATTGGTACATTTACTCTTGGGATACAGAAAAACAAAAACACATTACTCAATGGAAAAGTCACGTGGTCTGAAATGGGACAACAAACAGGCAGGCTGAAAGGGTCTATTGGCATTCATTATTTTCCATAATTTGTAAACACTAATTATGTTCTAGTAATTAAGAATAGACCGATTTGGCTTGTACATTTGTTGTCCCAATTTAGGTCACCTGCATGACCTTTCCCTCAAGTAATGTTTGTTTCTCTGTATCCCAAAAGGAAATGTACAAATTCCTCTAATTGGAAAAAAAAGCACCGAGCCCTCTGGAGAGCTGTCACATGATCTGAATACTTTTAGATGGTTTGCACTCAATCCCCAGAGATTCAAATGACAAAGGGCATGGCGGCCATGTTGGTGTACAGAACAAAAGAATCTAACGAAGAATCTATTGTTAACTGGCACCAACATGGCGGCTTTGACGTAACGTGCAAAGGGTCTATTGGGGCAACAAATGTACAAGCAAAAGCGGTCTATTATCACCCTGAATTTCTACGAGATCTGAAACAACCATGGAGGCTGATCAAAGTCAGGTCCCGGCTAATCCACAGATCGAATTGGAATTTAGCGTGTTGGTTTTTGCGGAGGGAGGAAAACCGGAGAACCCGGTCTCCGCCTCCGGGAATCGAACCCGGGGCACGGAGGTGAGAGGCGAAGCGCTTAACCACTGCACCACCCGGCTCACCTTATTTATTTAAGTTATTGTATTTTAAGGCAGTGGTGCTGTTCTTTGCAGCCAAATTAGGGTTTCTTCTTTTTTCTAGTGATTGAGAGAAACCCTAGATTTTCTCTTAGCTTGAACTAATCACGACTTTGTAAAATGAGAACAACCTTTATCATCAATATACGCGGCCAAATAGAAAACCGGCCTCGCGAAAGCTCTCAAACTACCGAGCCGATGACGAACCGAGCGGGCTGCAATAAACACTACTGACTGCATGGCCCCGAGGGAAACAGCGAGTTTTGTTTCCCCGAGATCATCGATGTTCCCCGAGACGGAGTCGAGCGGAACATCGAGGGGAAACAAAACTCACTGAATCCCGAGGGGAAAAGTCACCAAGTGATTTGTTATAAAGACATAAGTTTTACTAGAGGCAAAGGTGTGAATAAATACAGGACCTACCTGATACAAGCGAGGTTTGTCGTCTTCTCTTTTTTCAACACAAAACGCTACCATCATCGCTACGGCATTTTTAGTGTCGTTTTGTGTCTTTCTTGCATCCTTTTTTAGCTACCAATTTCTCTCTCGCGCGCTTGATAAAGATGTAAATTGTTTCTTCGGAGCTGGTTCCATTTTGAACGCTTTCTTTCGACGAAAAATGGTCAGCTTTTGATGAAGATCTAGACATTTTGGTAAACAAATATTCCCCGCCTTTAGCGCGCGACACATCACACCATCTTCCGTCACGATGTGATCACGTGGCAACAATTGATGAATTGTTGCCTGCGCGGGAAACATTGAATTTTGATGACTGCCACGTGACCTTGAATCAGCCAATGAGAGCGTGCATTGTCTGGAAAACTTATGGCTATGTAACAAACACATTTACCGCCCGGTCAACTTTTAGTAAGCTGATTATGCCGAATGATAATTCAGTAAAGTATTTTATCAGTTATTTGGCCTTGTATATTGATGATGATGATGATAACAACATGAATAAAATTATATGACTAAAAATCTATTTTAGTAGACATTAGTAAATAAAGTTTATGTATGTCTGTAAACGGAAGCAGCTGAAGCAAAGTGTGCGCGCGCGTGACGATCTCATGGCGTGAAAAAATATATTTTGCCGACATGAGATCGTCGTGCGTTTGCGCACTTCCAGCTCTTCCGGTTACTAAAAATATAATAGATTGCTCTCTTATAATTATTCAAATCGATAGAAGAGGAACCATGGTTGCCACCCATCAGGAAAAGAAACCCGACTTTTCACTGACCAGAAAATAATTTTCACTGACCATAATAAGACTGTTCGACATCCATCGTCTAAATCAAGTCATTAGCAAAACATCCCCTCCCCTCGCAGACGCTTTGAGGCACGAGGAGCCGTGGCAACCTGAAAATAAAATTCCCTGACTTTTCCCTCACTTTGACAAGAAATTTAGAAAATTCCCCGACTTTTCCCTGACCTTGAAATTTTTCCCTGACCTGTGGTAACCCTGGGAACTAATTACACTCAACAATGCATGTATCCCATGTTTTGAGGGATCTGTGGTTTGAGTTAAAGTGCTTATAAGTCCTAACCAATTATCATTTATTTATTATTTAAAGTTGAACTGGAAAACCATGATTCGCACGGGCCTTGAAAAGTCCTTTGACAGATTAGGGTTTCTTCTTTAAAAGTTCTTGACTTATTACCAAAACTCCTTGAATTTTGTTGAAACTCTTGCTTGGATGTTTGAGAAGACAGTTAAACAGCCTAGAATTTGCCTGAAAAAGATAGTTAGGGCGGTACTGAATGATTCATCGTGCAAACAAGTCAAAGAATGGGTTTAACATTGGGTCTAAATTGAATTTAGAGTTAATTAATGTGTGATCCTGTGGGAAAAAAGTCCTTGAAAAGTGTTGATTGTCGTTGAAAAGATATGTACTGTCAAGGATATACAACTTAATGTATTTTAAAGTAATTTGACCATAAATGCCCCCAAAATGGTGGAGGTACTATTTTAAATACCAATTAGGATCTTATGAATAAGTCATGAGTTTGGGAACAAGATTAAAAACACCTTTTGGGCTTGTAAGCACTTTTATGTAACAGGCAACTTGCATAATGACAACTCGATGTAATGAAGTCACAGAGCATCTATTCTTGCAGTACGATATATAGTATAATTTATTGGCATAAGGATGAATTTCCTAAATGATAGTTTTCTGAAAACACTCACATATAAGCCGCACCTTTGAGGCAATTTTTTGTTACTTTCAAAATCTGAAAGTCAAAAAAGGTGCGGCTTGTAAGTGATAAAATAATAATGATAATAATACGGCAAGGTATTTACATTGTATCAGTTTAAAAGACAACAAAATACAATAAAACAGGTTAAGTAAGTTTGTGATGTTCATTTTTGTGTTTATAGTTATAGAAACCCACAGTAAGACCCAATAGACCAGTTCACGATTAATTCATTTGTCTGTAATTTTTCCCACAGACTTTGACTTAGACAAATGTAAGAAACTGAAAACACATGATTGCACACTTCCAGGAACAGCTACATCCCTCAAATTTTGATCAGTTAATCTTTTACGGAAATTATTTGCCATCGGATTCCCATACAAACACTGTATTTCGCGCCATGTTTGCACCCCTTTCAAAATGTCGGAATTATCCGCGAACTGGTCTGACTCTTTTCACATGTCAGAGTCCCAGGAGGATAAAAACCTTTGTTTTTGCTAGTCTAAACTCGATCGAGTTTAAACTTGCAAAACCTATTCTTTATAGCCAACTTTTCTACCATCTCAGAGCCAATCTATGGGTCAAAATTATTTGGGCAACACTTCTAACTACACGTAGTAGTAAAAAAATGTACAAAATGTTTTTCTTAATTATAATTCTTTACTCCAGTCAGTTTTCACTTCCCTTTTCTAATAATTTATAATATTATGCAAAGATGCGTGGCAGGGGCAATAAAGAGCTACTGTTAGTTTATGCTATCTTAAGTTTACAAAGGTTAATTACGAGAAAGAAATCTGAATAAATTCCTAGTCAAACTGTGGTATGCCTTATGGGGGTTACCCATGGTACATTTTTACGGAGGGAGGAGAACCCTCGAATGCAGATAAGGAATCAACAAGGCAAACCTAACTCGCATATGGTGCCCAAGCCAGGAATCAACAAGGCAAACCTAACTCACATATGGTGCCCAAGCCAGGAATCAACAAGGCAAACCTAACTCACATATGGTGCCCAAGCCAGGAATCAACAAGGCAAACCTAACTCATACATGTATATGGTGCCCAAGCCAGGAATCAACAAGGCAAACCTAACTCACATATGGTGCCCAAGCCAGGAATCAACAAGGCAAACCTAACTCACATATGGTGCCCAAGCCAGGAATCAACAAGGCAAACCTAACTCGCATATGGTGCCCAAGCCAGGAATCAACAAGGCAAACCTAACTCACATATGGTGCCCAAGCCAGGAATCAACAAGGCAAACCTAACTCACATATGGTACCCAAGCCAGGAATCAAGCCCAGGACCGCAGAGGCGAGTGTTTTACTGTCCACTAAAACTAAAAATCAACCGTGAGTCGAGTGTAGTGTGTCCAAAACAGTTAATGTAGTGGGGAGTGTGTAGGGAAGCCCCCACCAGCTGTAAGCTGTAATACTCAGCCTGCTATAACAAATAAAATATTTATTTTGTTTTGAGCTAACCATACCAAAGGCTCCTGCTATATATTAAAGATTAATACATTTATTACTGTTTTCATTGAAGAGTGACCCTGAAAGTTTCAAGTCTAATAGTCCAGTAATTACCGCTGAATGCAATGACTACAGACGCATGTACGCAGGGTTAGCCTCATTCTGAAGTTAAACATTCATAAATACCAGCGAGAAGATGCAAAACGCGAAACTAAAACAATACAGTGTTGTGAATAGCCCACCTTCTCACTGGTATTTATGAATGTTTAACTTCAGAATGAGGCTAACCCTGCGTACATGCATCTGTAGTCATTGCATTCAGCGGTAATTTTCAAATACGAAACTTGACTATTTGGCAAATTGCACTTAGCCAACTGTTACTCAGCACCATCTAGTGTCATTCTCACTGTTTTGCTTTCATTGCAGCATGTTGTTAAAGTGCACCTAACGTTTATTTTGTTATCATAAATATCGATTCTACATCAAGTTTTGAGTACGGTACTTCTGTGAAGAAAGTTTTGGTTTACAGAGAATACTCTATGTTCTACATTTGTTTAAAATCGTGAAAATGTTACCTTTCCTGACCCACGATTGCGTAAGCAAAAGCCTGGGTCAATCCCTGGGTTGACGTCATCTCGTTAATGCATTATTCTCCATGGCGTCTTTCTATCACAAGAACATCGATTTATAGAGAAATTATACACTGTTTGCAAGTTGGTAAGTATTTATTCAAATTATTGCAAAGTCGAATTAATTATGTGACATCTACCCAGGGATTGACCCAGGCTTTTACTTATGCGGTCGTGGGTCAGGAAAGGTCACATTTTCACGATTTCAAACAAGCGTAGAACAAAGAGCATTCTCTGTAAACCAAAACTTTCTTCACAGAAGTACTCAAAACTTGATGTAAAATCAATATTGATGAAAACAAAATAAACGTTAGGCGCACTTTAACAACAGATGCCTTCAGTTATTAGCTTCTCTTGTTAGCTTCTCTTGTTAGCTTCTCTTGTTTGGTCAACATGGCTGCAACATCGTTAATCGTTTGAATTAAAATATGCAAATGCTTATGTTTAGCGGAAACTGAATTTAAGGGAAATGCATTCTGAAAATAACCTGGTCGTATGGGAGATGAAAACGCTGGGTAATGGCTCCTGACTGTTGGTTGTGTGCAATAAGGGCGTAAGTAACTCGTGATCATGTTCTAAATTCTCCCTTAGGAAACAAAGAATTTGAAGGAGAATTTCGAATGTGATCAGGAATCATTTACGCCCTTAGCTCATTTATGCCCTTTTATGCACACAGCTCTTCAATATTGTTGTCAGTAATGTTGACATTTGAAGGGTTCCGTGCAATAATGACGTAAGTGACTTTGATCAAATGACTGTGAACTTCTCCCTACTCAAGTATAAAGAAATAAGTAAATGTGCTTGGGAGAAATTTTATGTTGATCAAAGTCACTTATGTTGTTCTTGCACGAAGCCCTTCATTTGTCCATACTAAACAAAATAAGGAGGTTTTCTAACATTAATTCCATATTCACTAAGGGCTGGGGTTAAGTCTTCCATTGTCAGCGTGTATCGCTTGTCCTGAGGAAAAAAAGAATTTTAAAAAAATCAAAGTCTGAAGAGTTCCTCATACCGTACATACATGTACATGTATATGTTGTAGGTCAATTTGACTCCTCAGGTCAAATTGACCCCGAGTCAATTTAACCTAGGTCAAATTGATTCAACCTGGTGATTGTGTTTAAGGTAATCACTGTTTTCTTCAGGTAATTTTTTCAAGATTCTAAAAAGGGAACTTACATTAAATGTTCATTGATATTAGGGTTATTAAATGTAAGGGTTTGGGTCAGTTCACAAGGAACATTTAAGAAGTATTATATTTCTGTGTTGTTTAGTGATTAATAGCCCTAAAGAACCCTACATTAGTGAGTACACGTTGTTGACGGTTAGGGTCTTCTTAAATGTAGGGTTAGGATTTGTATTAGATCTCAATCAGCATAATAGAAGAAGAATTGTTAAATAGCTCTAAACACCGAAATTCCCTTCCTTTTCCCTTTACTTTATCTGTCAGTGATCTGAGTGAATTACTCTGCAAAAGACAGTTTGTTTTGAAGAGAAGTACGAGTGGAGCCGTAATGAAGTACACCTGATCATCTTAGTATAAACAATGTATTTTTCTGGATTTAGCTTTCTTACTTCTCTTGAATTGCTACAGTTTTCATGAAAGAACGCAGTCAACACAAACTTCATGTGTTACAGTTTGGACCGGGTTTAATATTGCGATCGTCCATGTTTTTCGAAAGATGTTTCCAAGTCCGATTTTGTTAGCAGTACGCATGCGTGCATAACGAGAGGGCCTGGGTTCCATGATTACTCACATGGAGAATAAATGATGTGTTCAAATCAACAAGTGCTTTCGAGGCGCAGTGCGATAATCCACTGGATTAATATCTACCAGGCGTTCCTCGTGATTCAGCCAAGTTAAGCCCGATCGGGTGAGGTAAGTAAATGGATGGGTGACCTGAATGTAAGTGGTCAGGGGGTTAAGAAAGTGATAAAAGTAGGGGGTGGTAGTAGGAAGAGAAGTGGGAATGTAGGAAGAGGAGGGGAGGGGTGGGTTGGGTTGCTAAAATATATTTTGTAGGGGAGGGGTGGGTGGAATTATTATTATTATTTTAGTACTCCCCCCTAAAAAACTAAACCCCTTTTTTTATGAATCCCCCCCCCCCAAAAAAATCCCTTTTTAGAATCATTGATAGCCAAACCTGAGTCAATTTGACCTGAAGAGTCAATTTGACCTGCAACATATACACGGTTGACCTTAACTTTTTTTGCTGGTAGGATTACAGCTAGTAAGAAGTAAATTTTCACTAGCCAGAGACCTTTCTGCTAGTCATGAAAAAATGTAACGTTCGTTATATACATGTACATGTACAATCTACTGTATATTAGTTCTTCCAAGTTTCTCCTTTAGAATCATCACTTACTCTTCTTTTCAAACTGTTAGAGGAATTTGTGGAAGATAAGAAGTCTCTAATATCCATTGAAGCATCGGAAACAATAGTCAATACAGACATACATGTACGTTACTATCTATTGAAGCAGAAAAACAAGATGGCGGCTTGATTTATGACGGTACTACATGATGGGTAAGCTACAATCCAGTCTCTTGGCCGAGTTGATTTTTAAAAATGGTTATAAATCGCAAAGAAGTATTAATCATTTCTACGTAATTATATGCTAGTATTTGTGCTGCCAGTATTACAACAAAGGTATGATCATGGCATTTTCCATTTACTAGAAAAGTTATCGCAGCAAATTTAGAAGCCAAAATGGCTAGTAAACAAGCAACTTCTACTAGCCAAATCTGAAAATCCACTAGCATTTGGCTAGTTGTCTACCGTTAAGGTCGAGCCCTGCTGTATACATGTTTTAGCAATATGGCTCCCGACACTGAAGAATGAGCTTATTTTTCACACATTTTCTCTTTATTTCATTTCCTTGCTTCAGTTATAGTGGTGCAGTATGTTCTTTGGAATCATTTATAATGTACATGTAATTACCCTCGGACTTACATGCATGGCAAGCTGAATCTCTAAGTGATTTTTGCAATAAATTATACTGCAACAGCTTTGAAGACAAGTTTTAATCTACACACGGCATTCATGGAAAGCATCTTTTTAATTTTGCACAGATTATGTGTTTATTATTTTACTGCTAAGATACATGTACATGTACATGTACTTAGATAAAACTCTTCCAGTATTTTAATTCTTTTATCAAGTTATAAATATTTGGTACTAAACAGTCATATGTAATACTACCGTATGTAACTTTCTTCCTGATCAATTTTATCATGTCTAAAGTCATCCAATCCAATGATGTACTCTACAATGTAGATACACCTCTGGCAAGAGGCACTAGAGCAGGGCAGTCGACAGAAGTGCTGTCTGATAGCCTGACAGGGAAATCCACTTGACCCAGGCTAGTAGATTGGTTTGAGGACTTGCCCAAGGGGCAAGGTACATGTAGTAAAATAAAGCGTAAATTATTAAGTTAATTAAGTAAAATTTGGGCAAGCTTGAATGACCCATGGGCTAGTAGAATAAGGTGGTAATTTCTTCTTTTCTTCTAACCCTGCTAAAAGTAATTACTTGGGCTTTTAAATTTCTGTTCCAACCTTTATTAAGCTTTTATATGTAATTATTGAAGGTTCAAGACTTCATAAATGTAGCACAGCGATGGAACACCACAGAACTGTGCTCTGGGGAAGTTATGCACCTACATGTACATGTATCAATGTTAAGTCTGAGGGGGTGGGGATTTGAATGGCAGGGCTGTCCAAAGGGTGGGGATTTTGACATACGCTGCCTGTCCCAAGGTGGTGTTATTTATAGGAAACAACGAAGATTGGGCAGTGGGGTGGGAAATTTTGATATTTTGGACCAAACATGTTGTCCAAGGGTGGGGAATTTGACATTTTCTGGACCCCACCCCAGGCTTGACATTGATTGATAGGTGCATTACATTTACACTGATTACTCAAAGATGATGACTGAATTAATTGTTACCTTTCCTGACTTCCTGGAACTTTGTCCCGATCCCCTCATCTTGCAGTGCTGTAGGGCATCATTAGCTACATCTGATATGAACTTCTGGGCTGCTAGAGATATTAAACGAACTCTGTTGCAAGTAATAATAAAGAACAATTTAGTGTCACATTTTAAAATTTTGCCATCATTAATAATTAACAAATAGACAGCTACAGACCCTTTGCAAAAAGGTGGGGTTTAATTAGCAAAAATTCTGAAATTATTAGTAAAAATTAATGACCACCAGCAACAGTTGCTACATGTAGTTGTATTTCCTCTAATTTCAACCCTGTGTACTGCTTTCCTACTAGCAGAGGTTCCTTTTCCTCCCTTTCTTGTTTAATCGCTTGACGTGGGAGAAAAGAAACATCTACCCCGAGTTGTGACACTGGTCGACCTAACCACCATCCATGACCATGGAGGAATAAATTATAAAAATATGGTACGCATGCTTGTATGAACGATTTGCTGATTTAAATTTGAGGCCACTATGGTACCATGCACCCACTGAATGTCAATTATTAGTTTGCATACTAATTACAGTGGGATCACTTTGTTGTCATTGGTTAATCCATCCAAGGGTAGCAAAAGTGTTAAAGCGCATGTACAACAAACAATGTTGCAACTGGGGCAGATGTTTCTTTTCTCCTGCCAGTTTACAAAGCAATTACAAAAGAAAGGGAGAAAAAGAACTTCTGCTAGAAGGGAAATGTAATTTACCAGATACATGTTCAAGTCATGTATTCTTGTATGTGTACATGCTCTACAGCAACTTTTAAGCCGTTTAGTACAAATGTATATGTGAGGCACTTAGAAAACTTCCAGCATCAGGTCTTCAACTTAACTTCTCAATCCACTAGTGAATGTCTGCTAATAGGATTTTTTTCCACAAGCAAACATCAGTACTGTTGTTTGAAGAAAGCAGCTAGGTACATGTAACTGTATCCCTTATTATTACCCTAGGATAGGGCTACCACTGGGTAATGTTGTTACCTTTTGGGTAGTTAACCCCAGGATAAACCTCTGTTGCTGAAATGCAGGTTAGGCAGAGGTTAACTATCCCAAGGGTAAATAAAAAAACCATCCCAGAAGTCGGTATTTTCTCGGTGTTAGAAACCCAAACTTGTAGGGTTCCCTGAAAGTACAAACTAAAACGGCACTAAGAATTTTTTAGAACAAAAAAGTGTGCCACCCTGGGAAGAATCTAAACAAACTGGGAAGAATCTGGGAAGAATCTAAACAAACTGGATACAGGAAGGTACTGGCGAGGCACATTACTCATATTCTACACATTCACAGTATCACATTAATTGATTAGAAGTATGTTAATATAAGAATGTATTTATATAATTTACGCTGCCACTACACTAGATGCTTTGTGCTTTTAATTGTATATCGGATAAGACTTATTTTATAAACTCTTGTAAATATGCCATGATTGTTCAAGGTTTTCAAACTCCAAGTGTACCTTAAAGGAACATCACATAAATGTACTAGTGGCTGAAATGCTTTTCACTTACAAATCAAGAGTTTGCGAACATTAATTAAAATAAAACTCTGAATTTCTAACGAGACCTCAAACAACCATTGGGGCTGATTAAAATCAGGACCTGGCTAATCCACAGATCAAATTGGAATTCAATGCATTGGCTTTTGTGGAGGGAGGAAAACCGGAGAACCCATAGAAAAACCCTTGTAGCAAGGGCAAGATACATGTACCAACAAACTCAACTCACATGTGGTGCCGTGAATGGGAATCAAACCCGAGTCACAGAGGGGAGAGACAAAGCACTTAACTACTGCGTCACCCAGGCCTGCCACCCTCTGAGCCCTGAGCTGATGAGTCTACCCAACCCAACTAAGATCTTGCAGTTCCCTAAGAGTGATCATACATTGTAAAGCTGGTAAAATTAATTAATCTACACCTACTAACTCTGTACATACACTCTAGTATCTGTTGCATCAAATCCTGCCCTGTTGAGATAGTATGCAGTCACTGCATCTGGTATCTGCAACAACAAAAATATTTAGACTGGTATGGCTCTGAATTTTTTAGCAATTATTGGACGAGGCTGAGCAAAATATGATTAATTGTCTGTGGCAAGCTACCCAGACACAGACAATTCATAATAATTTATTTTGCAATAGTCAGAGTTCCAATAATTATTGTTTTATTATACAGTGTTTTTGTTACCTTTGGTAATATCCACAATGCTCGCAATTTCCTACTCTGAACACTCTGGAAACCGAGCGGCCATGTTGGATTTGTTGTTGAACAGTACTGCACATGCTCACAAAAATATATGCAGGCAAACGCTTATTTGCACACAGTTATTTGCATGTGAATCAGCCAATCAGAATTCAGGATATTGAGGAACTGAATAATAATAGCTGTAATGGCGACCAGCAACATTTTTGCCTAAGGTGCAAAGCTTTACTACATGTACATGTACATGTAGTACCCTGATTCCAGAGGTTTTCTCTATGTTTTTTCTGCGAGTGACGTTTAAGCCGCGAAGCGGCGCCAGCGTGCGCGAGCTGCGAAGCAGCGAGAAGGGAGAGAAAACCTCTGGTTAAAGTGGTCAGTTGACTGATCGAGCCGCGCCAATAGATTTGAACTAGGGTCAGAATCTGACCCTCGTTCCTGGTTGGAGGAATTTTTAATTGGATAAACAAGAAACTGCTGATTGGTTCCTTACACATTTTAAACAAGGAGGAGACGGGATTGTTGTTTACAATACAAAACTACTGATCGGGAGGTAGTAAGGACATTTTGATTATCCGGTCGGTCAAGCGCTCTGCGTGAGAATCACACTTTATTGTTGTGACCAATGTGGCCTCGGCAATCGAACTCGAAGGTATAGTTGACAAAGTCTTGCTATCCATTCTTGGTAATCGCTTTCCTGAGATAGAGAGTCTGTCGAACGAGCAGAGGAGAGCGCTCAGTGGAGTTATTCACAATCTCAATGCAAGGGGACTAGCGCTGTTCACACGTCCCGGTGGCGGTGCCGATGGAGAATCTTTACTACATCGCTTATGTCGTCCTTTGTCTGCCTTTGAGTTATTTGTGTCAAGCTGGGACGCAAGAGTATCTTCGTGTCCCTTCCTGAATGACGCAGGTCGTTCTCTTGCTTTTCGAGCTTCCAAAAGGTCCGAAGACACTTTTGACATATGATTCTGGAGACTCCCTCGACTTCCGATATGACAGTACCAACGACAACAGATAGCCGTCTTGTTAGATCTTCGGTTCTGTTGTTTGGTCCAAACACATTCGTTTTAGACCTGCCACTGACTTTCACATTTATCCCACAAAACCTGCAATATTCGCTCGGATTGAAAAGTACATGTAAATATTTAATCTGTGTTTTTCTTTCATCCATGAACATGTATGCCGAAAACTCCGCCACGCGTCAAAGCAACAATACGTCCTTTCCCCCTCCCGACAAAAACTATAGAGCGTGAACACCTCGTGATAACTCCTCGGTGATTGGTCAACAGTGTAATTACTGAAGTAACATGTTTGACAGCTGTCAACCGCATGGAAGTGAGATCCGTGACCACTTTAACCAGAGGTTTTCTCTCCCTTCTCGCTGCTTCGCAGCTCGCGCACGCTGGCGCCGCTTCGCGGCTTAAACGTCACTCGCAGAAAAAATATAGAGAAAACCTCTGGAACCAGGGTAGTACATGTACAATGTAGTTGCCCAGATACCAATATGGTATAAAAGCAAGGTAGGACCTTTCTCTCGTTGCTTCTCAAATTTTGTGAGACTTGTGTCTCAGAAAGAGATGATTTAGTGTCATACACAATCTGAATCATTCTATGAGTGGGAAAAGTTTTGCATATATGTTGAACATTGGAGATAATGAGAACTTTGTAAAAGTGTGAGAATATTGCAAAATCACCCCCTAGAATAAACACTGCTGCATAGAACGGTTGAGTCTCAAAAGTAATATTATTACTTTGGTTTTGCGTTTGCTTAGCTTTTCTATTGGTTGTGAGAAATGTTCTGTCATTATCAGCCAATCAAGTTCTAAACTAAAACCAAACACAATCAGGTTTTGTTTTACGACAGTTACTGACAATTGCATTTACTTTTCCTCGTGATTGGTTCAAGTAAAACCAATCGTGAATTACTTCAGTCCATATAAGCCTGCGAAACAGGCCCTTAGTGTTATTTTGATGCAAAGGAAGTGATAAAATAATTTGGCTGCGTGAAAATGGAAAAAGGAGACTGGCATAAGAGTGGAGAAGGAGGGCCTGCAGCCATCCCTTATACATTTTTATTTCCTGTTCAGATTACAAAAGGGAAATACTGATTGGTGAATTAGCTGTCATCACTGTCATGTGTCACGAAATGTTGCACATTCCTCCTGCGAACTCACTGAAATGGTGGCAACAAGAGAGAAGTGATTGAGCAGTTGAGCATTAATTCAGGAAAGTATTTACACGAACAAAGCAACAGTCTACATTTTGTACTTTCTAGGCAAGATGTTTTGGCAGTTTTACCTACAGGTAAAAGCCTTATTTTCCAACTGCTTGCCGTGGAAGTAGAGTCAGACAGTACATACATGTACGTAGCGCTTTGGCAGTTGTCATTGGCCTAAGCATTGTGAAGGATCATGCCATGCTGTTACTTTAATACGAAAACTGCATGGCATAAATAACAGATATTATTGTTGAATAACTTAACCATTTACACAATGTACCTTGCCTCTTTGTTACCCCATTTCAGATCATACATGTACATTTTTTATTAAACAGCTCTCCAGAGGATTCAGTGCTTTGTTTTTGGATTCTAGAAATTTATACATGTACATGTACATGTATGTACATTATTACCTCTTGGGATACAGAAAACACAAAAGAATATTACTCAAGGGTATACATGTAGTCAGGTGATATGAAATGTGACAACAAACAGGCATTATGCCAAGCTGAATGGGTCTATTCATCTATTTAATTTGTGAAGTACTGTAACCAATTCAATGTAAACTCAAATTTCCAAGGGTGGGGAAACATGTTCATCAAATGGGGACAAAGGTCTATAGATACAGTATATATATATAAAAATGCAATAATTACAAATGTACATGTATTACTAAGTCTTTATGGCATAAATCCAATGCATCTACTGAAAGGGTGAGTTCAGGAATAATAACTAAAATATAAAATTCTCTATACATTGTAAACGGCTTCAATTTGTGTGACCCAAATCTGAATGAGAACACAAATTACCAAGCTAAAGCCTTTTACATCTCAGGCATTTCAATAACTTTTTAGGCAACTGGCGGTTCTGACATTAGAGGCAGTGGTTTACCTACAATGTAGTAAACTTTACTCAACACTTAACAAAAAACACAATGATCGTGTGAAGTAGCCGGCGGTAAGAAGCAAAGTATGTGTAACCGGCAGTTTATCGCCGGTAGCCACCTTCTATTGAAACCCCTGCATCTATTTTGGGAATATATCACATGGCCTTCTTTAAAGATGTTCTGTTTCTTTGATTGAGTGTAAATCACTCACAGGCAATGAAGTGTTACAAAATGAAAGCAAAGAAGGAGGATGCTTTTAATAGTAACTGCAACTAAAGTTTGGGCCCACACTTTCCCAGTCAAAGTATAATATGCCGGTACATGTAAATGGAAGGCAGGCAGGTGTTTACAAGTGGTGAGCGCTTATTTGGTTAGGCATTATTGCTTCGTTTTTCTTTTTTTGCTCAAACTTGTTAGCAAGTTTAATGTTCACTAGCGTAAATCTAGATCGAGTTACCGGTATTTTTTTGCAGTAGCAACCAACCAGTTTCAGCAAATAAGATTTACATAATTGTATGCTTCTTTGAATGTTAGAAGGATTCCAATAAAATGCATCTATACCATTACACTGTCGAATGTTTTATATAGCAGGAATTTGACACCAATCGATGCCAACTGATACCAATTAATCAATCGATTGATATTGATACCAATCGATAAAAGGTCACAAAAATCTTGTTCATCGATTGTCCAGCCACAATCAATCGATTGATTGATAACGATTGGTATTGATTTCATCGATTGGATATGCCGGGATAGATGCACTACAGCACATTCAAGAAACGTAGCTCTACTAGAATGGGGGCTGAACTGCAGAACACATTGCTACTACATGTACATGCAGTGACACTTCAAAAGATCACTTTAAACCTTTGCCAATATTTTCCATTATAGTTGAGGTGTACAAAATGTATTTAGACTCTTTCTGTTAATGATTTACCTTTGCCTTTGGGGTCAAAATTGGTTAGGGGTTTTAAAAAATATTTTGAATTTAATAGGATTCAGCTGCAGTCTTATGCGGGTATCAGCGGCCATCCCGAGGGGGCGGCCCCCGAGCAACCCATGGGCAACCCAGGGGCTTAGCAGGGATTTGTAGCAAAAACATGCCCCACACGCGGGGCATTAGAGCGCTTTTGCGAGGACATACCCACGGGGTTTGCATGTAATCTGCTGTCTCAACGTTCAGCGGTTTTCGCCACAGGACTCGCTCGATCGATCGATGTTCTTCGATTTCTTTGTCCTCGAGGTAAGTCATACCATTATCATTCAAATTAAGAGATTAAATTAAGCCACCACTGTCGGAAGACAGAACAAAGAAATAAAGGATAATATTTGTATAAAACTATTAAGATTTTTGACACTTCTAAAACGTTTAGCTTCTAATACTTATAATATGTTACCCAGGTTGCCCCAGGGGTGGGGGTTTTGTCACAATTTTCTGCCCCACCCGAGGGGTTTTAGCATGTATTTGTCATGGCTGCTGTGACAAATGCCCCTGGGTGCCCGGGGGCCGCCCCCTCGGGATGGCCGCTGATACCCGCATTACATAACGTTTGTACGTATACAATTACGACATGTAGTTTTTAGAAGGTTTGTTTGAAAAATTGAGAAATTAATAACAAATCGAGAAGCACTGTATTCTGCAAATGCCCCCGGATTTGTTTTTAGTTTGCTTTAAGTTTAAGTTAAAACAAGAAAGGAGCGACTCACAGTCGGAGTGTAGTCCTCAAGTTGAAAAAGAAACTCGCCAAGTGATGCTCCCGCGTTCCTCACTTTCGTATCGGCGGTCAGAGTATTAGCCGTACTGTTGGTTGCTTGAGCCGATGGCGTCGATGACCTTGAACTGGGAGTCGTAGCAGGGTTAGAATTAACTTCTGTAATTCCTTTGGTTGAAGTAATGCTCATTGACTCCGCCATCTTGAATGGAACTCTCGTTCCCAGAGCCCGAGGTCTTTTGACCAGCGCGTGCAGGCCATGGTCCGTAGGTACTTCGTGTATCGTACCACATATAGTATCGTACCACATATAGTATTGCCATATACATCACTATATACACCCCTATACATCACTATACACACCTATACAGGCCTATACACCCCTATACCGCACTATACACCCCAGTACAGGCCTATGCAGCCCTATACACCCCTATACATCACTATACACCTCTATACACCTCTATACAGGCATATACACCCCTGTACAGGCCTATACACCCCTATACAGCCCTATACACCACTATATATACAGCCCTATACACGCCTATAGACCCCTATACAGGCCTAAACAGGCCTATACACCCCTATACAGGCCTATACACCCCTATACAGGCCTATACACCCCTATACACCCCTATACAGCCCTATACAGGCCTATACAGCCCTATACAGGCCTATACAGCCCTATACAGGCCTATGCAGCCCTATGCAGGCCTATGCAGCCCTATACAGGCCTATGCAGCCCTATACAGGCCTATACAGACCTATACAGCCCTATACAGGCCTATACAGCCCTATACAGGCCTATACAGGCCTATACAGGCCTATACAGGCCTATACAGGCCTATACAGCCCTATACAGCCCTATACAGCCCTATACAGGCCTATACAGGCCTATACAGCCCTATACAGGCCTATACAGGCCTATACAGCCCTATACAGCCCTATCCAACAACAACAACAACAACAACAACACTTTATTAATACTCTTACAAAAAATTACATAAGTGGGTAAAAGAGAAACTAGTAATAAAAGTTAGAGTAAGCGCTACTTAGAATAACCTAAGGGCTAATCGAGCTAAGTAGCGTCACTGCAAAGTTACATTTGAAGGTAGATATTTGGTCAGAGGGCAAGAGTAAATGCTAACTGCTAATATGATGGTGAAAAAATATATATATACACATACATACATATACATACATACACACATTTATACACATACATACGAATAAAGATATCCAGGCCTATACAGCACTATCCGGGCCTATACACCCCTATACAGCCCTATACAGCCCTATACAGGCCTATATACACCCCAATACAGCCCTATATAGCCGATTAAAATGCATGCAGAACCGCAGAGAAAGCTTAATACAGTTTACCGATGCTCGATACTTCTACAGAAACTAGCTAGCTATAGTTTCGATTCCAGTTTAATTTCAAGAAGAAACAATATTTTAGGAGTACAGAAAAATGGCACCACAGTAAGCAAACAGGGAAAACCATTGAAGCGCTGCTCAATCCACACCATGTACACGGTAGACTCTAATTATAATTTCATCGCACTGAAACATTACAAAACCGGCAAACCTTAATTAGCTTCCTGCATTGAACTCTATTTAAATGTTTGGCCCATTGAAGATAACAAAACTTTATTGTTTCATTATTTGTGGACTTTCGATCGTCGATGATTCTAACTACTTGGAACTTGAGTATAAAAACCCTCCAGCCATATTTTCTTCTTCTTTTTTTAAACGGCACCAGGAACGATCTACTTTTACACTTTTGCGCAATGCATTATAAATAACGTAAAAACTTTACGAACGAAAAGCACGATAGCGAGAAATAACAGCCCAGTGAATAGACCATGCCAGTTCGCGGTTAATTCCGACATCTTGAAAGGGGTGCAAACATGGCTCGAAATACAGTGTTTGTATGGGAATTCGATGCCAAATAAAATCCGTAAAATCGAATTTCTGAAATATTCTTTAATACAAACTTAAGATACCAGGTAAAACACTAACTGATCGGAATTTGAGGGATGTAGCTATTTTGGGAAGACAGCACCTGTCACGCATTTTTCGCGCCTTTTTTTAGTATGGAATCAGAAAGTCGCATTTTCAAGGCTTTTAAAAATATATTTATATATTTGCAATTGTGAAAAAACGTATTTTCGAAACGTTTCCATCTTGAACCTTGTTGCACCCTCAAGTGTAATAATTACCCTCAAGTGTAATAAAACCCTCAAGTGTAATAAGGATTTACCCTCAAGTGCAATAAAACCCTCAAGTGTAATAAGGATTTACCCTCGATCAAGTGTAATAAGGATTTACCCTCAAGTGTAACAAGGGTTTGGCCCATGTGTAATAAGGGTTTCACAAAAAAAGGTATTACATTGTTACATTGACAATGTGGCGAATGAGCGCGGCAATTTATCATGTGGCCAATTTGACATTAATTGTGTTTGTAACCATTATTTGTAATTTATATACAGTATGAGCCAGCCAGTTGATCAATTTGAACATTCTTCCGAATGTAGTACCTATATATGTGATGCCATGATTTGAGGGAAATTAGTGCAGGCTTTGGCTACAAATCCTCCCTCGGCTCACAGGAAATTTAACAGGTAATTTAACAGCTATGGTTTCACTGTGGAATGGCACCGAAGTCCGAAGCGTCTTAAGAACATGCCCACTTTCTTTCGTGTTTTTGTGTGCAATTCTGTGCCACTGATTGGCCACTTTGGAAACGAGTAGGGGACTGAGGCCGAGTGTGGAAAATTAATCATTGATTCATTTTCATACAATGGATCTTCCACTCTTAACCAGTATTTCACTACCGAGACGGCAATTTGTCCAATCATAGGAATTCTGCCTAATTCTGCATGTACAGCTAAGTTGGTAGACTTGGAGTGAAGACCTAAAATACGTTTGCAGAATTTCAAATGTAATTTTTCTAAATCATTACTCTACCTTAAAAAAACTTTTCCTTAAAAACATCAAAACTAGGGATTCTTCCTACTAGCGTATACGCACCCCAAACTTCATACTTTATATGTGTGCTATATGAATCTATTTTGTAGCTTTGGCTATCTTTATTTATTTAATTTATTTAATAAAGTTTACTCCGTTATTAACAAATACTATAATACTACAAGTTTATAATATGAGCAGAAAAAAGGAAAGGAAGAAAAAAACGGAGAGGGGAATACCCAAAAGCACCTAAGGCACCATTCGAGGGATATTCCCCAGCTAAAACTAAGTATAATATAATATTACTATTCAGTTACAATCCATAAATAACTTTACAAATTATATTGTGGAGTAGGGCGCTATTAAAAAAAGGTAAAACTATTGCAAAATCTCCTTATCAGTTTAAAAATGACATAACCTTATGATGTTTAAAGCTTGATAAGCTTATGGCCTCTCTTATATTATGTGGTAAACTATTCCATTCATCAATTATTCGTACAAAAAAATATATATTTAAAAACATTTGTTGTACTACATTGTATAAACATGATTCAGGTCAAGCGAGTCATTACTTCTTAGGTGGCAATTTACCTTTCGATCTGTGTAGAATGATAGCTTATTGTCAATGTCAATATTATAATGAATAAACCACACCCTTGTGAATCTCCTATCAGCTAAGCTCTGTAAGTTTAACTTACTTAATCTAGTATTATAGTCATCGTCTGCATCGTTAGATTTAAGGATGAATTTGGTTGCTCTCCTCTGTGCGGCTTCTAATCTGTTAATATTTCGTTGTGTGAATGGGTTCCATGTTTCACATGAATACTCCATTAAGGGCCTAATGAGACTACAATATAGAGTTCTTAAAGTAGCGATGTCCTTTAGTTCCTTACAGGTTCTCTTCACTAGACCAAGCACTTTATTGGCCTTTGCTGTTATGGAATCTATTTGTGTATTCCATGATAGATCAGAGGTAGTACTAAATTACCCCTAAATCCTTGTACTTTGTACACTTTCTAAGGTTTGCGCATTTATATGATAATCACTAATGATAGGGTTATTTTTTCTAGTAATTCTCATGATCTTACACTTCTTTGTATTGATTCTCATTCTGTTCACATCACACCAAATAGAGATATTATCCAGGTCTCTCTGAAATGCTAATTGATCATTTGGTGTGTTAATTACTCGGGCTGCCTGTGGCAGCACCGAGTCTTAAAATGCAAGCCGTTTTTTTTGTTTGGTGCAACAAAATTTGCACTTTTGACCTATGCGGTTATTTTTTCTTTGTTCCCATGTATTAAATTTCAATTTCACCACAAATCAGATTGCACTGTGCTGGTCACGTGACACTCTCCAGGTTAATTTATTTACATAATTTAATACAATAAATCAAGATGGTCGACCGACCCATTTCTCTCAAATTTGGAGTCCCATCTCTCAAATGTAAGCAGTTTAATGTTTTATGTAACTTCACCGTGCGAAAGCCTTCCAACAGGCTCAGGATATTTCAACTGGCGTTCTTGTCGGAGCCGAAGGACCGCGTTTTTTACCCAGATGGCCAGTGATAGCTGAAAGGGAAAGTGAAACTGAACAGTGTATTGTTTCTGATGAGCCAAGCAAATATGTTCAACTCTCGACTCACTCAAGGTAAACGTAAGCTTAAATTTAAGATCTACTTTGGTCTTTTATTGTGGATCCAAGGAATGTTTCAGTGTTTGGTCGCTCGCCAACACGAAACCAGAATACACACTCAGCACAGAATAATTTATGATGACCCAAGCAATATTTTGGTTCAAAAAATTAAAGGCGTCCAACAATTTCCTTTATAGTTCTGTAATATAATGAGCAAACTGAAGTTTTGGAGCAAGAACAGCAGATAAAGTTACACAGAGGCACACAAATTGACTACGAATACAATTAACATGACTTCCAGAGGTTTTCTAGTTTTATTAAGTTATTCAAGGCTAAAATAGCCAAAAACGATATCTTCCCTGATATCTTCGCCGGCGCGCCAAGTTCCAGTACATCATACCAGCAAAGGGAAATCAGCCAGGCGAAACAATCTAACCTGTTTGGTTGTTAACTGTCGAAGCGTGAAGAACAAAATAGCTGATATCGCTGTTGTGATAAATGAACATAAACCTGACATCATCTTGGGGAATGAATCCTGGCTGAATTCTGACATCGCGAGCAGTGAAATTTTCCCAGAAGACTACAAGGTTTATAGGAAAGACAGAAACAGTAATACCCACGGCGGTGGAGTTTTCCAGGCGGCAAAGAGAGATTTAATTATCACTCACCGCTCGGACTTTGATTCAGATTGCGAGATCATCTGGTCCCAATGTCAGTTGGCCGGAATAAACAGTGCGAAATCCATCTATTTCGGATCTTACTATAGACCTAATTCATCTGATATGAAAAGTCTTGATGAGCTAAATACATCGTTGTTGAAGATGGGAGTTAATCTACATAAGAACAATGTGATACTTGCAGGCGATTTTAATGCTCCGGGCATTAACTGGACCAACCTGGGGGCCTCAAACAACTTAAATGCAGCGTCTGAAAAATTACTAGACATAGTTGATGAACACGATCTGAATCAACTCGTCAATGAACCAACTAGACGGCAAGGTGCAGCACACAATATCCTAGACCTTGTATTATCTAACAACAAGAATATCATCAGCTGTGTAAAGGTCATTCCTGGCATAAGTGATCACGATATTATCCTGTTCACTGTTAAGTTATCGTGCAAAAAGAAAAGGAACGTCAAACGTAAAGTTTACATCAAGAAAAAGGCCGACCCTGATCGTATCAAGAAAGAGTTACGAACACTAGCCGCGATTCAGGAGTCCAATTTAAATGACGTGTCAGCTGACAAGATGTGGGATGATTTTGAAAGAAATATTCATCGAATAATGGACACCTGCATACCTCATAAAATGACTAGCTCGCGATATGATCTCCCCTGGTTCAGCCGTTCGCTTAGGAGGCAAACAAGAGCCAAACAACGGCTATATAATAAAGCAAAAAAGTCAGGGAATCCAGTACACTGGAACGAGTTCCGAGCCGCTAGAAAACGTCTACATAAGAACTTGAAGTCTTCAAGAGAAACTTACATCTCGGACTACCTCGGCGACGCTATTGAGGAAAACCCAAAGCGCTTTTGGTCATACATCAAACAGCTAAAGAATGACGATCCTGGTGTAGCAGACTTCAAAGTTGACGGTAAAATCATTAGCAATGGAACCCTAAAGTCGGAACTCCTAAACAAACAGTTTTCTAGTGTCTTTACTGAGGAGGATCTTAGTAACATTCCTACTGTTGGTAAAAATCCTGAACCAAGTATTGGCGCCCTCATTATCACGATCTCAGGCGTTATAAAGCAGCTAAGATCCCTGAAGCCGCACAAGGCCAGCGGTCCAGATGAGATACCCCATGGTTTTTGAAAGAGTATGCATTTGAGATTGGTCCTATTCTAACAGCCATCTACCAAACCTCGATTGACTCTGGCCTTGTACCTTCTAAATGGAAGCATGCTAATGTATGTGGTGTGTTTAAGAATGGGGATAAATCCAATCCGGCGAACTATAGGCCCATATCGCTAACCTGTATAGCATCGAAGGTTCTTGAACATATTGTTCATAGTCACGTGATGAAACACCTAGAGAAATATACGATCCTCACGGACGCGCAACACGGTTTTAGGGCAAAACGATCTACTGTAACTCAGCTAATTCTGACTATCCATGACATGGCCAAGACCATCCAAGATAACAAGACTGTCCATGCAGCAGTGCTGGATTTTAGCAAAGCTTTTGATAAAGTTCCCCACAAGCGCCTTCTTAAGAAGCTTCAGTATTTCGGTGTTCATGGAACTCTGCTTACTTGGTTCGAGTCATTTCTAACCAACCGCTCCCAATCAGTTGTTTGTGATGGAAAATGTTCCCAGCCCTGCCCTGTAACATCCGGGGTCCCCCAAGGGACGGTACTGGGACCATTGTTATTCTTATTATATGTTAACGACCTGCCTGATAACTTGAAGTCGTCTATCAGACTTTTTGCTGACGATGCACTGTTATACGGTGTCATCACAAGTGAGGATGACTGTGACCAACTTCAAGATGACTTACGCCAACTAGAACTATGGCAAAGTAAATGGCAGATGGTTTTTAACCCTTCCAAATGCAAGACCATTTGCATCTCCACCAAGAAGTTACCACCACAAAAGAAATATGTCTTCTGCGGGGTCGAACTAGAGCAGGTTGAATCTATTTCTTACCTGGGAGTCATTCTGAACTACGATTTGAAATGGTCCCAGCATGTTACATCTATCTCCGGTAAAGCGAGCAAGGTCCTTGGAATGATAAGGAGGAATCTCTGGAATTGTCCAAAGCATGTAAAGGAAACTGCATACACGGCTATAGTCCGTCCCAAACTGGAGTATGCGTGTGCTGCTTGGGACCCTCACTTTAAAAAAGACATTGCTGCCCTCGAGAGGGTTCAGAGGAAGGCGGCGCGTTTCTGTACCCAAAATTACCATCCTACAGCTAGTGTCACTGATATGCTCAACGATTTAGGTTGGCCAAGCCTGGAGTTAAGGAGAACAATGACTCGGTTAACCCTCCTGTACAAGTTGAGTCGTGGGCTAATTGACATTGATGTAAACACTTATCTCCGCCCACATACTGAACTCCGAACTCGGAGAAGCCATAATTGCAGATATAGACAAGATAAAGCGACTAAGGATACTTATTTTTATTCTTTTTTCCCAAGGACTATTAGACTTTGGAATAACTTACCTGCTGATATTGTTGAGATTAACTCATTAATTACTTTTAAGTCCGAGCTTCTTAATTACTTAATTAATTAATCATTACTAGATATATTATAGAGTACAAGCGGTGAAGGCGTGGGACGGCTAACTGGCTGAATAGTGCAGAATCCTTGCTTAATACGTGCTATTTGGTACTGTTTAGTTGGTGCTGTTTCGTGCTTTTATTGCGTTCACTCGACTTGTTTTCTCAGTTGTTTTTATCATTTATTTATTATTTTATCACTTATTTTATTATTACTCGGGCTGCCTGTGGCAGCGCCGAGTCTTAAAATGCAAGTCGTTTTTTTTATTTTTTTTATTCAGTGTAGCACGCGATCTGCGCATGCGTTAAAGGTCAAATTCACACCAATCAGATTGCACTGTGCTGGTCACGCAACAATCGCCAGGTTAATGTATTTACAGAATTTAATACAGTAAATCAAAATGGTCGACCCGCGAGGGCGAAAGCCTTCCAACAGGCTCAGGATATTTCAACTGGCGCTCTTGTTGACCATAAAAATACATGAACAACCAGGAGCCGTAATACATTCGATCAGCGCTGTTTGGACAGATTCAATGTACATTTAGAAACGTAAGCGAAATACAATATCCAAACACGTTTGGATATCAACGGGTATCGAATTATCATCAAAGGTTAGATCTCGTCAGGCGCGCTCAGATAAGAAAGTTCAAAGCTCTCAGACAAGGCAAGACAAGGAGATATCACTTTCAATGAGTCATTGTCAGAAATCTATTCCATCGTGGGCGGTCTTGTACAGCTAAGGCATGTTTTACGACAGAACAAGAGCCCATCTGGGCTTTCACTCGGGCCACATGAGATTGAAGATGAAATACACTTTCATTTGAAATCCTCTTAGTAATAACCAAAGGGAAGAATTATTAGCTGAATTTAGCAGTCTTTTGGAGTGGCCGGTAGCGCGGTGACTTTCATAAAATTTCTCTCCTCCCCTAGTAAATATGTAATTTAATATTTTTGTTTTTCTCGTATGTTGACGTTTTAATTTAAACAGTTTAACACACTGCATTTGAGCAGGCATATATTCATTGTTTTGAACCCGAGAATTAACCGTACTACCGTACTTCATGGTCCCTTTCTTTAGTAGTGGGTTGTCGGTCAGGTAATTATAAACTCTCGTCATGATCATTTAGCACAGAAAATGTATTCTGATGAATAGGGATCGGGTTGTCGTGAAGAATCTAAAGAATTCCGTCTCTTCCGGTTTGAATTTGACTCATGTGTATGTTGCTTTTGGAGTTTCAAGGATATGTTGATCCAAAACTACAGGCTCTTGGGGTTTTTCATTGACTTGTGAACTTGCAGGCTCTGTAATTTGTTTTGTTTTCTTAGTATAACATAAAGTGTTGAACATGTTCATTTTCTCAAGCATGTCGCGCGTGACCTCTGTTTCTTCATTCGTTAAGTTCTCTACTTTCATCTGTAATCTGGGAAACTCGATCTTTTCCCATGCCTTGGCACATAACTATTCCTGTTGGGCATGTTGTAAACCGCGGACTGGACTCAAACTAATATGGACTGGACTGGACTCAGATAACGCGGACTCAGATAACGCGGACTCAGAAAACGCGGACTCAGAAAACGCGGACTCAGATAACGCGGACTCAGATAACGCGGACTCAGATAACGCGGACTCAGATAACGCGGACTCAGATAACGCGGACTCAGAATTCGACTCGTTTTGACAGTAGATAAACATTCTTGGCATACAGAAAAACATTTCGACAATTGTTGCTGAGATTTTTCCTTGACGAATACCTAGTATTTTCGTAGAAATTCAAACTAGTTTTATCTCCCTTTTTGAGGCAATAGATAGTGCAGACTGCAAAGAAAGAAAGGCTGCAAAGAAATAAAGAACTTGAAAGCAAACTGCAACTGGATTAAATTGTGATGTCTGTCGCATACCAACAGAGATAATTACCGATAAGCTTTTTAGAGGTGACAGGATCAATTAGCAGATCAGTCCCGTAACACTATCAACTTGGGACAAGAAACCATTGAGCCGTCAACTGTGTTGGCGGGAAAATAACCTCCAAGGTAGCGGAAAACTGGCTTGCTTTGATTTTTATAGTATTTGTATGAAATCATGTTACTGAATTTGACTGTATAGATCACGAATAGAAGTATATATAATAAACACAAAGTATAGAGTACCGAAGTGTGACGTCACAAATTTGCAAAATTTAGATGTAGAATGTTTGGACCACTGATTCAGAAAGAGCAATATAAAAGAACATTACATACCAAAAATGAGGTGTATACGATGAAAAGCAGCTGAGATATGGGCATTGGAATATATACTTTTCTTTAACAAATCACTGTATTTTTGTACTGGTTCATAAACTTAGGAACCAGGACAAAAATACATTGTTTTGTTAAAGAATATTATATATTCCAATGCCCATATCTCGGCCGCTTTTCATCTTATTCACCTCATTTTTGCTATGTAATGTTCTTTTATCGTGTTCTTTCTGCAACTGTGGTCAAATGTTGTTAAAGGGAAATTTTTTTATTTATGACGTCATCACTTCGGTACTCTATTATGGTGTCGTTCGAAAATAATCCACAGAAAATACCCCCAGGACTTTGCGTTAGCATGAGGAAATCAGACGCCTCAAAGTTAACTTTACGTGCTTGTGATACGCCGATGACAGGTTTACTTACTTTAATAACCTCTTGTCGAGGAACACAAATACGGAATGCCTGTACAACTTGATACGGATAGCATTGACATTATATTACATATATGGAGGGGCAAACTGATAAAATCTAGCCGGTTAACGGTGGTTATTCTTGATACATATGTCGCTTTGGCATTACTTTCTATTGTGTGATTATGTATGGCGCCCGCGGGGTTAGTGTGTCACTGCATTGGAAATCTTGTCCTGTAGTTTGTTAATTACGTATACTGATTGATCCGCAGTGACAAGACGTGAATAGAAGAATCACCCAATGCATGAACTGAGAAATAACATAGATTCATTCACTACGGAACTAGACGGCAGATATCGTATCGCTACTTGCACGATAACATTACATTAATCGGTAGTTATGGGTTTGGACAGGGAATTATTATGACCGAACAATGGCGCAAGGCTATTCGCCATCGTAACAAGCTATGGAAGAAATTTATAAAAGAACGAAATGATGCAAACTACGCTGATTACAGGACACAGAGAAACAAGTGTACTTCCATTAGGCGAAAGGCCATCAGGGACCACTTCGTAAAGAAAGCGGAGGCGGACAATACACGAGATTTCTGGAATGCGTCACGCCTGGCATAAGTTACCTCAAAATCGATCACTAAAAGCGAGCCAAAAATATATAAACCAGCACATCTTGTTTAATTCGCTGTCAAATTTAACGAAATTTTCGTATGTTAATATTAAAATGAAATAACGTCTTTAGGATCAAACACGTTTGTATATTGACGTTGGTGTGACGTCATAACGAACGACTCCTTTTAAGGTCAAATTCTGCGTTACCTATACGTTTGAAATAAAGCATGTTATCACAACAACATAAATATGTGTTTTTGATTGCCGCAATTTTAAAGTCTCTACGATAAATATTTGCTGAGTTATTAAGAAATGAAGTTTCCTGTGACGTCACATTTTCTGACGTCATGGGTCTGACATCAGTCATGCTTTCTAAATTGAATAAACATAAAAAAGACCATATTGCGGCTATTAAGTGTACAGTAAGTACAGTTCCTCTTTAAAACCCGAAAAATTATTGAATAGTTATTTTTAAAAGACGTTTTCCAAAATATATGACGTCATAATGACGTTTCCTCTTTTTCACTGGGAATTTTAAAGTATTTCCTCTCAAAAATCGAAAATTCTAAAAACATACGGTTGTGGGTACCGATTTACTCTTTTGATTGCTAGATTGTCGTAAACAAATATTTTAAACTCTAAAAGATGAATGAAGAAGTTATTTTGTAAATGGTTCTGTATTGAATATTTCCCGCCAAATTTTGGCGGGAAAATTGCCAAAATTCAAAATTTCATAACCTTTCTCCCTCTTAACCAATCGAACTCGGGTTTTCGGTTTCTTTGTTGTCGACATGATGAGAAATCGAAAATATAAAATTTACTGATGTTCAAGGTAATTGAAAACATCGAGAAACCTATTATAAATGGATACATGACGTAACTGTGACGTCATCAAGATGTCTACGGTAGATCAAATCATCGGATTTTGTTTAGGTCGTCGGTCTTCATCATCGCACAAAAATTCAATATTCTATGTTGGAAACTTTTTAAAATATAGCAAAGTGATAGATTTTAGGGTCATTTGTGCCAAGCGTGCGTATCGTCCCTTTCTACACTCTAAAACCAAGCAAGCAAATGACATAACTCTTAAAGAGAATGATGTTGTCATAACTGACAAAAAGCAATTATCGGAGATATTTAATGACTATTTTATTCATATTGTGGACGGTGTTTGTGAGATCAACGAAGATCATTTTGGAACTGATTTTAGTGCACATCCAAGCATAAAGGCAATTCTAGAACACAATGGTACGCGACACGTGGCTGATTGTTTTAGTTTTCGGTATACAAACAAGATTCAAGTGGAAGAGCTATTGAAGAACATCAACTCTCGTAAGTCCAGTGGCCACGATTCATTACCACCAAGTCTTATAAAGAGCTCTGCTAGCGCCATTGCAGCTCCACTTACAGACATACTGAACACATCCATAAGCCAGTGTCGATATCCAGTCCACTGGAAGAAGGGGCAGGTGACGCCTTTATTTAAAAAGGATGACGAAATGTCTAAAGTTAATTATAGGCCTGTGACTGTCCTTCCGTGTTTCAATAATATATTTGAAAAACTATTAGCGTCTCAACTTGACGATTTCTATAGAGAACTACTATCGGATTTTATCTCTGCGTACAGAAAATGCTACAGCTGCGAAACTTCTCTTCTGCGACTTACGGAGGATTGGAAAACGAGTCGAGACAACAAGGAAATAGTGGCTGTAGTATTAATGGATTTGTCTAAGGCCTTCGACACCATCTCACATGCGTTACTGATAGCTAAACTGAGGGCCTATGGCCTTAATGATAACAGCTGTGAACTCCTCAGAGACTACCTCACAGACAGGCAGCAGAGAGTGAAGGTCGGGGACGCGTATTCTGGTTGGCAGGTAATCAGAAGAGGCGTGCCTCAAGGAAGCGTATTGGGACCGATGTTTTTTAATATCTTTATTAATGATTTGTTCTATCATATTAAAACTACAAAATTGAACGCATACGCGGACGATGAACAGATATATGATTCTGACAAGGATCCTGCTGCCCTAGATAGACGCATACAGAACGATGTTAGCATTGCGAATAATTGGTATAATGACAACGGTATGATTGTAAATCCCACAAAACATCAAGCTATGGTGCTGGGCAAGACTGACCATGAATTCTCTTTTCCGGTCAAACGTTCGATAGACTTGCTTGGCATGACCATAGATAATGAGCTTAGCTTTGACGATCACATAACCTCAATTTGTAAAAAGGTTAATAATCAATTTAATGTGATGATTAGATTTCGCAAGCTTATTTCTAAAAGTACATTGCTTCGCCTATATAAGGCATTTATCCTACCGCACTTCCATTATTGTTCCACGGTTTGGCATTTTTGTAGTTGTAGAAACACTGATAAATTAGAAGCCTTAAGGTTACTGTACAGGTTCGTGTAGCGTTTTTTTTTTTTTTTTTTTTTTTTATCCTGACGTTTTACTAAGTGAATATTCTACAATATGAAACAAAAACTAATCCAATACATTAAAAACTTCGCGTGATATTGAAAGAAACGTGTTTTCTCGGAAAAGCAAATAAATAGCCAGCGTGTGATAATCCTATTATGTGAAAAGCGCCCATCGAACTTTTTCGCGGGAACCACATCCGGGAACTTGCTTCGAACTATTTGCATATTGTTTTACAGGATTCCGCCATGGGTCTTTTTGTCTTTCTTCTCTTTTCGTTGGCGGTACTTGGTTTAGCTTGTGTTTTCGTTCTGCGTTTCGGCATCATAAGTTCGGTTTTCTGTCTGAACACTACAGAGCGCGTGGCCAGGATTGTGTATCGATGTGACCCTATTACGGTTTCCTGCGAATGTCGAGACCACCACGGGGTTCTCGCATCTCATTGGATGGCGGTATCGCAGTATTGACAGATGGACTAATGAGGTGTTAGCTGTTTACAAAACTAAAACGCGAATATCTCGGCTTAGAAGTTCTTGCGTATTCTCTATCTTTGAACGAATTATGGAGCTCGGGCTTTCGACATAATTCATTGAAATTTGGCAGAGAGCTTCATCACATATTGAAGAAAAAAACGGTGTGCGGCTTTTTTGAAATTCGAAAAGATTCTTTAGTTATGCTGCCGGTGTCAAATGACAAGGGAATTTTTTGAAGCTCCAACTTTGATTTAAATTTGCATTTGAACAAAGCAAAATGTCAAAAAACCCGCACACCGTTTTGAAGGCTGCTATGTGCTGATTGACATTATGCAGTTAAATCGGCCATACGCGCCAACGCGTGGCCTGGTAATTCGTCTTTATAAACATTACCTGTTTTGCGTTTCTAGGTTCACCGTTCTTACCGATTTTAAAATTTTCATAAAAACACTACGCAGGCTCATTCTATGGTTTATAAGCTTTAAAATGGTATATAGGTTTATGTAGATTTCTCTAAAACCACGCGCGCAAGAGATTTTTAACGAGACACACCCGCGAACCTGCACGGTAACCTTAAATAAGCGTATTCTGAGATTTATGTTCGATGACAGGAATTCTAACTACAACCAGCTATTATATAAAGCTAAAACACCTTCACTATATAATAGAAGAATACAGAATATGCTAATTATACTTTTTAAATCTCTGAAATTTTCAAACTATCCAGGCTACCTAAAAGATATGTTTACTCTAAGATCTGTAATCTATTCCTTAAGAGGCACTGATATTTTGAACCTACCTAAACCTCAAACAACAACTTATGGCCTGCACTCTTTCAAATATTCGACTGCAAAATTCTGGAACTCCCTACCTGATAATCTTCGATCTTTAACAACTATCACTGATTTTAAGAGAGAAATCCGTAAATACAATCTAATCTAATTTTACAGTAATGTCTATTTGTTAATAATTTCTAGGTTTCATTGTAAATATTTTTAGTATTAGTAATATAACAATAGTATTAGTATTAGTAACAGTAGTTTTCTCGAAGATATTAGCATGTATTTGCTACTCTGAAAATTCGAGTTGAAATAAAGTTTATGTATGTATGTATGTATGTATGTCATTTATCATCTAAGTTTCCAGTTCGAGTCGGTAAATTATTATTTATAATGCATCAGCCATGCATGTGTGACCGGCTAGATCTCATGCCGGTCTTTATTTTATTGGAATATCATGACGGCTAACTAAAGTCCTTGGGGTATTTTCTGTGGATTATTTTCAAACGACACCATAATACTTTGTACGGCATACTATGAGGGTCATTTGATTAATTACTCATAAACTTGATTGTTTTACATTTCTACTTGATTATTTAACAACAAAACTTGATTAATCAGTAACTGAACTTGATTGTTTATAACACATTTTGATTAATTGCAACGTGAAAACTTGATTTATTCGCAACTTGAAAACTTGATTAATTCGTAGTTATCTACTTGATTATTTAGCAAAGAAACTTGATTAATCAGTTACTGAACTTGATTATTTATTATAAATCTTGATTATTTATAACTTGAAAACTTGATTAATTGCAACTTGAAAACTTGAGTATTGCAACCTGAAAACTTGATTTATTCACAACTTGAAAAACTTGATTAACTCGCAACTTAAAAAACTTGATTAATTCGCAACTTGAAAAACTTGATTAATTCGCAACTTGAAAAACTTGATTAATTCGCAACTTGAAAAACTTGATTAATTCGCAACTTGAAAAACTTGATTAATTCGCAACTTGAAAAACTTGATTAATTCGCAACTTGAAAAACTTGATTAATTGCAACTTGAAAAACTTGATTAATTCGCAACTTGAAAAACTTGATTAATTCGCAACTTGAAAAACTTGATTAATTCGCAACTTGAAAAACTTGATTAATTCGCAACTTGAAAAACTTGATTAATTGCAACTTGAAAAACTTGATTAATTCGCAACTTGAAAAACTTGATTAATTCGCAACTTGAAAAACTTGATTAATTGCAACTTGAAAAACTTGATTAATTCGCAACTTGAAAAACTTGATTAATTCGCAACTTGAAAAACTTGATTAATTCGCAACTTGAAAAACTTGATTAATTCGCAACTTGAAAAACTTGATTAATTCGCAACTTGAAAAACTTGATTAATTCGCAACTTGAAAAACTTGATTAATTCGCAACTTGAAAAACTTGATTAATTGCAACTTGAAAAACTTGATTAATTCGCAACTTGAAAAACTTGATTAATTCGCAACTTGAAAAACTTGATTAATTCGCAACTTGAAAAACTTGATTAATTCGCAACTTGAAAAACTTGATTAATTGCAACTTGAAAAACTTGATTAATTCGCAACTTGAAAAACTTGATTAATTCGCAACTTGAAAAACAATGTTGTGGGTATCCGGTGCTGAGGGTCAGGCGGAGGTCGCAGTCCTGGTGGCAAAGGTGATGACTCGATAAGTGCATCGTGTGTTTATGTTTATTTTTGGCGTGAACAATAAGGCCATTTGTATATGGTAAAACCAGGGCCCATGTGCAAATATATATTATATTAAAATATGGACCAAGCTGTAGTTTGCCAAGTTATCGTACCTTAAATTTAAAAAAATGAGTCAGACACACGAACAATGTTTTGCATTGTATAACCGTAGTAGTGTTTCTGAGCAAGGAACCTTCGATAATTCTCTAAATTTACAATTTCAACTATTAACCTTATGAGTGTGCACGGTGTTTTATTCTTCTATCGAATATGAGTATAAAGAATAAGAACAACAACACTTGTATTTGCTCTAAAGATTAGTTATAATTAAAGATTGATAAAATATGGCTTTATAGTCAGCATGAGAAATGGCGAGAGTCATTTCACATCGATCTCATACCACAGTTCATTAAACAAGTAGTGAGACAAGACCATTTGGGGTAAACAGACTGAAACTGACTTACTTTATTTAGCCAAGTCACTTTAGTAACGCAAGAAATGCTACGGACTGCGTTCAATCGCAAGGTCGTTTTATTCGTTTAGACGGTATTATTGACTCGAAGTGATTTCAACAGGCTACCGTTAACAATTTATTGAAGCGGCGTTACGATTATTACGTCTATTTATAATCAAGAACGTCGCGATAAAAGACCTAATTCAAAAGTTAGTGAACGAATAAATGTTTCCAACCATTTTGGGCTTCATCAGTTTAGTTTATTCAATGAGAAAATTGTTTCAAGGAGAGGGGGGGTTGGGCGAAATCCCTGAAGGGGGCCAAAGAGGGGAAGAAAACACTAGGGATCTCGCCCCGGGGAGGGTGAAATCACCAAGGATCTCGCCCCCGGGGGTGAGATTACGGGGTAGCGAAATCCCTAGAACACCGGTACAACATTTATCCGGATCAGTTGTTTTTACACTATACCCGGACTAATTTGGATCCGGTATGTACCTGTTGTCCAGGGCCGGGTTGTTCAAAGCCCGATTAGTGCTAATCCAGGGTTAATTTCCATGATAACCAATAGGTTCTGTGCAGAATTAATCCAGGATTAACACTAATCGGGCTTTGAACAACCCAGCCCAGGTCTCAAACTTGTACGGATAGGCAGTCGCAAGAGCCCATAATAGGCTATTGGCAGTCGGGATTCGTCAGGATAGCAGATTTCGTATAAACTAAATCTATTTTCGTATAAACTAAATATATTGTTAAAGATAATTTGCATTGAACTGACATATAGTGTCCTGACATATAGTGTGCTGTAATGTAGTGTCCTGTAATATAGTCATGTCATCTAGTGTCATATCATATAGTGTCCTGACATATAGTGTTCTGTAATGTAGTGTCCTGTAATATAGAGTCATGTCATCTAGTGTCATATCATATAGTGTCCTGACATATAGTGTCCTGACATATAGTGTCCTGACATATAGTGTTCTGTAATGTAGTGTCCTGTAATGTAGAGTCATGTCATCTAGTGTCATATCATATAGTGTCCTGACATATAGTGTCCTGTAATGTAGTGTCCTGTAATATAGAGTCATGTCATCTATAGTGTCATATCGTATAGTGTCCTGACATATAGTGTGCTGTAATCTAGTGACCTGTCATATAGAGTCATGTCATCTAGTGTCCTAAAATGGAGTAGATATGTGCTAAGGCCCGTTTCAGATGGCGAAAGTTTTGTGCGTCGACCGAGTTCAATGCAAATTATCTTTAACAATATATTTACGACGAATTTACTGACGAATCCCGACTGCCAAGAGCCTATTATGGGCTCTTGCGACTGCCTATCCGTACAAGTTTGAGACCTGGACAACCGGTACATACCGGATCCAAATTAGTCCGGGTACAGTGTAAAAACAACTGATCCGGATAAATGTTGTACCGCTGTTCTAGGGATTTCGCTACCCCGTAATCTCACCCCCCGGGGGTGAGATCCTTGGTGATTTCACCCTCCCCGGGGCAAGATCCTTAGTGTTTTCGTTCCCCTCTTTGGCCCCCTTCAGGGATTTCGCCCCCCCCCCCCCCACCCCCCTCCTTGAAACAATTTTCTCATTGAATAACTGCTAAACTAATGAAGCCCAAAATGTTGGAAACATTTATTTGTTCACTAACTTTTGAATTATAGGTCTTTTATCGCGACGTTCTTGATTATAAATAGACGTAATAATCGTAACGCCGCTTCAATAAATTGTTAACGGTAGCCTGTTGAAATCACTTCGAGTCAATAATACCGTCTAAACGAATAAAACGACCTTGCGATTGAACGCAGTCCGTAGCATTTCTTGCGTTACTAAAGTGACTTGGCTAAATAAAGTAAGTCAGTTTCAGTCTGTTTACCCCAAATGGTCTTGTCTCACTACTTGTTTAATGAACGGTGGTATGAGATCGATGTGAAATGACTCTCGCCATTTCTCATGCTGACTATAAAGCCATATTTTATCAATCTTTAATTATAACTAATCTTTAGAGCAAATAAAAGTGTTGTTGTTCTTATTCTTTATACTCATATTCGATAGAAGAATAAAACACCGTGCACACTCATAAGGTTAATAGTTGAAATTGTAAATTTAGAGAATTATCGAAGGTTCCTTGCTCAGAAACACTACTACGGTTATGCAATGCAAAACATTGTTCGTGTGTCTGACTCATTTTTTTAAATTTAAGGTACGATAACTTGGCAAACTACAGCTTGGTCCATATTTTAATATAATATATATTTGCACATGGGCCCTGGTTTTACCATATACAAATGGCCTTATTGTTCACGCCAAAAATAAACATAAACACACGATGCACTTATCGAGTCATCACCTTTGCCACCAGGACTGCGACCTCCGCCTGACCCTCAGCACCGGATACCCACAACATTGTTTTTCAAGTTGCGAATTAATCAAGTTTTTCAAGTTGCGAATTAATCAAGTTTTTCAAGTTGCGAATTAATCAAGTTTTTCAATTTGCGAATTAATCAAGTTTTTCAAGTTGCGAATTAATCAGGTTTTTCAAGTTGCGAATTAATCAAGTTTTTCAAGTTGCAATTAATCAAGTTTTTCAATTTGCGAATTAATCAAGTTTTTCAAGTTGCGAATTAATCAAGTTTTTCAAGTTGCGAATTAATCAAGTTTTTCAAGTTGCGAATTAATCAAGTTTTTCAAGTTGTAATTAATCAAGATTTGTTACAAAACAATCAAGTTCAGTTTCTGATTGATCAAGTTTCGTTGCTAAATAATCAAGTTTCATGTTTCGAATCAATCAAGTTTTCAAGTGGGGAATATCAAGTTTTCAAGTTGCCATGATGTTGACCCTGATAGGACACCGTAACTTTGTGTTTATTATAGATACTTCTATTCGTGCTCTATACAGTCAAATTCAGTAACATGATTTCATACAAATACTATAAAAATCAAAGCAAGCCAGTTTTCCGTTACCTTGGAGGTCACTCATTTTCCCGCCAACACAGTTGACGGATCAATGGTTTCTTGTCCCAAGTACGGGACTGATCTGCTAATTGATCCTGTCACCTCTAAAAAGCTTATCGGTAATTATCTCTGTTGGTATGCGACAGACATCACGATTTCATCCAGTTGCAGTTTGCTTTCAAGTTCTTTATTTCTTTGCAGCCTTTCTTTCTTTGCAGTCTGCACTATCTATATTGCCTCAAAAAGGGAGATAAAACTAGTTTGAATCACTACGAAAATACTAGGTATTCGTCAAGGAAAAATCTCAGCAACAACTGTCGAAATGTTTTTCTGTATGCCAAGAATGTTTATCTACTGTCAAAACGAGTCGAATTCTGAGTCCGCGTTATCTGAGTCCGCGTTATCTGAGTCCGCGTTATCTGAGTCCGCGTTTTCTGAGTCCGCGTTATCTGAGTCCGCGTTTTCTGAGTCCGCGTTTTCTGAGTCCGCGTTTTCTGAGTCCGCGTTATCTGAGTCCGCGTTATCTGAGTCCAGTCCAGTCCATATTAGTTTGAGTCCAGTCCGCGGTTTACAACATGCCTTCCTGTTGTGGATGATTATAAGTAAAATCCTTCGACAGCTTGTACCGTTTCCGCTAGGTCAATATCCTCGCTGGAACGAAATAACTTGATATCAATACTCTCTGATCCAACTTACGGTAAATTTAAATCTCTGACAGTTTTTAAGAGACTCATAATATTGGTCTTGAAGTGCCTTCACCCAAAATAAGATGTTCTCCTCGGATGTTTTAAATGCAGCACAGCGAGCCGATGGCTTATAGATTCCAATATCTATTTCTTCGAATTTTAGCTTTCCGGATCCTGGCCCCTTTGCTTCAGGTTGTCGTACGTGTCGTATATAAAAGCACTGGCCATCTGGGTAAAAAACGCGGTCCTTCGGCTCCGACAATAGCGCCAGTTGCAATATCCTGAGCCTGTTGGAAGGCTTTCGCATGAGTGAAGTTAAATAAAACATTAAACTGGCTTACATTTGAGAGATGAGACTCCAAGTTACAGAGAAAGTTCCTCGCGGGTCTTCCGCCATCTTGATTTTACTGTATTCAATTATGTAAATAAATTAACCTGGCGATTATTGCGTGACCAGCACAGTGCGATCTGATTGGTGTGAATTTGACCTTTAACGCATGCGCTGAACGCTTGCTACACGGAATAAAAAAAAAAAAAAAAAAAAAAAACGACTTGCATTTTAAGACTCGGTGCTGCCACAGGCAGCCCGAGTAATAACCAGAGTCTTTCTACTGGATTGAGAGCTCGAGACATTATACATGTCGGCTAATATGGGGAAAACTGAAACAAAAAATGAACTTTGACGGCAGAAACCCTCAATTGAGCCAAGCGGAATATTTACATGATCCGCTAAGATTTTTACGTAAGTACTGTAAGTAAACTCTTTTTGATTTGAATAAATTTCCTCTCAGTTTGTCCGTTAATGTACTTTTTCTTCTAATTATCGCTTTATTTAACATCTGTGATTTAGAGTATGCGTACCTCAGAATAAATTATTTGAAAGGTCAACTGAATTCTTGTGTCGATAAGCGCAAATCTTTTTTTGGGAAACAGTCTGTGTATATGAGAAGCGGCTTAATCGGAAGAGCTTTCTCATTTATAGGAATTACAATTTTTTTTCTTGCTATGAAATTTATGTTTCATTTCACATTTATTCATACAGTTTTAGCCGGACATTTCCCCGAGTTTTTGATCTATTTTCAATCAAATTCAAAGTCTGAATATGTCATTGTATTGCATTTATACACTGGAATTGCCAGTATTCGAGGGTCTGAATGGGGGGGTCTACAGGTCAGTTGTCAGTTAAAATTTTGGCCATTTGTCAGTTGTCAGTTAGCCCTAGTTAATCATTACTAGAGAAAATTTACTATGTTTGACCCACAAAAACCAAATTTGTCAGTTGTCAGTTATTTTTCGGTTGTCAGTTGTCAGTAAAAAAATCGTCATTTGTCAGTTGTCAGTTATTTTGAAGGCCGTTTGTCAGTAGTCAGTTAACCTCATTCAGACCCTCGTATTCTGTTGTTCGAATCCTGCGTTATCATAGTCATGCCATAAAAGCGATTAATAGACCAGTCTGTTTTTTTGACGTTCTCACTGGCGAATTAAAGCACGACTTGATACTAAGAGGATTTCAAATGAAAGTGTATTTCATCTTCAATCTCATGTGGCCCGAGTGAAAGCCCAGATGGGCTCTTGTTTTTATATATTGTACAGTTGGTGTGATAACCATACGGTTTATTACCGACTAAATAACATGTAGATGTAGATGTAGATCTTCACCTCTACTCGCTTGAGACGTAACGCTGACAGATGTTTGCTGTTTTGGAGTCTTCTGTATCATGTGTCAGATCTTTTAGCCCTGCGTTCACCAGATCACGATCTAAGCTCTCTCAGCGAAATAACCTAAATGTACCTGAAGAAAGTTTTCGACCTCGTTTGTCATTTTTGCTCTAACCACTGTAAACAATGTAACATGATCAGGCGCTCGAGCGTGATCGTTTACTTTATTATCTGAACAGCGCGAATTGCAAACCTCACTCAGTGCTGGAGTTGCTGACAGATATCTGAAGTGGTCAAAATGCCCTGAGCGCGTTTCGCAATGAAATGTCTAAACACCCCCGTAATGCTCATATGGGTTGTAGTAATTGGATTATTTTCCGAAGTGTCCGCTTACGGGAGTGTAAATACAAAAGAAAAATCCAAATCATAACCCTGAAAAGTGTCCGCGTCCGCCTACGGGAACGTATAAATACAGAGTTTGACTGAGAGTTCAAACGGGGTTTTGGAAAGGTGTCCGTAACTGGAGCTGTCCGCTTACGGGAGTGTCCGCACAGAGGAGTTTGACTAATGGTCGCGGGTCGCGTGTCGCGGGTAGACGGTGCGGGTGCGGGTAAAAAGGTGCGGGTGCGGGTAAAAAGGTGCGGGTAAAAAGGTGCGGGTAAATAGGTGCGGGTAAAAAGGTGTGGGTAAAGATATGCAATGTATTCGAGATAAAAAAGAAAAAAATGGCGAATTTGAATTGTTTTATGTAGTCCTTCAAATTAAATCTGGTTCATGTTCACACCCTGTCAGTTTGCCATACCGACATCAAACTGTGGGTAAACAGATACAAGGTAATCGATTATCAAAAAGCAAAAATAGCGAATTTGCCGGTGCGGGTGAAAAGATGGAAGGTATTCGATTATCAGGGGGAAAGGGAAAGGTGGCTGTCTTTACCTAGCATAGGAGCCCTAAGGCTAAGGCGAATTTGAAATTTCTTATGTAGTCGTTCTATTTTTGGCAATTAAATCTGGTTCATGTTCACACCTTGTCAGTTTGCCATGCCGACATCAAGGCACCGAAGCCAAAAGAATCAATGGTTACTGTTCGACTGTATGAAGTGATTCGCGAGGGACATCGAAACGTTTTCGACTTGTGACATTAAGTCTATATAATGATATTTTCTAGTTCTTCTATGAATTGATACTAAAACCCGTTGGACAAATGGTGTTTTTTAACGGGAGAGCCGGTGTGTAGCTTCTTCAACATGTCTTTTGTTCTAAATACGTGTTAACTGAGCTCACATTTCATTACTTGCATTTTCAAGACAGCGTACGTGTGTTTGACTCGTAGATTCCGTTACCCGTTTGTTATCGTGATGGCATCAGATGGAGCAAGATTAGTGGGGTTTTCCGTTTATTGTTTCCTTTATTAAGACGGGTAGCTTGCTGGATAGACCCTTGCTCGACTCTTATACCACAGGAAGCCCGGTTTCAGATTTTCTCTCTCGATTTTTTCGATTTTAATTAGGAGTTGCCTGCGGAGGAGGCTATGCTGGATATTTATTTTAGGATTTTCACCCTTTGTCCGTGCATTGCTGTCATTCGCAATTTGAATTCATCTAAACTGAAGAGACGGACCATTTGAAAATTAATTTTGGGGGGGACCGCAAACGCAAATCCCCCCCCCCCCCCAATTTTTTTTTCGAGCAAGCCAAGGTGTGAAACTTTGTTCATTAGCTGAAACGTACTTGTCATGTAAAATGTAATGACATTGTTGTTGTAATGCCAAGCCAATGTTTAGTCTCCAGAACACAGGAAACCAGTGTTTTAGAGAGCAGTAAAATCTCAAAAATTTCGGCTCGGGCATTTGGCCCTCACAATATTTACAGACAATATGCTTTTAACCTGAATACGCAGCATGGTATTATCTAATATAAGCTCAGGTTCAAACGCATATCCCCATAGCACAGATAATGCATTCGTGTCCAGGAGATTAGTTATACATGCCAATGCTGAGCACTTTTCATATTTTTTTTTGAGACTACGGAACAATGCAATATGATGAACTAGAATGCGATGATACACGAATTAACAGTACAATTTCAAGTATACCTCCGTGATGGAGGGTGAGGTAGAGATTTCCAGAATAATACCTGTACATATATGTTTTCTACTAAACAAATGTAATGTATCATGGAAAATACCACAAATCTACAAACATTAAAATTGTGTAAAATGTTCTTGATAGAAAACCAAAATACCGAATGCCCTAAAAAAATATCGAGCAAGTTCCGATGCCAGAAGAAAAAAATTATTGCAGCACTAGGAGTCCTAAAAAAAAATATCGAGCAAAAAAAAACCATCAATTTTCAAATGGTCCGTCCCTAAGAGGATTGTTGTTAGGATCCCTTATATTATTTTTCTTTTTGTTTGCTTGATAGTCCGCTAGGATCGACTCTTGGCAAAACGAATTGTTAGCCGTGGTAAAAGTAAACAGATCGTTTTATCAGCTTATCCAAATTAGAGACAGTTGTATTAATTTCTACATGTTTTTTTTTTAATAGGTAATAACATAGTCTCCTCCGCAGGCAACTCTAGTATCCCAGAAACCGGGGAAATTAAATAAAAATATTCTTCATTTTCCCTTCCTTCCCCCTTCCTCGTCTCATCCTCTCCTCGCCTGAGTTTCCTCTCCCCCTTCGTGGATGCGCGTATGCACAGGAACGATCGAGTTATTGCATGGATGTGGGAGTTTTGTCGCTCACTCGCACCATCGCTAAGATGTATAATCATACATAATTTAGTGTTTATCGATTAAGTTATAATGCAGACTGACCACCCCCCCCCCCCCCCCCCCCCCCCCCTATTTCGTCTCAGTAACGCGAGGAATGTGTGAAAGCATACACAAACAAGAACTGTCAATAACGAAATATATGCCGTCATAATTTATCGTGTAATACTGGTTGGTGCATGAGCTGCAAACATGTTCCGCTGTCCGTTGCGCGATCGTTCTTGGCTTAGAAAACAAGTATCACGTTTCACAATAACATAGGCTGGGGTCAGATCACAGGAAGTCGTGTACACTTTGTGATTTAGGTGGACGACGAGGCCCTTGCCACAAGAATGTTTCCATGGCAACTGAACTTTTAATCATAGTACTGTGTATATGTGTCAGTATAACATTTACGCCAAGTTTGGATATACTTTCAGATATCATGATATTTAACTTTGTGTTCCTGGCTGTGTCATGACGTCTAAATCATTAGAATATCTCTTGATTGCTATCCATGCAATCGAAACACGGTTCACCATAGTAACGTAACGGCTTTATGACGCACCAAAGAAGCCATTATTATGCTGAACGGTGTTTCGATTGGATATTTTCAAATGAAACTCTCATGGTTGTCCCTGGAAACGTGTTGTTCAGCTGTTGGAAACGTAACTTTTAGAACTTAAACGAAGTGAAGAAAACGTGCTCGCTGTACACACTCCCGATCAAATGCGAATTTCAGTATATTTTTTAATAAAATGAAAACAACGTAGGGAATATATGCACAAGTGTAGAGTTTCATGTGAAAATGGGGACATTTTATGAGATTTATTTTTTATAATTTATAGTTAACAAGAGTTAACAACTGTAATCTACGTCAAAGCTGCATTAGATATCACCTTTAATCGTGTCACGTCACGCGACTGTGAGAACCGTAACCATGAAAACACAAATACCTTAAAATGTCAACTATTTGGTTAGGTGGCGCTATAATTTTCAATCATAGATAAGGTTTAAAACTATGAATAATGTTTGGAAAATCCGTTTTTGCTATTTATTCCCACTTTTCACTTGAAATCTAGAAAATAAAAATACTATATGAGTCCCTTAAATGTAATTAACATAACATAACAGCCAAGTTTGGTTTCTTAACTCCTTTCAATCCAAAAAATATATTACATGTATCGATAGTGTATATATTAAAATTTTGTTGGTTTTGATTTTCAATATGCTAATAATAAGATAAGGCATAATCAATAACTCAAAAACGTCCTGGTTGAAATATTGACTATTTATGAACATCATAGTAATAGTTGTGTCTTACTGTAGTAAAATATTTTACTAATCAGGAGTTATATCATAACCAGAAAGGAAGAAAAACATCAATTGACCTTATCTTACGTCATATAATTAGCATATTGAATAAAGTAAAGTAACTTAATTAACGTCGGTAACTCGTGACAGTCTGGTGAGACTGTTAAACTTGAGGCCGACGAGAGTCCTACGATTTTAAAGGGGCTCTGTCATGAATAACAGGCCTGGTTACTAAGCTGCCCAAAACTTGAAATCGTTCGCCAACGCTTTCAAGTATATCCCGAGGAGCTCACAACATTGATTCAATCCGTCTACATCGCAGCCATCTCTCATTTTAGTATATAGTAGTTGATCTTTCAGGTTCTAGAAGATAAACTATGAGACGAGATTCGAACACACGTGCGCTAACTTGAAATGGAAGTAATGATATGTGAGATTTAATAGTCCATGGCAAGCCGCAACCTCAACACTAGCGGATTATTTAGGTATATCAGTTAACACGTATTTAGAACAAAAGACATGTTGAAGAAGCTACACACCGGCTCTCCCGTTTTAGTAGCAATTCATAGAAGAACTAGAAAATATCATTATATAGACTTAGTGTCACAAGTCGAAAACTTTTCGATGTCCCTCGCGAATCCGCTTCATACAGTCGAACAGTAACCATTGATTCTTTTGGCTTCGGTGCCTTGATGTCGGCATGGCAAACTGACAAGGTGTGAACATGAACCAGATTTAATTGCCAAAAATAGAACGACTACATAAGAAATTTCAAATTCGCCTTAGCCTTAGGGCTGCTATGCTAGGTAAAGACAGCCACCTTTCCCTTTCCCCCTGATAATCGAATACCTTCCATCTTTTCACACGCACCGGCAAATTCGCTATTTTTGCTTTTTGATAATCGATTATCTTGTATCTGTTTACCCACAGTTTGATGTCAATATGGCAAACTGACAGGGTGTGAACATGAACCAGATTTAATTTGAAGGACTACATAAAACAATTCAAATTCGCCATTTTTTTTTCTTTTTTATCTCGAATACATTGCATATCTTTACCCGCACCTATTTACCCGCACCTTTCTACTCGCACCCGCACCTTTTTACCCGCACTCGCACCCGCACCTTTTTACCCGCACCCCGCACCTTTTTACCCGCACCCGCACCTTTTTACCATCTACCCGCACCCGCACCGTCTACCCGCGACACGCGACCCGCGACCATTAGTCAAACTCCGCACAGAGAGAGTCGACTGTGTAATATGGATGGCAAAAAACCCCATGTGTTTGTATCTAGCGATTTGACCATGGGCCTCACGAAATACATCTAAAGTCTCAATTCTGCTTCCATATCCTAAGACTTATAAGTTAAGAGCATATAAGCTTCGATGAAAGGGCTTGCTTGGATTTTGGAAGAACAAGAAAGTAATTTGGCGATGAATAAGCACGGACCTGTGATATTTTATAAGCAACTGACTGCGTTCACGCTTCTGCCAACCACAAACAAATGTGGCGTGACTGGCCTGTGTGACGTCACAGTAAGTATCGCTAAGCCCGAGTGAAAGCCCCGGGGGGGGGGGGGGGGGGGGGGGGAACTCCCCATAAAAATAGACGGGGGTGCTCGACCTATCTTTTAGGGGTTAAAATCGTTAGCAGTGCTATCTCTTAGGGGTCTTCCAAAGGTCTGCTATCTTTTAGGGGTCTCCGAGACCCAAAATTTTTGTGGCCGAGAAAAAATAGCGCTGGATCCTCGAGCATGAAACCCCACAAGTTGAATCGGTATTTACGGCTTCGATATAGAGTTTGATCCATCCGAATATTAAAGACGAGGTTATGGGGCAGAGCTTTGTCTCTTATTTCCTTTAGTTTGCACAAATTTGTCTTTTGGAGTGCTATCTTTTAGGGGTAATTATTTTGTGAGCCACGCCCATATTGCTATCTTTTAGGGGTGAATTTCATTTCTCACGTCGAGCACCCCCGTCTATTTTTATGGGGAGTCCCCCCCCCCCCCCCCCCCCCCCCCCCGGGGTGAAAGCCCAGATGGGCTCTTGTTAGTTTCCAATATGCAAGCACGACGTCAGTACGTTTTGTTTTATTTTTCTGCCCTTTCAAAGCCATTGTTATAATTTTAGTGAATTAGCGCGCCAGTGGACACTCCTATGATTGGTTAATGGCAAATGTATTGTCTGAAATGCAACATTACGTCACTTTCCAGGATATGGAAGGTAAAATCTGATTGGTTCGTAACACAATGTGGTGTGCATATTGGAAACTAATTAAGCGCTCGGGTAAGCAGACGTTACTTTATGAGAGTGAAAAAATACGTCTTCATAGCAGGCTATATTTTGGGAAGTAACAGTCAAATGGCTTCATCACCATTTCTCGAGCACGCGCGCAAGAAATACATAACAAACAACTTATTGGTCGGCTAAGCATGTACTACGACTATATATTTTTACTCTTCATTCGTATTTTGGCTCGCAATACGAATGACTCGTAAAAATACACATCCGTATTTCATGCTTAGCCGACTAAGAACTTCTATGCAACAGGTAGCCAAGCAAGATTTCATTACAATTTCAAACACTGTCCAGGCGACTAATAATATTTCACATCAGACTGATTTTCTGCCTCGGAGCATCTAAAAGAAAACAAGATTTTGGGAACAACTTTAGTTTTTTTCTCAATTCATATCAAGTTTTCTCTTCGAGTTGAATATTATTCACTTTTTAGAGACATCAATAAGTACAGCAACATTATACTGACTGAAGTGCTAGCCTATTTTGTTATTTTTCAAAAGCAGGACATATATCTCTAGTTTGCCTATATCACGGCTAGAGCTAGGTTCTATGTAAATACTACTGCGATTGTCAGCCACTCCTCCCCTTGAGTTTACCTGCGAAAGCAAAAAAACTGTCAAAACATCGGACAAAGGTAACTCAGAATGCTATACACTAGGCATTTATAGATTGTGCTCAAAAATTTCGAAAAAGGTGCTCAAAAAAAAGGGTTAAAAATTGCTCAAAAAGTTGCCCCAAAAGGAGAAAAGTTGCTTCAATAATTCAAGAAGTTGCTTTACAATATAAACCGCTTTATTGAAGTAAAAGCTTTAAACAACACTTTGTAAAGTTTTTTTACACTATGTACAACGTTTAACTTGCCAATGAGTACATTTAACCGAGATCTTGTATTTTAAAACTCTAAAATTTTATTTGTGGCTCAATTTTTTTAACAAATTGCTCAAAAGTTGCTCAAAACTCCAAAAAATGCCTACAGTTGCGTAAACTTCAAAAAGTTGCTCGAGACTCCAAAAGTTGCCCAAAAGTTGCCGAGCACAATCTATAAATGCCTACTATACACGTCAAAGTGCCACTACGATCAAATTTTGACATATCAATGTTTTTGCATATTCTTAAAGTAGAGTTGATACATTTTTACCAATTTAAATTGTTTTGCGATACAACGACAGGAAGTCTTATTGTATGAGCTCCGAATATTGAATCTATAACGTCCGCCATTACTGGAGGCCGTTCCTTTGTTCAGCTTTAAACAAAGGTTTATTCAGCGGAAGTGATGTCATAGACTTAACGCTCGCCTGCAGAACACAACGCCTGGAGGCATATTTATACTAAAAGCGTCTTCACGTACACAAGAAGAAAGTTATATTTATCTTTGCGAGGTTGGCTACGTTTTATGCACACTATTTCGCGCCACGAGGTTGTCGTTAAGTGTATTACATCATTTCCGCTGAATAATGGAAACGGCTTCCAGTAATGGCGGACAGGATTTTACCAGTAAACTCTCCTAAAATTGTGTGGTTTAACATCCCATTTGGGAATAGTTTATACTATTTTGGATATTTCTAACACTGTTTGACCTATTGACATTGAAAAAGTGGCAAATCGAAATGGTAAATTTTCGTCGTAGTAAAATCAATTACAGAAAAGCTACCAATAAAATCTACGTGACCAAGAAAAGGGGCTACTTCAGAACGCTATTAGTCAGTCTCGGTAGAAGGAGCACATCTTGGAAGCCCTGGCTTGATTTGTGTGGTCAGAATTATAAGTCCTCTGTATGAGAATTTGCGATTTGTGAAATATCTCGGTATAAATATTGCAATAAATTAAAGTCAACTTTGCCTGAAAAGTAGTTGATGTTGTTCTTGTTCCCTCTGGTGGCAGAGGAGAAAGAGGAGTAGAGGTGGTTGGAATCGCTTCAAAGTTGCTATCAGAGAACAAGAACGACCCAACTACTCCTCAGGAAAATTGAAATATTAACATTGAAAAAAGAAATTAAATATATAGATTCGTAGCGTTTTCCCCAAGCTCATCTAGGTGGCTTACGCCAACATTATAATATTTCACACATCGCAAATTCCCATAAAAGCCTTATAATTCTGGCTTTACGCCCCAGTAATGCAACTTTATTTAACGTCGGTAACTCGTGACAGTCTAGTGAGACTGATAAACTTGAGGCCGACGGGAGCCCTACGATGTATCGTCCTAATCCGAGAAGACGTGAAGGTCTAACCATTTGCAGTTGTTTCACAAAGGCAGCACCTACTCAGTTACTTTAAGACCCTGAGTGTTGGTCCTGCGCAACAGACCGGAGCTTAACCACTGAGCGGCTAACCGGGAGGCGGTGAGGCAGAGATTCAGCTAAGAACTGAGGAAAAGTCGATAGGCTGCGGCGATGCGGGGGGCATATCCCCACACGATTTTACTTGAATATAACTTAGCACTGTACATGTCACTGTAGGATACAGTCCAAATCACACCCAAATATACCTTAGTACTGTACATGTCACTGTATGATATGTCTACAGTCCAAATCACACCCAGATAATAAAATATTTGTTATGCAATTCGCTCTTTTTACTGTGAAACTCAAAGGAGCCACCACCCAGCAAATCGGAAAGGGAGAAAAAGATGTTTCAATCACAGATTTGAGAACTTTCCCCACATGATATTCTTCGAAATTTAACAGGTTAAATTACAGGTTTGACGGTTAATTCTTTTGACGGTTTGATAGGTTTGACGGTAAAATTACAGGTTTGACGATTAGATACAGTTGATGGTAAAAAAATCTTTATTTTGACGGTTGATGGTTAACCCCATTGAGGGGCTCTTAGTTTGATCACCCCTGATGTGTCGATCGCTACTGTTTGTACTGAGATGTCTGTTGTAAATTCTGTCGATTACCCTCAAAGAGTAAAATTCATGCTCGCTATGATCGCCGAAATCTAGATAGCCCAATATCCAGTGATCCCGCCGGAGTTTCAGTACCTCTTAGAACCTCTGATATGGCAGGGTGGGGTTTTAGTACCTCTTAGAACCTCTGGTATAGCAGGGTGGAGTTTTAGTACCTATTAGAATCTCTGGCGTGGCGGGGTGGGGTTTCAGTACCTCTTAGTACCTCTGGTATGGCAGGGTAG